>OY757937.1:69674059-70274059 GCA_963585895.1 Sepioteuthis lessoniana
CTATGTTAAACATTCGTTCAAAATAACAGCGTATAATCTTAATTTCATGAAGGTAAAAACCGCTGTCTTCCTCTCCCCTAGATGGGGTGGAGGACAGCGGATTTAAACTTATGCTACACTTCGGCTCAAATATGGCCTCAGTGCTTTAGCTTAGTTTGGTACATGGTCATGAATATCGAGCACCCAGTAAAAATTAATTCACTAATAATGGTTTGCTAGCCTATTTCGTTAAATGTTACGCTAAATTCCATGCGAATATTTCAGTTCAGTATTGGAAACTACCTATAAAGCCGCGAGCCCTGTGTAATTATTATTACACAATGGGAAAGGCGCCTTTTTTTCTTTTTTGTGGTGGGGGTACTAAGCTAAACTTAGTTTTGGCTCAAGTACCCTCTGAGAATCAAACTCACCATTAAAAGCCTGCTTGCTTTGTATAATAACCATTACACCATTTGAAATGACCTTTTACACTTTTTTTTTAATGAAGCTTAGCTAAGTTGTGACTCAAGACCAGAAATTTATCGCATACACTGAGATTGAACTCACGAGTATTAGTTTCTTGGCCAATCTTGTTAGCCGTCAAACCATACGAGTAACATGTGAACGCTACAGTCCATGCAAATGCGGTTTTAGAAACCATTAATAAAGTTTATTTTTTGATGAATCTGTTTTCCTTATTAAACATGCGTTGATCCTCTCGTTAAGATTTGTGTGCGTATTTTGAGCCATGAAATTGTATCCTTGAATGGTATGATCATACTCCAAGGTATTGTGGAAGTCCATCGAAATATTAACGCTGTGAAGTATCCATTACCTCTAAATAATGACGCCTGAAAACCTGGTTTATTCTGGACCGATAAGGAAACCTCTGGAATTATTTTCAAAAAATACAAACCGTTTTATTATTAACAAAACATGAGTTTTACGACCGACCAAGGTGGATTGATTGATGAACTGATTTTAACGGCATGTCAACCCCTCTGGAGGTTAGGGAATCACGTTCATTGTACATTTATATATATGTTTATGTACTCGGTCATATCAAATAGGAATGATTCTTACGCATATCTATTTGACCTATAGATGGGACGCAAGTAGTACTGGATGGGTGGTGTCCCCGTGGTGTAATGGTTAAAGCGTTAGACTGCAGAATCATAGTAAGCGAGTTCGAATGCTAGTCATGCTATTACGTTCACTTTCGGACAAATACCCTTGGGAAAGGCATGAAACCCCTAATCCTCCTATCTATGGGTTGAATAGTACCACTCCTGTTCTAGAAGGATGGCTTTGGCATTAAATAACCCACGAAGATTGATATGTCATTAAACAAAGAAACCAAACCAAACCAAGCAAGTAGTATTAATGCTCTTGGTCAGAGTAGACGTGGGAGTAATGGCAATGAAAGGGTAGTTGTCAGTCTCCAGATCTTCAAAAATGGTGCCTCACCATCAGATGTAGTTTAGAGTCATACCTGGGACACTGTTTTTTTTGGTGGGGGGTGCATTACGACAGCGTTTGGCTGCACATTCCACCCTCGATTGGAACCAACTTGTTTAAGAATTTCTTTGAATTAGACTTTCATTCCGGTTCAAACTACAAATATGCAACTGACACAGGTGTCGGGTGGATGGTCGATGAATTTGGTTTGCACTCAGTGTCTTGTCACCTGAGTGCAGGTCATTTATCTCCACATTTTGGCCTTAACAACATTATCAAGTGGGGTCAAGACATGGCCGATTTTTCCTCGTGACTGAGGCCGGTAGGATCAGATCAAGGAGACGACTATGAAAACGGATTGCAAAATGATTATTCAGTTCTGACCTGAAATGACATTCTTTTAGCCTGTAACTTGATTAAATCAGTGACGAATCCAGGTATCATAGCCAGACTGACTGAACATTATAAATTGGCTTGGTACCAATTGCTTTCGAACAGATTTATTTTTGTACCTGCAACAGTTGAAACGTCTGCTGTACGAGGTCCTCGCACTGCCTCTCTGATCCACTAAATCCGTTCTAAGATAAGTATATGAACCATAAAAATAAGGTTGAATGGGTATTTCAGAGAGTTTTATGCGCCATTTTTCGTGGAAACGCATTTCCTATTATTTCGGTTGGTTTATTCTTAGTTTAATGGCATATGAATTTTCTTTGTTTAATGGCATATGAACGTTCTTTGTTTAATGGAATATGAACGTTCTTAGTTTAATGGCATATCAACGTTCTTTGTTTAATGGCATATCAACGTTCGGCGTTATTTAATGCTAAAACCATACTTGTTGAAGAACGTTACCGATACTATTTAACCCATAGCTGAAGGGATAAAAAGATGGATATATTTACCAAGGGTACTTGTCCTAAAGTGAATGTAATGGCGCACAACTGGAATTCGAACTTAATTACTGTGATATCACAGACCAGCATGTTAGCCACTACCGAACGGGAATTCCCTCTCTTTCGGTTGGGACTGTGAATCAGAAATGACTTTCTTTAAACATAGATATGTAGCATCGATTGAAAATACTTTTAAAATAATTCGTAATTTGACTTGATTTGATTTGGTTGGTTTTAACGGCCTGCTAACTAATAGGGTTATTTTATGCCTTGAGGTTCTGGAATCGCGTTCATTGTACATTCATATTTACATCTTTGTGGAGTTGGTTCGGAAGATTTTTTTTGCACACCTTTCTATCGAATATGCATAATTTTTAGATATATATTTGATCCATACATGTGACCCTAACAAGTACTACCACTCTGAATCAGAGTGGACCAGGGAGTAATGGCAAAGAAGGGGTATTCTTCATTACTCCAGAGTTCTCTTCAACCTCAATGGAGCCTCACCATCAAATACAGATTAGTGTCATAACCAGTACACCCTTTTTTTAGTGTTGGGGAAAGGTATTACTCCTCTGCAGTGCAGGGGCGACAGTCAGTGTATTCTAAGCTTCACTGATAGGGCCCTGATTAAATGAAGAAAGATGCCATATGTTATTCCCTCCATGAAAAGAAATAGAAAAGCATGTAATAATATCTTTTTCATAAGCTTTTTAAAAAGTTATTTATTTATGAAAGCATGAGGGCAATTTAAAATTTCTTTTACGGAATAAAGTTTTGTATTAATACGATTTCGGACTGATATAACTTTACGACTACTTGGGTGCATGTATGGACAAATTAGTCTTCCACATCCATTGATTGCGTTGTGAGTTCGTTCCTCTCTCGGTGCCCAATAGTTGGGTAAGAGAGTTCATAACTTTCTCAAGGGTATTAGTACTAAAGTGAACGTAATAGCGCAACTGGAGTCCGAATTCGCTTACTCGGATATCGCTGGCCACTACCTCAGCCATTACACTACGTATGAGATTTTCTTAGCTTAGTAGCTAAGTTACTATGCTGTTTAATACGACAAAATACTATTTTCTGACACTATTTTGCAATGATTTGATCCACCACTATACCAAACAACAAGGTGTCTCACATCGTGCCATGGTGAGCGGGCCAAGCTAGCAAAACAATGCTAGTGAGTTCGATTCTTACTGGGGGCCTCGTATTTTTGGTCTTGGACCAAATCGATATAGCAACATATTTCCACAGCAAAAACTTTGGTTGGTATTGCATGCATTTAAGTTTAGCTTAGTTTGGTGCAAGGCCAGAAGTATGTGAGATCCAATGAAAATTGATCTCACAAACCACAGTCTGCCATCCTTACTCATTAACCATGTAAGGTACCTTTAAAAAAGACTAATTTACCTAATAAGGTACTCTTTTGAAACTAAGGTGTGGAGATGAGATTGCTTTATATTATTCCGAAGAGCATCAGTACGAAGAGAAACACAAATAGATCGTGATTTTGAACTCGGCTCTTCGCGTCCATTTCCTTTAAGGATATTGCACAGTCGGTTGGGCCTCTAGAATACACCGACTGATTCTCTACAGAGGGGTAAGACCCCTCCCCATCGAGTGTACTGGATATGACACTAAACAATCGGATGGTGAGATTCCAGTAATGCGGGAACTTTGGGGAATGCAGAGTACCTCTTTATTACCCTCGCTCCTGGGCCATTCTGGTCCGGAGTGGTAGCACTTGATAAGGGTTCTATCCGTGAGTTAAATAGAACTAAACCGTGGTTTCTTGAGTTTACTGTTTTTGGCATTTAAACTGCATATTTATGCTAAACTGAATTGCTTAAAACAGAACTGTTTTGACATTTAAACAGCGTACTTATGCTAAACGGAATTATTTGAAATAGAACTGATTATTTGCATAAAAATGGATTTGGCATTAGACAACCTGCAAAGGTTGATATGCTATTGAACCCAAACAACCAACCAACCAACCAATCTCTAACGATAATAGTTACGGGCTTCCATTCTGTCCTCGTAACTTGGCTTGTTCATGGGGTTGCTTATCATGTAGCGTGTCTTTGGCAGCATTAAACTAGCGGAGCCCTCCCGTTACAGATCTTTTAATTCAGAGTTTACCTCTTAGACTGGTTACCTTACCAAGGTTAAAGATTCAGTCTGCTCAACTATTGACTCGTATCTGGAAGCAGAATAATTGGATTCATACCTTTCCTAGAGACATCAGCGCAATATGAAAAGTAAACAACCTCGTTTAGGATTAGAACTTATATCGCTGAGTCTATGATAACCGTAACGCTACTGGTTTCCACTCGGCTGTAGATAATTAGGTCGTCTCTTTATCAAGTTATAATTAACGATTTTTTTCTTGTTTAGACCCTATTACTGAGTCTTGAACTTGGTTCTTACTGTGTGCCGTATTTTCCTGGCCTTTTGCGAAACTAAGCTAAGCACAGTAAATGACCAAAATGATGACCTAGATTTTGGGGGGTTTTTTACCGTAGAAACTTGTCACGGTATTAGTAAGTTGTAAAGGAGAGAGAGAGAGGGGGGAGGGGGGGTGAATGTCCAGTCAGTTTCGCCATATTGTAGCCATCTAAAGAGAATTGACAGACAAGTGAACAATAACCGCACCCCTCCCTGTTCTCTCCTTACTGAACGTCACTTGTGGCTTTGCAAGGAACAAAACTGAACATATCGCTGCAATATTTATTTTCCCTCCCAAAGATCCTCCGACAACGTAATTACTAACGTTACTTACAGTCTATATAAACTTTACTACTATTATTATCACTACTATTACTGCTACTGTGGTTATCACGATCAACTATATTAAAACAACCACCATCACGACTATAATTATCATTGATATTATCTCTACTACGACTAATTTTATTGCTATAGGCGCTTCGTTTGCTATTATGGTTCGCAGGGTGTCCTATACCTCTACATTCGTGCCAAACTTAGCTATGTTTTGGAGATAACCAAAACTTACTTTAATTAAGACCACCAATTTTACAACTTCCATTACTATAATTTTTCTCTGTGAGTTTGGCCTACTGAGTAGAGTATTCACAACTGGTCTGGTAGACTGTGGTTCAATCCTAGGTCGAGTCATACCAAACACTCAAAAAAATGGTGCATGATGTCGCCTTGCTTAACTCTCAGCATTGTAAGGATCAAGGGTAAAGTGGAGCAATCCAGGGAATGGAATAGCACCCTCTCCTACACCTCGTTGTCGTAGCTACTTAAAAGCTACTATGATCGCCAACTTTACTTACTAGCTAATGGCTTTCGCTGGAGTCCACTCCCGGATTTTTTTTTTACTCTGCTAGTTTTTCACACCAGTTTTTACTCGTGACTTTTCACTGAAGTTTGAGTAACAGCAAGTCTTTTTTAGGTCTCCATGGCTTTGTAAGTATTCTAGCTGATCTTAATAGAGCTGTGGTCTGGAGAGTTTCGATTCTTCCTTAGAGCTTCAGTTGTTGTGATGATGACTATGATGTTGATTACCCTATTTACCAACCCCTCCGCTCGGGCAGGATATGACACTAGGTCAATTTTTAAGCGGAGTTTAACGGGTTTGAATTCAGAGTTTCCTTCTCCTAGACTAGTTGCCTCACCAAGGCTGAAGAACATAGTCTGCCCTACTATTTACCCATAGCTGGGGAGAGAATAATTAGATTCATACCTTTCCCAAGGGTATTAGTGCTATGTGAAATGCAATTAGTCTCGTCCAGGATTTGAACTCGTGTCGCCGTGTCCATTTCCTACGACGATAACCATTACACCATTGATTACTATTATTGTTTTTACGCTTGAGAGTTTTTCACATCAGCTTTAGCTGCTTGTCTTTCCCTGTAGTTTGAGTGACAGCAAGTCAACTCAAGTCTCCAGGACTCTTCTCAGTATTCTGACCGATCTTAATAATGCTGTAGTTTGGATTGCCTCGGCTCGTCCACCGATTCCTAATTCTTCTAGTCTCCTTATCGAGCCTTTGAGGATCGTACTGAGCGCACCAATTACAATTGGTATTTCCGAGACCTTCATGTTCTATAAATTATTATTATTATTATTATCGTTACTCCTTTAGAATTGGGGGGTGTCCTCGTGGTGTAATGGTTAAAGCGATGGACGGCGGAATCGTAGAACGCGAGTTCGTACTCCAGTCGCGCTATTACGTTCACTTTCAGGCAAATACCCTTGGGAAAGGTATGAATCCCCTTATCCTCCCAGCTATAGGTTAAATAACACCACTACTGTTCTTCCAGGAGAATAGCTTTGGCATTAAATAACCTACAAAGGTTGATATGCCATTAAACAAAGAAACCAAACCATTCTTAAGAGTTTTTTACATTAACATTAGATGATGGTCTATAACTGGAGTTTGAGCGACAGCAAGTCTCCTCAAGTCTTCGGGGCTCTTCTCAGTATTCTGGCCGATCTTAATAAAGCAATAATTTAGATGATATCCGCTCCTCCTGTTATTTCCAAGTCCTCCAGTCCTTGTATCAATCCTTTGGTGACTGTACCACTACCACCACTATTATTACTATTATTATTATTATTGCTAATACTACTATTGTTACAGCCATCAATATTACAACCACTTTATTATTAATATTATTAACACTATTATTACTACTGCTACTGCTACTGCTGCTGCTGTCACCAAGGGAGATTTGTTCTACTTGGAAAATCACTCTAGGAAAGTTCAAAATTCGCCTGCTTACAGGAAATACCAACCCAGTTTTTACACACACACATACACACACACACACACTGTAAGACTTATTCTTTATTTCTTATCTTTTAAATTTCTTTTAGCTTACTTCTTTCTCACTCTGATTTAAACCCCTCTCTTTTTCCATTGGTTTTCTTCTTCTTCTTCTTCTTCTTCTTCTTCTTCTTCTTCTTCTTCTTCTTCTTCTTCTTCTTCTTCTTCTTGCCATTTTGTCTTTACTCTCTTTCTTACTTCCTTCTTTTTTTTTTTTTTTTACCAACGGTACCCCTAACCTTCCAGTGCTACCCTCCGCCACTCTATGTTACTTTCCATACCCTTTAGTCTTTCCACTTATCTCTCTCTCTCTTCTCCCTCTCGTCCCCCTCTCTCTCCCTCCCTCCTTCTCTCTCCACTTATTGTCTGTTTCTCAACCCACAGTTTTTACACCCTAGCCTACCTCTGAGAAGGCAGGGTAAGTTTTTTCCCACCACTGTCTCATACGAACGAAGTACTGCGTTCCGTTTTACCACTGAAATAAATAGCTTAACTGAGTGAGAATAGAGGTCTGTCGTCTGCTTGTCTATATTCACAGACAGACAGACAGACAGACACACACACACGCACACACTAAAGAATCCGCTTTAAGATGCTTTTATGTGTATTACAGTGGAGATACTTGTTGCTGTTTTCTTCTTATATATGTAAATACATTCATTATTCGTTGGACAAAAAAAAGAAGCTTGCATACCAACATGAGATTTTACAAATGGTTCATTGATGGAAAAACCTAATAGTTAAAAGATTTTAATTTTTAATGAAGCATTCACGCTTTTATTATCTCGAGTTTCTTGTTGCATTCTAACTCTTTCATAACCAAGTTAGTTTGAAATTGTTTTGCAAAATTTGAAAAGTAAAAAATAAATAAATAGATAAAAAATTGTGCTGCTGACCTTTAACTGATAAACTTCATCTTTAAACTTTTACTGCCAAGTTATTCATTTTGTTTATTTTATTTATTTATTTTAGTTTTAGACACGCACATTCATACTTTGAGTACGGCGTTTTAAGGGTTAAAAATGAAAATAAAATTTGACAAGGACACTAGAGTCCCAGTGGGAGTGAAAGGGTTAAATTGATCATTTTTTATCATCATTGTTTTCTCAATTTTTCTCTTTATTTCAATATCTTTGCGTTTTAGATCAAGCAATTCCAATATTATTATTTTATTTATCATATTTACCAACCCATCCGCTCGGGCAGGTAAAAACCTCTTTCCATTGCATTCCTATCGTAAAACCTCTTTCCATTGCATTCCTATTGTAAAACCTCTTTCCATTGCATTCCTATTATAAAACCTCTTTCCATTGCATTCCTATTATAAAACCTCTTTCCATTGCATTCCTATAGTAAAACCACTTTCCAATGCATTCCTATTATAAAACCTCTTTCCAATGCATTTCCATAGTAAAACTTCTTTCCAATACATTTCAATAGTAAAACCACTTTCCAATGCATTCCTATAGTAAAACCCCTTTCCAATGCATTCCTATAGTAAAACCTTTTTCCAATGCATTCCTATAGTAAAACCTCTTTCCATTGCATTTCTTTAGTAAAATCTCTTCCCAATGTATTTCTGTAGTAAAACCTCTTTCCTATATATTGCTATTATAAAATCGTATAATGGTTTTCCTCACTGGATTTTTTACTGTGTGCATATCACACAAAAAATTCTATAGATACTTTTTTAAAAAAGATTAGTATTTTTAGCATCCTTTTGATATTTTATATAAATTTTGTCAATTGAATAAAGGAGGAAATTAAAATATTTATCCAAACCATTTTGCTGCATTCATTGAATTTATGCATGCAACTTTTCGTCTCAAAACGCATACAGGATGTATGATGGTAGATTGTCAGTCATCATTTAGCCACTATTTTAGCCACTTTCCCTGGGTTCAATCCCCGGTCGAGTCATACCAAAGACTTTTAAAATGGTACTTGATACCTCCTTGCTTAACACTCAGCCATATTAGGTACGTATCAAGGGTAAAGTGGAGCAATCCAGGGAAAGGAGTAGCGCCCTCCCCTACACTTTGGTGTTGTAGCTATCAAAAAGGGAGCCTTCTGGTCGCCCTTGATTATAGTCGCCAACTTTACTTACTCTATTTATACTGTCATCGACCAACTGCCATACTATGATAACAGTTAAATTTGTAGTGATATCCCAGAACAAATATCAAAATATTTTTATTATAGGGGACAGAAAAATTAGTTTTCCAGTCATGAGCCATGACAGTTGGATCAAGTGAGCTTTATATTTATTGTAAATTGAGCATAAACGTTGTTGATAGATGCGCTTATTGAGGATGTTATAAAATGTTGATAAGATATAAAGTATTCTTCAAAGTGCCCGTGGTGTAATGGTTATCGTCGTAGGAAATGGACACGGCGACACGAGTTCAAATCATGGACGAGACTGATTGCATTTTACATGGCACTAATACCCTTGGGAAAGGTATGAATCCAATTATTCTCCCTCCAGCTATGGGTAAATAGTAGGGCAGACTGGTTTCTTCAGCCTTGGTAAGGCAACTAGTCTAAGAGAAGGAAAACTCTGAATTCAAACCTGTTAAACTCCGCTTAAAAACTGACATATCCTGCGCGAACGAAGGGGTTGGTAAATATGATAAAGTAAATCTTCAAAGACTATCCAATATGGACAAGTGTAAAAAAATAAATAAAATGAATCCAAGAGCTTCATACTTCTGGCTTTGTGCTTGATTAAACTTAACTTAATAAATGACAATATATTAAATATTTTGTGGAGATGACTTATCCAAGACTTACACACCTGGTCAGTGGCTTGAAATCGCTAATACACTATTTTAACAATCCACTGAGTTGGGAATGCCATAAAAAAGTGTTTAAAGAATGAAATCAAACTGGATCTGGTGGCGAGACAACAATTCTAGAGCTCTGGGGTAGTGAAGAGTACCCCTTCATTGCCAATTCTCCCTAATCCTCCGAGGCTCAAAGAGGTTGTGCCTGTTAGGGTCCCATCTTAGGATCAAATAGATCTATTTGCAAATTATTTATGATGAGACTGTGTACCAAAAAAAAAAAAAAAAAATTTCTTAAGAAACAATTATAAAAAAAAAAATGTATTTATGATCGTATAATGAACGCGATTCCCAACCCTCTAGTTGACATGCCTTTCAAATTAGTATTCCCACTTACTGTTAAAATTAATGTAACTGGGTTTGCGTACATCTGCGGTTAAAGGCTTGAGTTAAGAAGAGAATGGGAGTGTTTGCTTGAATGCACGTGCTATATCTAGTATACCTTTTTTTGTGGGGTGGGGTCTAAGGTGTAGTGGTTAAAATGCTGGTTTTTGAAGTCGTAATAATTAAGTTCGAACCCTAGTCGCGCAATTACATTCACTTTCGGACTAATACCCTTGAGATATGTATGAACCACCTTTACTCAACCAAGCCATGGGTTAAATAGTATCCTTACTGTTTTTCTACAAGGATAGCTTTCACATTCGATAACCCGCGAAAATTGCTATTAAATTAAAAAGAACTCAAAACTTTTTTCATTACGAGTCGTGAAAAAACCTCATTATGACTTGTAATTTTTTAGATTGGTCATTTTATAAATACTTTTTTAAATGATCATAATTCTCTAAGCATATCTACATTTAACACAATGTCAGAAATATGAAGTACTCAGTGAGAACCTAACCCATTAGTAATAGTCTGCTAATCTAGCTTGCTAAACATAACACTACGCAAAGAGTTGTTGGCGACCATAGTCGAAGGTGACCCGATGGGCTCTCTTTTCGATAGCTACTACACCAAGGTGTAGGGGAGGGCGCTACTTCTTGTTTGGTACAAGTCAAAAAATACGAGCACCCAATGCGAATCGTACTCACTTGATATAGACTGCTTGCTTTGACTAACTGTAAAGAATAGAGCTGTGATAGTGAAATGAATAGTCATTTACTAAGCTTAGCTTAGACTGGCGCAAGGCCAGGATTATCTAAAAGAAATTAAAATCTTATGATTATCTACTCCGCTTTGTTAATTCTAGCATGCAGGCCTCAAAATGCTTTAGATATAAATGTACAATGAATGCCATTCCCTAACCTGAATCTTTAAATAACACTTGACGGGTTAGCATGCCGTTAAAATTGATCAATCAAATTAAAAGACTGATATTGTGACTAAATATGAAGTGTTTATCCGTTTAAAATGAGGATGAATTTTGGACTCTATATGATAATATATCATTATACAGGACGCAGCAAAAATATCTCCCACATCCTAAACTATCATTTGTGTGGCGCAAGTGAACTTAGGCAAGCTGCAATGGTAGCTCCATATAGGTAATGTCTTAACATTGTTTTTTAGGATACGATTTGTTAGGATCATGTTTTTTTGGGCCGGTGCCCACTGTATATTTGCTGTTAAAGCATTTTTTAACTGGTGAATTTATAATTACAACACAGAGAACTTTTCGTGTTCATTTCATGTTACGTTGAAATGATGCTGTTCCGGATAGAAAATCGATACTGTTATGGGTCGAAAATTCAATCCATCATTAACATGAAATGAGCATGAAATGTTATGTGTAGCATTCACAGATTCACGAGTCTCAAAAAACGTTTATATATATATATATATATATATATATATATATATATATATATATATATATATATATATAATCTCTCCGAGCGTATGAGGCTAAATGGGCGCATGAAAGGATATATTGTATATATGTGGGTCGTGTTCGCTGACAACGGACGTTCAACTTCCTGTGTTATTTATTATAATGTTTTAATTAATATAAATCTCTCTAGTTAGACAATTTGGAATTCTTTATGAATGTGTCTTTTTCTGGAATGTGTCTTTTTTAGGAATGTGTCTTTTTTCGCAAATTACCAGTTTAGCTGCTTGTACTGTTTAGACTTTAGTTTTAAAGAACAAGCGGTCAGATACATTCTGTTCTTCTAGCCTCTCACTCTAACCCCCTCTCTGTCTAGAATGCTATCTAGCTAGCTGTCATTTCTCCACACTCTCTCTATCGTTTTACTATCTTTTTTCTGTTCCTATCTATCTATCTATCTATCTATCTATCTATTGCTCACTCTCTGTCTTGCTAGCTATCTACCTAGCTATCTAGCTTGCTATCGTTTAATATATATATATATATATATATATATATATATATATATATATATATATATATATATATATATATATATATATATACCGTTCAATCTTTTACCAGCTATCTTGTGACCTATCCTTCTCAATCTATATGTATATCTATCACTCTTTTCTCTCTCTGTCTCACTCTCAGTCTCTCTCTGCCTCTGTCTCTCTCTTTCTCTGTTTCTCTCTCTTTGTCTCTGTCTTTCTGTGTATCTGTTTGTTACACTCTCTGTTTAGCGAGCTATCTAGATTGCTATCGTTTAATCTCTCTGTCTCTGTCTTTCTCCATATATATATAATTCTATCTTTTACAATCTCTCTCTCTCTCTCTCTTTCACTCTGTCTATTTATCTATTTAATTAGCAATCTATAATTTTCAATCCATATATGTATCTATCTCTCTATTCCCTCTCTCTTTCTCTCTCTCTCTCTCTATCTGTTACCCTCTCTCTCTCTCTCTCTCTCTCTCTCTAGCTAGCTATCTAGATTAATATCTTTTAATCTCTCTCTCTCTCTCTCTCTCTCTCTCTCTATCTATCTATCTATCTATCTAATTAGCAATCTAACTCTCTCAATCAGTATGTATATCTATCTCTCAATCTTCTCTCTGTCTGTCTCTGTTTCTTTATCTCGCTGAGTCTTGAACTACATAAAGTCGCACTGTTGTATGGTAGCATCAAGAATATGAGCCACTGTTAGTCTCTGAGCCAGGAGGGACAAAAGTAAAAATTAATTAATAAATAAACGAGATTGGAAATGTTCGATGAAGTTGATAAGACTGTTTGCATTAATTCTTTGTTGTCTTTTATAAGTCTCGTTAATTAGAAAATACAATCTACAGGAAGGAAGAAAGTCTTCTTTGAAGCCTACCTCATCAAAGTCGCAAGGCTTTTTGTCTGGTGCAATGGCTAGTTAGCTAAACTAGATAGTGAGTTCCATTCTCACAGGGTTTGGTTTGATTTCTTGGTTTAATGTTATATCCCCCTTCGCGTGTTTTTTTTTTTTTTAATACCAAAGTCATCTTTGTCGAAGAATAGCAGTGATGTTATTTGACCCATAGCTGGTGGAAAGTGGTTTTATACATTTTCCAAAGTTATTTGTTCGAAAGTGAATTAATAGCATAACAAGAGTTCGAACTCGCTTACTTCGTGGCCGCAGTCCAGCACTTTAGACATTATGCCATGGAGACTCCTATGATTCTCACTGGGTGCCCCATACTTCTTACCTAAGTTAAGTAAATGACTACCATATCAAAGTCTCAGATTGATGCAAATATCTATATTGATAATGGAAAGCCCCTGCAGTGTAGTGGTTAACATGCAGGACAGCCACATCGTAGTAAGCAAGTTCAAATCCCAGTCACGCTATTGTGTTCATTTTTTGCACTAATGCCTTTAGGAAAGGTATGAATCTCCTTAACTCCACCAACCCATGGGTTAAATAGTACCACTAAGGTTCTTTTACTGGGGTTGCGTTGGCATTGAATTACCAACGAAGTTTAATATACCATTAAAAAAAGAAATCGATCATTGTTTGCTCTCTATAAACGACCTGTTTGATAGAGGCCTACCAAATTTTATATGCAGACTTACTGGTTCCGGTAGAATCACTTTTATTTCACACGGGAACCTTGTTCTAGTTTAATGTTTATCCTACCTCTGTCCGGATCGGATTTTACACAAGGTCATTTCATACAGGGCGTCATGCACGAATCGAAATTCATACACGGCCGTCGCAAAAATATCTTTGATATCGTTGGCATTTCCCATTTTAGGGGCGCCTCAGGCGTCAAGCTATTAAATAATCCTTGCCAAGCTGGTATTGCTTGGAGGAAGGCTCCCTGGGTCCAGGATGGAACCTTGTATAAGTTATTAAAGCATTGAGGGACACTTCTGTCTTGTATCGGGTGTAATATCTATAGTGGGAGAAATACCATAGTAATCTTAAAAACTATACATCCACAAATAAATCTTCGCCAGTCAGTCAGAATTGTGTTTAAAAAAAAACAACAAAAAAAAACAAAAAAAAACCGATTCTTCCGGGATGATTTACACATCTCTTGAGACCAGAATGAAATACAAAGTCGGTTTAGAGCGGGATACCCCGAAGGAAATAAACCTCCAGGGTGGGAAAAGTTGCTTAGTACGTCGGGCATTGAACCCAGCAGTTACTCCCTTTTTTTGTGAGGGATGAAGTGCTGCCTGGGGACAGACACCTGAAACATGAGTCGTTTAGCATTGTCACAGATACCACTCGGTATGAATATCAGGCGCTTCTTTCTACCTCAAAAAATTTCTCAGGTGTCCGACATATTTTTTGGCAAAGGTAGCGATTTTCTCCCTAATGGAGTTAAACAATTTGTCTATTTTGCTCTAAAATTAGTTCATTAAAAAATTCAGGCTATTAGAAAAAATAAGATTAGAAATTAATAATTATTAATTTTCAGTCCTTTTTTTAATTACCTGTTTTGTTTTACTAAACTATTTATTTTACTAAACTATAGTTTTCTTGTTAGCTTTTATGAGTGTTATCGGCTGTGGTACTGTTGACTTCACGTACCGGCAACATTTTAGGTGGATGGTTTAACTTGCAATAAGACTAACGTTGCCGGTTCGTGATTACACACACACACACACACACACACACACATATATATATATATATATATATATATATATATATATATATATATATATATATAAAATGTAGTTTTCTATATTTGTAAATAATGTAGGGAGTATTCGTAGCATTAAATAACCCACGAAACAAAGAAACCAAACCAAAGCAAACTTATAGATAAACTGTACTAAATATCTGTAATAGAGCAGATGTTGATTTAAGTCAGGAAGAAATATAGTTAACAGTGCTTAGTGACTGTCAGTTTCTCGCTATGGGATCATCAAACTATAGTCTCTTTCTTCCTCTCTCTCTCTCTCTCTCTCATATATATATATATATATATATATATATATACAAAAGTAAGCTACATACTTCACTGAACTAAACCTTCAATTTATCAATTCAAACTTTCACTTCATTTGTTTTTGTTTTTATTCAACAAATTTTAAAACAGAAATAGAAATCGACAACAATTTATCTCAGAAATTTACTCGTAATCTAAATTCGTACGTACACCGTGGAATTTCTACGGGCACCCAGCATGCATGAAAAATGTAGATGATAACATTGTAATATTTCTAAAAATTTGTCTGGCTTACATTGTTATTCGAAATTATGATCTGATTATAATTAATGTGATGCACCGAAGATTTATTCCAACACGTCTGGCAGATAATATCTTATTCCAGAAGATTCGTTCCTCTCAGCTGCACCTCACCTAACAATAAAAAGGGTAAGTTCTTAATATCTTGGAAATACCAAAGGTAAAACCGAAGAAACATGAAATTTTTTCCCTATACCACAACATATGCAAAATGTTCTTACTATATGAAAAAGCCATGTACGACATTCTGCCTAAGTAGGAAAACGTGTAATGAGTCTGTTCCTCGATGGGTAATTTGATGGATTGATATTTTAACAGCTTGTCAAACCGTCTAGAATTATCTTATGCCAAGAGGTTTGGGAATCGTGTTCATAGTATGTATATAGTTGCATTATTTTTGTTGTTTCTTAAGAGACATTTAAACGCAATTATACATCAAGTATTCTTATCTCATACAAATAATTCTATGGTTTCATGCAATTATTTTTATTTAACAATAATCATTTGTTTGCACACAGTTATATAGTTTCAAGTAACTTATAATATTCGTTAGTAAACAATTATAACTTCAAGTCACTGTTCTTAATACAACCAATTTACACTTATATGGTGTCAACTATTCCTTTTGACTACAAAGAATTTTTAAATAGATCTCTGTGCTGCATTGATGAGACCCTAACTGGTACTACCACTTCGGGTCGCAATCATGAAGAAAATCACCGGTTCATTCATTGTTCATATGTCTTTGTAAATACAGATTCAATCTTGTTACTTTTAAAAAACATGTAGTTTCTAAATCTCTCTCTCTCTCTATATATATATATATATATATATATTGCTTGGTATATTTATAAATGAAGTGTTCAATATCGATCGAGCAAATTTAGATCCAAATCAACGACGCTTAGTGACTGTCAGTTTCTCGCCTAAGCTATCATCAAGATCAATTTTTAATTGCAATGAAGATTTACTCCATACTCCTCACATCTCCAGAAGTGGAGCCTCACCAGCAGATGCAATTTAGTGTTATTCACGGGATACCCCTTTTTGGTGGGTGTCTTACCCCTCTGCAGGGGATACGGTAAGTGTATTCTAAGCCCTGCTGACAGGGTCACACTCACACACACACACACACACACATACACACATATATACAGGGTGTCCAAAAAAATGTATACACATTAAAAATAATTGTAAACGTAGTGTTTAATTAGAATTTTATTATCTTAAATGTATAAAAATATTTTACAAGTATCATTTTATTGTTTTTTCACTGCCTGTTCTCAAACTGACGCCCATTTTGATCCAGACACTGCTGACAACGCCAAGCAATGGAATCGCACACATCATGAAACAATTCCCTTGGTATTTGGGCGCATTCATGCTCAATGGCCTCTCTTAATTCAGCGACTGTTGCAGGTTTTGTAGCGTAGAGTAGACTTTGAAGATGAAGAGTTTTATTTTCAGCAAGATGGGGCACCCCCACATAACCATTGCGATGTTAGGTCCTTCCTTGATGAGGTCTTGCCAAACAAGTGGATTGGACGAAGAGGTTTTGTTGAATATCCTCCCCGTTCACCAGACCTCACACCACTAGATTTTTTCTTATGGGGATACCTGAAAGACAAAGTCTACGCTACAAAATCTGCAACAGTCGCTGTTTTTACACTTTTGAAATAATAAAATTCTTATTAAAAACTACGTTTACAATCATTTTTAATGTGTATACATTTTTTGGGACACCCAATATATATAAAGGGAAAATTGATTGATATGAGATACCTGACAATAGATTATGAAGAATGAGATGAACATGAATTTGAAATAGAACACTAACTCTCTATCTCTGAGTCAACTCTGCCTCAGATACAGCTGATAACAGGAGCTTTGACTGCCACAAGGCCACTATTGTAGAGCACCTTGCGGAGATAGAACTTGTCATACTAGCGAACGGTATCCGAAGCAGGTATCCTTTTTGCGCTTCTTCGGCATTTGTGCGCAGACACACAGACACAAACATCCATATTCTCAGTGTATAGATATGAAGAAGGCAGGGAGTAATACTAGGGGAGTGGGTGTAATGGTTGCAGACAATTGAGAAAGAGTCTCACTGGGTGTTCTTTGCTTCTGCTCTTGTGTTACAATAATGTTAAACATTGTAAATAACCGTAAGAAGGTAGTCAATAATATTGCATAATACTTGATAGCCCAGTTAATTCTGCCTTACAGAGGTGGGTGTCCTCGTGATGTAATGGTTAAAGCGATGGACTGCAGAATCGTAGTAAGCGAGTTCGTACTCCAGTCGCGCTATTACGTTCACTTTCGGACAAATACCCTTGGGAAAGGAATGAACCCCCTTATCCTCACAGCTATGAGTTGAATAGTACCACTACTGTTCTTCTAGGAGAATGGCTTTGGTATTAAATAACCTACAAAGGTTGATATGCCATTAAACAAAGAAACCAAACCAAATCAACCGTGTACAGAGATCCAGGAGAGGGAGAAAAGAGCAAAAGACGGTATGTGTGTGTGAGAGAGAGAGAGAGAGAAAGAAAGCAAAGAAGATAGACAGAGACATACATACAGACACAGGAAGGGTGGAAGGAAAGAAAGAAACGAGGGAAGTAATAAAAATGGTGGGAAACGAATGTTGTTTGAAGGCATGGGAAGTAACATTTTTAAAAAATAAGGATTCTTCAACCACTGAAAAAAACTAGTTTACAGCGAGATACTCTTAGATTTGTACCAAAGAGGGGAAATTCCTAAACTAGGGGTCTTTTTTTTTTTTCGTTTTCTCTATCTATCTGACTGTCTGTCTGTCTGTGTGTCTCTCTCACGTGCTAGAAAAAAAAGAAGAAAAGAAAGAAAAAATAACTTTCTCACACTCAAATTTATAATTATCTAATTTTGTTCTTACACTCTAACAAGTTCATTTTTCTCTTCCACTCTTTCTTCTTCATGTTTCTCTCTCCCTCCCTCTCTCTCTATCCCCTCTCTCTCTATCTATCTGTCTATCTTACACACACACACACACACACACACACACACACACACACACACACTTATTTCTACATTATCTTTGTCAAAGACATATTTATTCATCCTAGCTTATTTCTTCATTCTCTTTCTCTTACTCTTTGCATTCATTTTCATTCCCTCATTTTCTCCTTCATTAAGTAATTTCTGCAATACTTCAGTCATTCATTCCCCACTTCTTTGCCAATTCTTTCATTTTTCTTTTATTCTCACTCGTTTTTTTTTGTTGTTGTTTTTTTTACTTTCATCCTTATTCTCTTTATTTTTCTTGCATTTTTTCAATCTCTTTCTACAACACTCTTTCACTCTTTATTTTCTTTACTCTTTCTCTTTACTATCTTTTCCACTCATGCCAACTCTCTCTCTCTCTCTCTCTCTCTCTCTCTCTCTCTCTCTCTCTCTTTCTCTTTCTTCGTTATCTCTTTCACAAAAATTCACTTATTTGCATTCATTCACACACACATCTATTTATTCTACTCGGCCGGGAGCCTTGTCGATTGGGGCTAGAGTATACACCAACTGCATCTCGACAGAGAGGTAGGACTCCCTCAACGAGTGTCCTAGTTATGACACTAAACAATCTGATGATGGTGAGGCTTCAGTAATGCTGGAGCTTTGGTGAATACGGAGTACCCCTTCATTGCCATCACTCCGCGGTCTACTCTGGTCCGGAGGGGTAGCACCCGATAGGGTCCTATCTATGGATCAAATAGGATTAAACAGTATACTTAGGCTAAACAAAATTGTTTAAAATATAACTATTTTGACATTTAAACTTTGTATTTATATTTAACTGAATTGGTTGAAATAAAACCGTTTATATGTATAAAAAAGAATTTGGCATTAAATAACCTACAATGCTTAATATGCCATAAAACCAAACCAAACCAAACCAAATCATATATATATATATGTATAAAAAGGATTTGGCATTAAATAACCCTTCAATGGTTGATATTCCATAGAACCAAACCAAACCAAACCAAACCAAATCATATATATATATATATATATATATATATATATATATATATATATATATATATGTATGTATAAAAAGGATTTGGCATTAAATAACCCTTCAATGGTTGATATTCCATAAAACCAAACCAAACCAAACCAAATCATATATATCTATATATATATATATATGTATAAAAAGGATTTGGCATTAAATAACCCTTCAATGGTTGATATGCCATAAAACCAAACCAAACCAAACCAAACCAAATTATATATATATATATATATATGTATAAAAAGGATTTGGCATTAAATAACCCTTCAATGGTTGATATGCCATAAAACCAAATCAAAGGAAATACTTGGCCGATCAATATATCAAGGAGTTTTGTTTACATCGATACATTCAAAAGTAAAACATGTACAAATACAATTGTTAAACCTCAACTTTAAAATAGGCTAGGAAAGTTCTTATTTACGAATTAAGCTGAGTTTGACACAAGGTTAGAAGCATGGGTATCCAATAAGAATCGAACTAACAAGACTATATTTATTGATCTGCAAAACTAGACCCCCAAGAAGACGAAAATTAGTTCTCCTTTTGACAAATGACAATCAATATCTAACTGCAAGTGTCGCTTCGAAAGTAATGCCTATAATTCATTTCCACAGAAACTACATCACATACAAAAAACACAATAACGCTTTTTAATAGAGCAAGTTTTCTGTAACAACACTATATTTTCCCTCATATTTACCGTCGTTGACTCTACTTTCTCGCCAACGATAAATAAGAGCCTAATTGCCATACCCGTAAAAACCTGCATCAGTGAAGACGACTCACTTTTCTACCGCAGTGATGATGGTGACGTTGTCTGGAAAATATAGTCCATCTCTCATCGGCCCAGTTCTCGTGGACGAGTTGATTGATGCATTCTTCATTTCTTTTGTTGACTGTTACGTTAGAGGTGGCTGGTCACTCACATCGCTACTGCCATTGCTAAAATATATTTCCCTCCCACCGTCCAAGTATACTCAGTTCTCCTTAAATGTTAAGAAAGCTTTAATAAATTCCTTTGGGTACAATTTTTTTCATATTCAAGGATACTCCTTGCTTTCATGTCAATCAACTTTATGCTAAACTATCGCTCAGCTGCTATGATAAGACAAAAATATTGGCTATTTATGAGAAGGTTCCGTCTCTACCACCTTATCACTCGCTGCTGAGATTGTGGGATGAAATAATTAAATATAGATATTACTTTTAGAAATGTCTTCTTGGAGTGCGTTATGCAGGCTCTTGTTCATAGTTAAAGAAATAGATATAATAAATAAATAAAACCGGTGTTGACTATGTGGGAAAATGGTTTAGTTTGGTTGGGTTTTATGCCATATCCATATTTACCAACCCCTCCGCTCGGGCAGGACGTGACACAAGGTCAATTTTTAAGAGAAGTTTAACAGGTTTGAATTCAGAGTTTTCCTTCTCCGAGACTAGTTGCCTCACCAAGGCTGAAGAACCTAGTCTGCCCGACTATTTACCCATAGCTGAAGGGAGAATAATTGGATTTATACTTTTCCCAAGGGTATTAGTGCTATGTGAAATGCAATCAGACTCGTCCAGGATTTGAATTCGTGTCGCCGTGTCCATTTCCTACGACGATAACCATTACATCGCGGGCTCCTCCAACTATCAACTATTGTAGGTTATTTAATGCCAAATGCTTTTTATGCATATAAGTTAAATATATTTCGAAACACATTTTGTAGATATCATTTTTAGACGAGCCTGAGCTAATTTTTTTACACAGTCAAATGATTTTGTTTATTTCTATCTAATACGAATAATTCTATTTATTATTAATCACTAACAATTCAATTAAACATTAGTCGTCTGTTTACACCCAGTTAAATAATCAAACAGTTCTATTTCACACAATACAGTTTAGCATAAGTCAACAAAGTTAAATGGTTCCAAGTATTGCTATGTATCACTAACAATTCATTTAAACATTAGTCATTTATTTACACACAGTTAAATGATCAAGCAGTTCTATTTCAAACAATTCCGTTTAGTACACAGTTCAAATGATCAAACAGTTCTATTTGATGCATAGATAGAACCCTATAATATGTGAGAACACTGATTTTTTTTTAGCTGAAAACCTGTTCTATTCAGCGGTGTTATTGTACTTTCTGTATCTGTTTCATTTTCCATGGAAATGAATAAGAGGCATTACTTTCGGAGTGTCCCTCGTAACATGAATTATTAATAGAATTAATTCATCAATTGATGCCCTACTGCGGGGGTGGAAATACACTAGTTGTTAATGGTAGATATTTGTATCTTCCTTTCTCCTCCCCTCAGTTAAATAAATTCATTTGACTGCCTCCCACCTTCGTCGATGTAGACAAGGCAGCCCTCTCTCTCTCTCTCTCTCTCTCTCTCTCTCTCTTTCTCTCTCTCTCACTTTTAAAGTTCTGGGGTATCTCCCCTCCTCATCCCTCTTAGTTTTTAGGACATTCCATACATGCTTCTCTGTAAGGATCTCTATGGTGTGACAGATTCAGTGAGAACAAGGAAAAGAAAAGAAAAAGAAACAAGAACATAAGGAAGGAAGGAAAGAGGAGAGAAAGAACCACCCCTCTTGTACCCTCCCTCAAACATTCTTTCAGATCTCTTCTTGGTCCCGACTATCGTCAATCATTATCAGCCCTTCCCTATTTTGGGGGTTTGCACTCCTACCCTTGGTCAGTCGCCGTCATTCATAGATCAGTTCGGGTAAGATATTTCTGGTGGTTGTGGCTAGTGTGAGTGCACGCACACATGTATGTATGAATGTGTGTGTGTGTGTTTGTGTGCGCGAGTGTGTGTGTTTAAAGTTAACCCGTTCGCGACGGAGATGATTTTTACGCTCTTTCTTTTTAGGGTTCAATTTTTGTTTTAATGATAAAAAATTGATCAACAGTTATAATTATGATTTAAATGTCAATTTCGGCTTGATTTATTAGTAGCCACCAGTGATACACAACAGTCAATTTTAAAGATGACAATGTATGACGGGTGGTACACAACGTTGTGAATGCGTTAAAAGTGCTTCGTAGGGTTTTCCTAGCTGGTCAGATCCGTAAAGAACCGTCGATATAAACCTGCATCAGTCAAAAAAATTCAAAAATTCATAGGACTCTGAAAAGAGAAATTCGTTTAGATTGTCACTAACTCTCCCTCCCCCCTCTCTCTCCTTGTGAGAGTCCGAGTTCAGTATAAACTTGCTGTAACCGTTCTTAATGACTATCTTTGCATCAATTAGATTACTTTTCCTGTTGACTAGTTAAGCCAGCAGAGTCGGAGATAGATAGATAGATACTGAGACAAATAGATATGAATCGACTGAGATAGATAGAAAGATAGATAAACTTAGAGTGATATAGATAAGAATAGAATGAGACAAATGAGAATAGACTGAGATAGAGAGCGGAAAGCAAGAGAAACAATATATGGAGAGAAGACATACAAAGTAAAGAGAGAGAGAGAGAGAGAGAGTAGAGGGAGAGGGAGAAGTGGTGAAGTTAAGTCTATAGAAATAGTAAAATATGAGTAAAGTAAAAAAAAAATGGTAAATATAGTACAGGGTGCAAAAACAGAACAAAAAAAGAGGGGAAAAATTACAAATATGAGTGTGTGTGAGAGAGAGAGAGAAAGAGAGAGAGAGAGAGAGAGAGAGAGAATTGAATGTGTAACAGGTCAGACAAAGACGAACAGGAGAAAAAGAAAGAAAGAAATCATAGAGATAACAAGATCAATTAAAAAATAAATAAAAACAATATAACGTTGTTAGAGTAACGACGAGGTGGGAGGAAATTATAGAAAAAGAGAAGTGAGAGGCAGTCAGGTTAGAAGGAGAGTTAGAATGAGAGAGAGAGAGAGAGGGTGAAAGAGGTGAAATGGAAGTGTATAAGATAACAGTGAGAGGATCTAAAGAGGATATCGAGAGAGAGAGAGAGAGAGAGAGAGAGATGGGAAAGAGGGAGCCGATGAAACAGATGAGCGAGATAAGAGACGAGAGAATCTCAAAGAAAGAGGCGGAGAGTAAGAGGGAGAGTGAAGCAGAGAGAGTAAGGAGAGCGTGAGTAAAAGGAAGAGTTATACGTTGTGAGAAAGGGTGAATGAATGAATGAATGAAACAGGGAGGAATGTACAAGAGGGAACGAAAGAAAAACAAAAAGTAAAAAACAAAAAATCAAATAGCTTTGTGGTGGGGGGGGAGAAAAGAAAAAAGAGCATGTGAATTAGCGAAAGAGAAAGAGAGAGAGAGAGAGAGGGAGAGTTTTGGGAAGCAGCAGCAGCAACAACAACAGCAGCAGCAGCCACAGAGTTGAAGTATGATGTTGGTAATTGTGGCTGTAGGTGATTCATCCTAAACAGTTGGAATGTATGTATACACTCCAAAGGCCCTGGTGACACTAGACAATTAGTAGTAGTAGTAGTAGTAGTAGTTACACTAGAAATGGTATTGGCTCTGTAGAATTGTTACTACAACAGGACTTGAGCTGATGACGACGACGACGACGGCGGTATGGTGGCCAGGTAGACATGTACCCGGAGAAACCCCATGTTTAGGTACCCTCCAGTTCTAGATATTTTTTCTTTTTTTCCCCCCCGTTTAAAAAGAATTTTTTTTTCGTCCATCGTTGATATCAACAGATATGTCAAAAAAAAAAGAAAAAAAAAAAAGAAAAAAAGAGAAAGAAAAACACAAAGAAAAAAAAGTTCGAGTTGTTTGACGAAATCAGTTAATTATAAGATTTTTTTAAATTTGAAAAAAAAAAAAAAGATAAACTTTTTAAGACCACTGCTACTACTACTACCACCACAACCAGTTGCTTAGAATGTGTCAATATTAAAAATGGAATAAATTGAGGCAATTGTGTCTACGTGTATATATATATATATATTTATATACACATACATATATGTAAAGAGAGTACATCTAACAGTTCCTGAGACAGTTCAATATTTACAGATACTATTCTATCAACTGGAAAGGTATGTATTTTTACATTTTTTTTCTAAACTTTTATCCACTCCTTTTAAAATTTGTCTTCCCGTCTTTAATTCTTATTTAAATAAAATTGTCAGTCAGTTTTTATGAGTGTCTAATTTTTTCTTCAATTTACAAAAGGATTTTTAGGATAGTAAACGAATATTTTAATCTTCTTGCCTTTTAAATGTAATTGTCAATCAGTTTTCATCATTGTCTTCAATTTTTTACCTCAATTTATAGATGAATTTGGACGGTATTAAAAATACGTTTATCGTGTATTCGTGAGAGCATCAGTAGAAATAACAAGTCTAGACGAGCATTTAAAAACTTTTTTTAGAGTCGCTTTTTTACGATGGTCAATTTTCTGAAAAGAGGGCTTAGTAATGTCGAATTCTAAATTTTTGAGAGTTAATATTGTCAATTTTTTATTTTTTTAATTTTGAGCTTCTTTCCAGACTTTGTCCCGTTATCTTTTTGTTGCTGAAAAGTCTAATGATGAAGAATATAAAAAAAGAAGAGAGAAATTCTATCCAAGGCCATTTCTTGTCATTGGCACCGCCCTTCTTTCCTAATATCCGCTCTTTTTTTTTTTTTTTTTTAACACATTCCATTTAGCAATTTTTTCCCAGGAAAAGTGGACACGTTTTTTCTTTTTAATCCTAGTTAGGTTTTTTTTTTTTTTTTTTTTTTTTTTTTTTTGGTTTCTTCTCTCTTCAAGTCAGATTGTTAAACGTTTTAGATTCTTGCCACTTGTAACAAATATTTTCTCACACATCTCTCATATATATATATATATATATATATATATATATAATAAAGCAGCTGTTTTGTAGCCAATTACTAGGTCACTTTAGTCGGGCTCCAGGTCAGTATCTAGGTATATGAAGTCTTTTTACGCAATCTAATATATTCATCATAAATATGATAGGCGCGTTTATATGTTTGTTTCTCTTCATGTGACGATTGTGAAGTTAATTTTAATTTAATTTACATAAGTTTAAAAAGTACATAAAGTGGTTTAAAAAATGTCTTTTTGTGCCTAACTTATCATATTTTTCCAGGAATCTTGAAACATTTGTTTAAGCTTGTGGAAAACCAGGATTAAGCGTTTTTCTTAGAATGTCTTTGTTGCAAGTTGAGTGTCTGCTGGTCTGTTTTACCTCTTTAAAAAAATTACATATTTAAAAAAAAAAAAAAAAAACTTTTTAAATGAAATTTTTAATGAAGAGCTAATAGGTTTCTTGGTCTTTGCGAGATATCAGGCGATCATTTACCAAGAAAGAGACATTTTCAGCATCTGCTACCTTTTTATTTACTTCCTGGTAATAGTTTTTCCTGGTTTTTTAAATAAAGATTTCTTAGTTACATAAATTCCTCTCTAAGAAAAAGAAAACAACTTTTCTCCAAAATCCATGATTATCTTTATTATAAAGCAATCATCACTGCCAGATTAACTAAATGAAAGTTTAAGGATTTTCGTTGAATGTGTTTCAAGAAAAATCGAGATAGTTGAATGATAGAAAAGAAAAAAAAGCTTGTCCTCTTTTCGCTTAAGTCATACGCCAGCACTGAATAGTTTTTTTAAACACTTGACACATAAGCCATTATTGTATTATACACACACGCAATCTTAAACTGAGAACACACCCACCTTTTTTATTTTTTTAGATATCAACCATCGCTAATATAGTCACACAGCAAAAAAAATATTTGCAAACTTATTTATTCTTTTTAAATGGTATCCGAGAAATATCTCTGCTAAATTTCAAGTAGTTTGTTTAAATCTCTAAAAATAACTTTATTTTACGGTCAAATGAAAATTCAATAAAATTTTGTATTTTAATAGTCTTTATAGACCGCTGACTTATCTTTTTCCTACACAGTAGATTGCCTAGTCGGCTGGGGCTGTAGAATACACCGACTGCTTCTCTGCAGAGGGGTAAGATCCCCACCCACCAACGAGTGTCCTGGATATGACACTAAACAATCTGATAGTGAGGTTCCAGGAATGCGGGAGTTTTGAGGAATGCGGAGAACCCCCTTCTTTGCCATCGCTCCCATGTCCACTCTGGCTCGGAGTGGTAGTACCTGAAAAAGTCTTATCAATGGGTCTAGACTGTGTACTTATGTTAAATTGAATACCTTGAATTATGACTGTTTTGGCATTGAAACTGCGTACTTATGCTCAACTGAGTTGTTTAAAATTGAACTTTTTATATGTATGAAATTAGATTTGGCCTTAATAACTTAAGATGGTTGATGGTGCCATAAAACCAAACTAAACCTACACGCTAGAAAATAACTTTACTGATATGTTGATATTTTTTTGAAAAATAATCATATGTAACCATAGCCCAGGAAAAACGACACATTACATTGAGATTTTTACTTGAGCAGTACACCTAAGATTTTCCAAGAAAATAAAGCGATTTTAATCCTATTTTTAACCAGCTCATTGGCCTAGTGGATAGTGTACGCCAATGGTCCGGGAGACCTGGGTTCAATCCCAGTTCGAGTCATACCAAAGACTTAAAAAAATGGTACTTGATACCTCCTTGCTTAACACTCAGCATTATAAGGTATACATCAAGGGTAAAGTGGAGCAATCCAAGGAAAGGAATAGCGCCCCCCCTACACATCGGTGTTGTAGCTATTAAAAAGGGAGCCTTCTGGTCGCCCTCAACTACAGTCGCCAACTTTACTTTTTCTTTTTTTTTTTTTTTTTTTTTTTTTTTTTTTTTTTAAACCCAATTTGCAAAAGAATTTCCTGGGTCTGCATTAGCATTGAACTCTTTTAATCAATAATTATCTCATAATACAGATGACTATAAATGAACAAATTTGAATCCTTAAAGTAAAAACATTATTTGCTGCTGTTGAAAACTTGATGGGTTGTCAGATTGAAGATTTTGAAATTTAAGTATCCCTTATCTTTCAGTTTTCCAAAAATTCGGAAAGTTTTCAATGGTCTACATAAAGATAATTTTAAAAAAATTTCCAAGTACGCGTTACCGAAGACCATTTTATCAGATCGGTTTTTAATTCTCATGGGTGCTCCACTTTTCTTATCCTTGGGCTTTATACAGTTTATTAAATAGAAATATCCTGCAGCAGGATATCTCAGTGTCAAGAAAATTTTATCAAATGCTACCATTAAACCCTAAATCTTATCAATTTACTGACGCAGTTTTTAAGAAAAAGCGTATTTCATTTTGCGAATACAGCGAACCAGAAGTCACGCTGATAGCGAGTTGAAAGTAGACGACCCACGCACCTGTTGGGTTCCATGTTGTAACAGCTGTCCTTGATTATATCTATGCTTCTATTTAGTGCGGAGTGAAGGATTCTAATGAGCGTTTTATAGTTATCTAGATAATATTAACTTTGGATGCTTAAAAAAAATGAAGTTAAACACTGATACAGGCACTATAAAAATTATCATTCAGTTGCAAATTGAACTGAAAATTGCTTTATTCAATTATATTAAAAAAATTTTTTTCAATTATGATTACCTGTACAAAAACTGCCGAGAATCTTTGTAATAGACATATAATTTCTAGTGTTGTAACGTGTGTAATATCTAATTGATTGTTACCATTAACGTCTGCGTTAGAAACGAAAATGCTTACTAACACACGGACACAAAATTAGGAGTACGTATCTTTTTATGCATAATGTTTTTTTTTTTTGTTTGTTTGTTTTTTTTTTAATTTTCTGGCCTCGGTAGTGTCTCTTGAAAATATATATTTGAATCCTTATGATTGACCTCAGGAAAATCCTTTTAACTATTTGATAGAGTGGCTAACAAAATGCTAAAATTTTAAATAATTTCATTATCAGATTTGAATAGTTAAAGATTTCTAGTATTTTACCTCTCATCCTTAAAAAACAACAACCCTGTCCCATAACTGTTGGTACATTTTTATATGTAAATGTAACAAGTATTATGAGACAGGTCGTAAATCAAACGTATTCATTGGTTAAAGTGAACAAAGCTCAATTTTACTTTAAGTTAAAAAAAATATTTTTTACATTTTTTTTTTTCTTTTTACTTAAAGGATTTACGTTTTGATATATTAAATTTATCGTAAAAAAAAATTTTTTTCCCTACAAAATGATTACCGGAATAATCGTGTATAGGTCGAATTTAGATTTTCAAACCAAAAGTGTTTTAATAATTTTGTAAAATTGAAATGGACCATAGGAAAGCCAAGACACAAGACTTAGCTTAAAAATTTTATAATTCGATAAATAAATGATTTCATAGTCGACTTATACACAAATATAACCGGAAACTCTTATACAACGCCCCTCTTTTTTTTCCTTTTCTTTCTTTCTTTCTTTCCACACTTTGTGGGTCAGTTCCAGATAGATTCCCACAGTCCTCCCCGGAAAAAAAAATGTGGGGCCTTTTTGAAAACGGTTTATAATTTTGGGAGCACATACAGACACACCCACATTTTACAGAAGCACACGCATTCTTGCTCGTGTACACACCCACTCGCCCTATGTATATACACGCCCGTACCCCCTCTCTCTCCCACTCTCTCCCACTCTCTTCTCTCTCTTAAATATTTGTACATTTTTTTTTTTTTTTTGCACAAGTAAATACACATACTGACACGCACGCAATGAATTCCTCTATAAAGACGCGCACACGTGTACATCAACCTCACAAACATCAGTATACATACACACTTAGCTTATACATCGTATATTGTTGAAGAGAATGTAAAAGTTTACAGTTCTATTAAGATATTTAATCCATGGGGTTTATTTTTATTTAAACTAATTAAATAAAAAATATTACATTCGTGTTAGAAATATGCCACATGTTTAAATTTGAATACAAATGAAAAATACTTCATTTGGGTTTAAAAATACAAATAAATATTTTAGTAAATGCATTAGTCTGTTGTGGCACAAGGCATGATGTATGGGAAAACTAGTGAGACTCGAACTTGTAATAGTTTGTTACTTTAACTTGCGAAGCGCCTATATATATATATATATATATATATATATATATATATATATATATATATATATATATATATATATATATACTGAATAGATCTGAAGAGAAAAAGATTTTTAAAAAATAATAGAAAAAAACTAGCTCAGTATATCTACAAAATTCTCATTGTTTTCATGTGTATTGTCATTTACATAGCTGAGCTAGTTTGATACCAGCTCAGAAGTATGAGGGTGCCCAGTGAGAACCAAACACTATCAATTGTTTGCTAACTTAGCTAAGAATTATGCCGTGTGTGTTTTTTATATAATCCCAACAAAAACGCATCATAGCAAGTTTATTTAATTAGAGCAATGCATTTAAAATGATCTTAGAGAACAAAGCAGTTTCCTGTGCAATTTGTAATTGAATTATGTTTTGAAGTTGCATGTTTGCGCTTAACATCACATTTTTTAAATCAAATTCTCGATGTAACGGAGATAACTTAGAAGAGTTGATACCAATGAGGGATTTCTTTTATAACGAGAACCCAAGGCCACATTTATGGGGCAATATGCAATAAAAAATTTTTCATCTGATAACATTTCACTAAATTCAGCTAATAACCGTCAGGCTTTTGTGTAATTGATATCACTTCATGTTATATACGAGGATTATTCAAAAGTTCTAAGCCTCTCCCAAAAGGAAGAGTCATTGCTGAACTTTTTTGTTGTGATAATACGCTACCACTTCTTATAAAACTTGAAAAACTAATTCAGATTTCTGTCTCAAAATCTATGCCGGTGAGGCCCACACAGAAATGAGAAGTATATTACAAATCAAGGTGAGTCTTAGGACTTTTTGAACGATCTTCGCATTTAAGGCGTGTACTTATTTTTGGATTGTTTCAAATTCTGTAGAGATTGATGATAAAAATACCTAATGATATCCGTTTTGATTGTATAATCTGGGTAAGGCTTAGGACTTTTTGAACAATCCTCGTGTGTATTTATATTTATAATGTCGTACTGATATATACTGGTTCAATAAATTCCAGATTTCTCTTCAAATAGTTAACTGAGTCTTAGTTGAAATTTTCATTATATAATCCTCGATGGGAAGCTTTTGGATTAAGTGCATTGACAAGAAAAAATCAAAATATTTCTTGTGTAAAATAAATTTTTTTTTTTTTATCTTTACTCAATGGAATTAGGAATTTTTGTACGAGATTTTATATATATATATATATATATATATATATATATATATATATATATACTGTTGACTTATGTGCTTTTAAATTTAAAGTTCAATAATATCGATGAGGATGTCTATATGAATTCAAATTACAAAGAAAGAAAACTTGTGGTGACACAAATTCTGTTTTTTTTATATTTCGAATTTCTTTTGCTTTTCTTTTTAAACGATTACATTCTCTTTAGATTAAATTATATATATATATAAAATTAAAACAGAAAAATTAAGAAAATCTTAAATTATTTTTTCAAATTCCTGAAAGCGATAAAAAATCTACGAAAAATCGATTAAAAGTTGGTCTCGTTTCTTTGGACTAATTCAATCGATTTTTTCCTGTTAAGTCCTCACGCACTTAAAGAGCTTAATCACAAAACTATGAAAGTTGAAACCTGAGGAAAAGATCTCGATTTAAGACATATAAGTTGTAAAAATGGAAAAAAAAAAAATAATGTAATTACTCTAATGAAAGAAAAATTATGCGTGATGTAAAAATATTTATGAAGAAAATGAAATCTGGTTTCATAATGTAACTGCAAAAGAACTTTTAAAAATCGCACATTTTTACGAGTAAATCTCAATAATTGATACGTTTGCATAAAAATTTCAGCAAGCACGTAATTCAAAATTTTTTTCAGAAACTAAAAAATACGAACCACAAAAAATTTTCTTAAACTTACTATGACGTCTTCATTTATTTTTAAATATATATATATATATATGGCCAATTCATGTACGCAGTAGTTTCTTAAAAAGCTACGAATTCAAGTATCTTATTACGTCTGGATTTTCATTAGTGACAGGATATATATGAATATTATTATTTTTGCTTATTTTTTTTATTGTTCTCAACTAGATTCGAACTTAGGTCATTGTTAGGGGGATTTTTGAAAAAAGCTTATATATTTAAGAAAGTTTTTTTTTTTCATTTTAGAAAGTTTTTAAAGGAATCTATATACTACACGAAACGCTATGTAGAATGTACTGTTTGCTAACAGTGTGTGTGTATAATATATATATATATCTCTCTATATATCTCTCTCTCTCTCTATATATATATATATATATATATATATATATATATATATATGATAAAGCATGATATCTAAGTTAGAATAGCATAGACACGGTCAACAGTGTTCAGTGACAATCAGTTTCTCGTCTGTGGTCATCCGACTAATTATATTTATATATATATATGCATGCGCCTTTGTGTTCGTTTATTTACTTTGAAAACATCAATAGGTAAATTAGTAAGGACAAATCTTTGACAGTATTTCATATTATAATAGACACCATTAACAAGAAGCTAATCACATGTGGTTGTTATCTAAATTTATATGTCTACAGGTAAAAAGGGGTGGTTCTGATAAAATCAAAATTTTTCCTATCTAAAATCCTTGCTCTCACACACGGAAACACTTTAACAACTCTTTTTTTCTTGAGGAAAAAAAAAAATTAAAATGTCATTGTTTGTTGTTGAATGGCATATCAACCTTCTTGGGTCATTTAATGCCAAATCCTTCTTTCCAGAAGAACAGTAGTGGTATTATTTAATAGCTGGGAAGAGATAAGGAGTTCATGCCTTTCCGAAGGGTAGTTGTCCGAAGGTGAATGTATTAGCGCGACTGGAGTTCGAACTCGCTCACTACGATTCCGTAGTCCACCGCTTTAATCATCACACAACAAGGAAAACCTCCAAAATGTTATATATATATATATATATATATATATATATATATATATATATATATATATATATATATATATATATATATATATATATATATATATATATATATATATATATATATATATATATATATATATATATATATATATATATCGCCGAAAAGGTATTGATATCCATTTTCTCAGAGTAATATTTGTCTTAATTTTTGTCATCTTTAAAAAAAAAAAAAAAGAGATAGTTTTTGGTTAACACATTTTTTTGTATTAATTTTTTTTTTTCTAATTGTAATACTTTATCTAAATTTTTGAGAAAGCTCTAGAATTAATCTTAAGTGAATATAGATATAAAAAGGCGCTTGCGCGCAGAAATGCGAAAAGCAATGAAAGTGCTCGAATGTTTAAAAGCAGAGTATTATAAAAACTAAACTGATTACTCAAAGAGTTGACCCTGTTACTAAAAGTTTCATGTGGTAAAAGGAAATATTATCATAATCATCTGACAGGTGTGTCCGATTATGGAAACGTTTTTTACCGCGTGAAACTTGTCGTTGCAGGTTCAGTACTGTGAGTTATCATTTTAATTTATTTTAGAAATAGATGCACACATAGCATTTTCTTATATTTAGCTTTATTTAAAATTACACTTTGAACCATATATATATATATATATATATATAAGAACTGTAAATACTATAAGTTCTTGCACAGAGAGCGATTTTAGTAGAATTATGGGCACTATAGGTTCGTTTCTTTGAGTTTTAAGTGTTTTACATAATCATCAGACGGAAACGTGAAAAATGTGACCACACACATATATGATAAAGTTAGTAATATATTCCTTCGTCATTTTCTCTAAATTGTCCTTATCTGTAATTGGCACTTTCGAAAAAGTAACATAGATGTTTAAAAAATGTCTAACCTTTTTTCTTATTTTAATCTACTCAAACAAAAAACACAATTATGAAAAACATGAACAAGAAAATGCAGATCCTCATGACGTTTTTGACATTGTGTAAGAAGAATATAACTAATATTACTGCGAATGTCTTTACTGTTTTTTTAAATATTATTTTGCATTTCATTTTTTGGTGACACGCGTAAACTAGTGTTTAATAATGACAAATCAACGCACTTTACATTTTCCTTTCTATGAGTTTCACATATTTGTGAATAGTTTTTCATTTAATCCAACTAAAATCAAAGGCCAAATCGTTTTCTTTCTGCGTTCAGTCAAGCCTAAAACAGATATATTAATAAATTTCTATGTAGACCCCCCCCCGCCAAAATGTTATTCATAGTACTTTTCGATTTTATTTATCGGATCTCTGAGTAAGCAGCCGATTACAAATAACATTTACTTATAAAGCAACAATCCAAAGTTGTGTAGTCGACAGATCTACTTTTCGACGAAGTACTCTATATTGGTGGCCCTGTGCCAAATATAAGGTGTATTTAGGGCACCTTGCTTGGTGTTAATTGTTAGCCAACTTGGCTAAACGATTAGATGTTTAGGAGTGAGTTCGAATCTTGCTGAGTTCTCTATATTTCTGATCTTGTGCTAAAATTAAGTCAATTTTTATGGATAATCTAGTAGATCTACCGTCCGTGAAATCGCCGCTCAGACTGTTGCTGGCATAGTCAACAAAACTTTCCTCTACAGAACTCTTAAAACTTTTTTTAAATAGATTTTCAAAAATAATACGAACCTAATACAAGTCAATAATGATTGATATTTTAAAAAATTGATTTAAATGTTCCAAAATTCCCTATTTTAAGTTGTCATATCTTTATGGTTCGTGATTATTCGCTGGTATTTCTTGAAACCTATCTATCGCGGCTAAAAGTTTGGCTCTTAATGTGTGGCCAGTATTTTTGCTTAATGTGTCTATTCAAATGCTGCAAAAATAGTTTAAATTTTTATAATCATGTACGAAAAAAACCCAGCAGCAGCAGATGATGATGAAAAGAAAAAGCAGCGCATTATCAGGTTAGTGTTGAATATTTTAAAGATTGGAAAAACTCGTGTATAAGTCGACTTTAGATTTATTGTTAAAAAAAAATCATTAATTCATACAATTAATTTTGAAGTCAATGGTTTGATTGATTGTTGCTTAATGGCATATCAACCTGCTTGGGTTATTAATACCAAATCCCTCCTTCTAGAAGGACAGTAGTGGTACGTTTTAACCCATAGCCTAGAGAATAAAGAGATTCATACCTTTCCAAGGGTATTTGTCTGAATGTGAATGTTATAGCGCGACTGGAGTTCGAACTAACTTACCACGAGACCGCAGCCCAGTGCTTTAACCATTACACCACGAGGACACTCCTTGGTTTTCTCCGAGTTCTTCCAAAAGTTTGAATACTGTACACATTCGTGTGTAAGTCGACTGCGTGTATAGATCGACCCTCGATTTATGACCACGAAATCATTAATTAACGGAATTATTTTTTGAAGCCAACTGTTTGAATTTTTACCTCAGAACGGCAGTTTGCTTTAAAAATATCTTCTAAGTTCAACTTACATACGCGTATATGAGGTTGAAAGTTTTTTGTAAAAAGCTAACTATCAAAGTCCATGGATTATGTCAATTATTCCTGTTGTATTAATTATAATTGATTTACATTAACTGCTTAATTACATCGGCGTAAAATCTAATTTAAAATATGTATAAATTAAAGTTGTTAATTCATTCTCTCCCATAAAATTGTTACATTTGCTTATAAATTTTGCACACCAAATCTAACGATTATTGTAGGACATTTTGTAGTAATTTTTATTTAGCTTAGAACACCTCTCTCTCACTCATTTTATTTCCGAAAATGTGTGACAGTCAAAACACTTGCCAAATAGAACTTTTTTTGTTGGGTAGTAGGTAACATTTTTAGATAATGTGCACTGCGACGAAACCGCTAACCTTGCAGTTCTTCTTTTGTCAAACAAACGCTAAGATATTTAGACCAGTTTTTATCGCTATAAATGGTGGATTTTACAAGTATAAGACTCAAGTTATTATTACATACAATTGCCGTGCAAACAATAGATAAACAATGATCACACTGATTTTATTTACCACCTTATAAACATTTGAGGACCTTTTTTCGGTCTAGTTCTAAATAAACCAGTATTTTTAAAATCTGTAATTACTGGTTTCTGGTTATCTGTGACGAGAGAAATCTTATAATAAAGAGTCTGGTCACTAGAGATACGTGTTATGTTTTTCTCACTAACCATCTTAGGTGTCCTCGTGGTGTAATGGTTAAAGCGCTGGATTGCGGAATCTAGTACACGAGTTCGAACTCCAGTCGCGCTATTACGTTCACCTTCAGACAATAACTATTGGGAATGGTATGAACCCCTTTATCCTCCCAGCTATGAGTTAAATAGCCTCGCTACTGTTTTTCTAGAAGAATGGCTTTGGTATTAAATAACCTACAAAGGTCGAGATACTATTAAACCAAACCAAACTAACAATCCTTTTAAAAGCAAGAATATCTTTAAACTATTCGTTTACAGATCGTGTGTGAATATATAGTATATATACATGATTTGGTATTCAATAACTTTTAACAGTTGATGTACCTTTAAACCCGAATGTCTTTCATCAGTTCATCTAATGACATTTTAACTTCAGTCATTTTCTAAATTTGTGTTTACTAATCCCACTCCACGACGAGCAGGGTGTGACACAAGGTCAGTTTTTAAGCTGAGTTTAACAAATTTGAATTCTGAGTTTTTCTGCTCTTAGACATGTTGCCATACCACGGCTAAAGAGCCCAGTCACCCCTATTATTCGCCCATAGCTGGTGAGAGAATAGTTGAATTTGTAACATTCCCAAGGGTATTAACGATATGTGAAAAGCAATCAGCCTCGTCTAGGATTTAAACTCTTGTCGCCGTATTCATTTCCTACGAAGATGACCATTATACTTCCAAGTTTGACGTAATCTGGTACATAGCTGCAAGAGTATCCAATGAGGATCGAACCCTCTACAGTTGTAATTAAGGTTACCAGGGGCCTAGTGTATGTAGGATATTATATTTAATTATTATTATTTTTTGTATTGACTTTACTGGGAGACTTTAAATGTCTTGAATTAAGATTGCCAAAAATAGACACGTCCTCTCATTGGGATTTTGTTTTAATACTGACTGATGATAATATTGATACTTTTATTAAAGGAGGGAATAATAGATATTCTGTTGCAACCATCGTTATATAGAGAATTCGGATAATGCAAAAAATAACGTCAAGCGATAACGAAGACTCCCAAAATACACCTAACAATTGCAAATGGTACGGAAAATTCCATTAGATTATATTCGCACACGAGTGATCATGCTGATGAAAATCTCGCTACGATGTGTCGTTTTTTTGCTGTGCTACTGTTATGGACATATACACAAATATGAGAATTTTAATAATATTTAGGTTGGGCAATCCTTAATTCGATCTAAATAGCATTGTTACGTATAATTTTAGTATACTTGTTATATGTTTTGTAGGCACATAGTTTGTACAAAACATTTTTTAACGAGCCAGAACTCATTCGTTTGCACGCAGTTAAATGGTTTCAAATATTTCTACGTAATACTAACAATTTAATTAAACATTAGTCATTCATTTGCATATAGGTAAATGATTACACAAATGATTTGTAAGTGAATTGTTTGTAGGTAATTTTTGTAAAAAGTTACAGCTAATTAGTTTGCATTTAATTAAATGGTTTCAAGAATTGCTAACACTCGTTATTCTATTGAATATTAATGATTTATTTGCATCCAGTGAAATGGTTTTATTTATAGCTATTGAACACTAACAATTCTATTCAACTGTATTCATTCATTTGCATACAATCAAATGGTTCTAAGTTTTGCTATATTTTTGGCACACAGTTAAACAGTTTTAAGTATTCCTATCTAACAGGAATAATTCTGTTTAGCATTAATCATTTGTTTACACATACTAAAATGGCTTAAAGTATTTCTGTCTAATACCAATAGTTTTAGCACACAATTAAATAGTTAAATATATTGCTATGTAACACTAATAATTCAATTTAACTGCCATTTTTTGTACACAGTAAAGTGGTTAAACTTGACTCACAGATGGGACCCTAACAGGTACTACCACTCCTTATCAAAGTGGACCTTGGATTTTTTTCAATGAAAGGTTCTCCACATTTCCCAGAGAACTAGGATTGGAGCCTCACCATTTGATGGTTTAGTATCATACCCAAGACACTCGTTTGGTGGAATTGTAGTCTTCTAAAGCCCCAAACGATTAGGCTGTTCTCTCGAAAAGTTCGCACCTGTGAAAGGGAAGTAATGAATATATTCATCAAATTGGCGTTTTAAGTTTCTCTCAAATAGTGAACTATTCAATTAGATTCACCATGTTTCTAGCCTTGTATCAAAACTAAGCTAGCTTAGAAAAAGATCACACAGGGGCCTTCTGCCAAACATAAGAGGAAAAACTTTTTTTAATAGCTTCAACTATATTATTATCAACTATTATTATTATTATATTTTAATACTTCAACTATTCAATTAGATTCACCATGTTTCTAGCCTTGTATCAAAACTAAGCTAGCTTAGGAAAAACTTCTTTTAATAGCTTTTTATCAAAGACATTCTTCATTTAAGAATATTGTTAAGAACTAATTGTGGTTGGATTATTCTGTAAATAACACGCTTTGAAATATTTTTACCATAAGTACTCAAAGAAAAATATCCCTTTTTTGTCAAGGGTTCAAAAATATTAGCTTGCGTCAATGTTTTCTTTTATCTGTAAAATAGTGAATTTTTTTGAATGGGTTCAGTCTTGTCTCATTTTTTTTTTCTGAGAATCTAAAAATGTCAAACTAAATTTCTATTGTAGTTAAGTTTATGATGACTCAGTTTGCTTAACACACGGGTTAAGCCCCCTCCCCCCATCCCACGCGATTTTCTCTTAATATGCAATGTATGACAAAAAAAACCTGTCCTTTTTATTCGAGTTAAAAACATGACAGAAATTTAAGTAATCGATGACAGAATTATATTTTCGTTGTGATTAGGGACATATCTTTATAGAAAGGGAATATTTTAATCAGTGAAATGATATTTTTCAAAGATTTAATAAAATTAAATAAAGGAGTGGTTCATTAACTTAAAAATGATTTCCATAAATTTTTGTTACAAAATAGATGGACAGTTTATTTAAAATCCAATAATCATAAAGATTTTAATGATGTAATCAATGTAACGTTTTATTTAGGGAATAATTCAATAAACTACAATTTATAATGATTGAAAAATTCCTTACATAATTTTTCTTTAGTTTTGTGTTAAGTCTTTAGCGGGTGACATTTATCACGGAGTTTTTGTCATACTTTGTACGATGTTATTCATTAAGCATTGCTTAATTGGAGTACAAGTCCAGATGTATGGGGCACTTAGCGTGACTCAAACTTACTTTTAATGGCTTTCTCCTCGGGCTTCCAAACCATTATCCCACACCAGATGCTTATTCTTACGACTTTGTTTTATAACTAGACATAACGAATGAATCAAGTTAAAAACACTTCCTGTTAGGAAAAAAGAAGCCTCCTTTATCCATAGCTACAAAACACCACACTTTTTACTAGAATTAGTAAGCTTTGTTTAATCTGGAGCAAAGTGTTGGGCACTCAGTGTGGATCGAACTCACAACACATTAATAGTCAGTAAGGCTTGCATACTGACCATCACGTTGAAGTGAGTACTCTTGCAACAGACTGGTTGATTATTTGCGAAAAATAATTTTCCGATATCTTCCCCACCCACCTTTTCGATTTATTTTTTCGATTTTATCGAGTTGCCGATATAACAATGGAAAACTTGCTTAACGGAAATTTCCACATGGATATTATGAATGAATTCCTGGTGGAATCATATGATTAATAAAGAACCTTACGGAAGTCTCTCAATAGTATAAGGTTTGAAAAAGTTATATGAAACTTGTTGAACACGGTATACGCTACTCGGAAGAAGTTACTTTGAAATTTATCGCAAGCAACGAATGGGAAAGTCTGCAAATCACCCGCATAGATTATCGCAGAAAAGACAGTGTTAATTTACATTCTGTAGGTAAAATAAGAACAACGACGCTACGTTGTGAATCTATCAATTAGGATCGGACTAGTGGCACTATGATAGCAAAGTAGTCGTCATTTCGTAAGCAGGTATTTGGAATTTCAACAATACCAGAGGCGATGCCAAGACAAGCACTGCAGAACTTCGCAGTGGGACTGCCGGTAAGGGCAAACATTACGCAATTACAAATTCCCAGGAAAATACAGATACCGTAAAAAAAAAAGGTCAGTCAACTAAAAGCTGACAAAAACTTGTTAGAAATGATTTTTTTTTTTTTTTGTTGTATTTACTAAATCCCTCTGCCACGGGGAGGGTGTCACACGAGATTAATTTTTAAGTGTATTTGAAATCAGCTTTCCATTTCCTTGATTATTTCCTAACCAAGGCTAAAGAACTCAATCTGTCCTGCTATTAACTCGTAAGTGGAGGAATAACGAATGGATTATTACCTTTTCCAAGGGCGTTAGCGTGAAGTGAAACACAAACAGCTTCGTCCAGGATTTGAACTCTGGTCGCCGATTCCATTTCTTATAAGCGGACTTCCAAAAGTAATTGTTTCAGCTGATTTAGACTTACATATTTACTTACCCCTCTACACGAACAGGATATGATGCAGGGTCAGTTTTTAATTTTTTAGCGGAACTTAACACGTTTGAATTGTTTTCCTTCTCCTTGACTGGTTGCCTGTCCAAGGTTAAAGAGCTCAACCTGACCTTCTATTTATCCATAGCTAGAGGGAGATTAGTTTGATTCATACTTTTCAAAAAAGTATTAGTACTATGAGAAATTTAAAGTCTCGGTCGCAATGTCCATTTCTTATGACAATAACCATTACACCAAGAGCGCCTCCGAGTTGATTATTTTTTTTATGTCCGACCGAGTGTGTTGTAACAAAATATCATTTAAACTGCAAAACTGCCACAGGAAAAATATACGGATTTTTAACATCATTTTTATTAAAATTTATTTTTTGTGCTTTAATTATCGAAAAAGTAAAATATAATTTTCATCGTATTTTGTAACAAAAATTTTTGGAAATCACTTTTTCTTAGTCAACCACTTCTATATAATTTTATGAAATTTCTATAAATATCATTTATAATAAAACATTAAGTGTCTTGGGTATGACACTAAACTACATCTGGGGGTGGGGGCTTCAGTTCTGGAGCTCGGTGTAATGTCTTGTATTTCATTGCTATTACTCCCAGGTCCACTCACTAGGAGCGGTAGTACGTGTTAGGGTCCCATCAATGAGTGAAATCGATTTGTTAAGGTCACTGAAGGGTCAAATCAATCTATTTAAAAATCATTCATATTCGATGTACAAAAAAAAAAATGTAAATTTACTTTTCTGTGAAGATATGTCCTTAATTAGTATTAATAAAGTATTAATTAGTATTAAAGTCACTGATTATTTAAATATTTCCCATGTTTTAACTTGGCCGTAAAAAACAACAAAAGGGACCCCCGTAAGTTAGATTGTAGATGTTAACTAGACTATTTTTGTCGCGTTGGACATTTCTCTGGACTTGGAAATTGCTACACTCACGAAATGCTTTGAAAAACTCACATGATAACCATTTATGCAAGGGTAAGTACTATAGGAAGAATCTTTAATCTTTGAAAAAATTGATTTTGTATATTTTCTAAAATTTATTTTCTGCAATTCTTAAGTTTTTTTTAATCTCCTATTGTAAATTTATTTGTGGGCGTACAAAGTGATTTCGATCCGGGCCCCTGACCAGAAAGGGTTATTGACCTCTCAACACTTTTCGTTCTAACATCCACAATATAGAAATACGGACAATCCTCATCAGATAAATGGTTCTAAAGTTTCATGTCTTAAAAATAGTCTTTTACGGAGATAATTTCCAGTGCTACGGAGTACTTGTACTGATATGTCTTGTGAATTATGTTAGAACAGCAAAGATTCAAAGTGTTAGAACATTTAAGTTATAAATCCTGTTTTTTTTTGGGGGGGGGGTTAAGTCTCAGACTTTTAAAAAAAAAAAATCCTGAAGCAAAAATATTTACTCGATAAATCCCTAAGGTCTCACTCGATTTAAAAAAAAAAAAAAAAAAAAAAAAAAAAAATATTTCTCAAAATTTAACCCTGACCGGTCACCATAAATTGTGACTTTTTTCTATGACTGTTTTTTCAAAGCAAAATTGTGACCATTTTTTTTTTCTCGGCCACGTTTAGCAATAAAACAATGATTCATTTAAGGCCACTTCAAAATGTCTTTTGCAATTTAGGCCTCTTGAGGCTTTGGGCACTCAGATATTGACTGACCTCTGGCCACCTCGGGTGATGTAATGGTTAGCGAGCTTGACTAGTAAACCTTCACGAGTGAGTTAGTCTCATTGGGTGTCCCATTTCATTCGGCCTTGAGCCAAATCTAAGCAAAATGCCTAGTAAATTACTATTGACTTGACCTCTCAATTTAACCCTGTATACTACTTGTTTCAGCTATAATATTAATTAAATGTTTGGTGAAAATGTATAGTTTGCTCAGTATCGAGTCTATAAATGACTGACATATGTAGATAAGTGATTGTAAGTCGAATTTGTATTGTTCTGAAAGTTTTTAAGTGATTTGCTCTTTAAGGACAGAACAATGTAGGACTAATTAATTCGACCCTTAAAAAGCAAGAAACAAGCCCCATACACACATACATACAGCTGTGCATTTTAAGGATTGGTTACTTGCTCCCACACTCTCAAACCCGGAGACGTTCTACATAGGGTCTGGGGATGAATTTCTATATAGTTATACAATTACATAGCACAATTATGGGGGCATTTTCTCATCCCTGAGAAATCTGACCTTTGGCAGTTGAGAATTTGTTAACTTGAGTTTCTGGGGGTGGGGGAGAAATAGCCCCACCCCCGTCATTATTTTTTTAATGTTGCTGCATTGTACGAAAACTACATTTTTCAATCTCAACCTACTTAAATGTGATTGGTCCCTTCGTACTAAGTAGGTCATTGGGGCATTCCCAGTGGATTGGATACGATATATGATGCTCATCATTAGTTTTTAAACGGAAATTTTTTCTTTCCATCCGATCTCGATAAATTTTTCAAGGGAGATATATATATATATATATATATATATATATATATAAAGTGTTGGTTGTCACTAAATCCCTTTGTGGGTTTGTGTCGAACCAAGTGCAATATGGAGAGTGCTCAATATCTAGGATACAGCTATTATATAATAATAATATATATTAGACATGTATATATTCCATGAATTATATATATAAAATCTGATGTTCAAGATAGATAGAAGGCTAAGTCTAACTCAGAAATAAATTTTGAGAGTTACACCTCGGTTACCCAGCAGCAAAAGCTGAACATACAGTTTGTCATCTTTTTTTGATTTTAGAAGTTTTTTGTTTTCATCTTTAATCAAAATAATTCGACTGAAAATAAATGAATCTTATTGTGAAGAAAAAATGAACTGTTGGAAAAAGTGAGTTTGATCTTCACTGAGTGCCTTAGGTTCTTATCATCCACGATTTCACCTATCCATGATAGGACCTTATGATAGGATTTTGTTGGTTGGACCAACCAACAAAATCTTTCGTAAAAACCTTTCAATGAAGAGAAATATAAACAAAAATTTATTTATTCTTTTAAAAATAAATGCATTTGAAAAAAAATAAACCCCGTAAAGCTAATAGCATTTTATAACTATATTGATGTTTCTATGAAGTGAAGAATTCTTATAAGCATTTTATGGTAATCTTTGAGAAATCAAGAATTTTGATGATGAAAAACAAGCATTCAGCGCAAAAACAGACCCCACAAAATAATCATTCAGTAGTAAATTAGACGGAAAATTGGGTTTTTTCCCCACCCCCCAATGAAAAGTCATTTTACTGTGTTCTGGCTACATTACGTAATGATTACATAAAGAAACATTTTTGGAATTTAAATAAAAATTTCGTTCATTTGCAACTGGAATGTTTTTGTCCTATTTATTTTACATTTAATTTGTGTGTGAGGATCATCCCCGTAGGGTCGCGGCTAACGTTCTGGACTGTAACATTATCATAAGCGAGTTCGAACTCCAGTTGAGCTATTACATTTATTTTCGGACAAATAACCTTGGGCAAGGCTTGAACCCTTTTATTTCCCAGCTATGGGTTAAATGATAATACTGTAAATCTTCAGCAAGGATAGCTTTGGTATTAAATAACCCACGACGGTTGATATTCCATTAAACAAAGAAACCAAAGCAAAAATTTAATTTACTGCGTTAGTCAAATATATTTCTTGAAAAAAGATTTTGAATAGGTTTAAAATTAGCTATCGATTTCCAGGGGAACATTTTTGGACAAATTTCATCGCTATGGTTTGTCGATTTTACTATTTGCAAGTTTTATTTATTTATCGCGGATAACGAAATCCTATTGCGCGTGAAAAATAAAAAATTATTAAATGTCTGCAAGTTATACATAGAAATTACTCGTAGACATTAGCTATAGTACTCTAGAAATATGTTCAAGGGTCATTTTAGTGTGTGTTTCAAAATGAATAGGTTCACTAAGAGATTTGTATTTTTGACCAATTCATTTTGCAGTGTTAACTTTTTTCTTACTTTAGACCAAAAAAAAAATGTTTACATATAGTTTAGTGAGTGTATGAAAAATATCTTTTTAATGTGACACTTGTACAGCAAAACCAACTCCGGGGAAAAATAATGTATGGAATTTTTAGAATTAATTTGTTTTAAATAGTATTTGCGATTCTTAATTATCTAAGAATTAAAATATTAATTACTGCAATAATCGGATTTCAATAAAATTTTCGATCTATTTTGTCAAAAGAATTGTGGAAATAATTTTTGAGTTAGCCACCACGGTTGAATTGCATCAAGTGTATAAAATAACATTTTAGATGTTAAAAATATTTACTTATCCAAAAAGATATGCCAGTCACTGTTGCTAATAAACATATCAATTAAATTTTTGTTATATTTTAATTTAACTAAGGGGATTCTGTATCGACTTGGACTAAAACGTGTTTCTCTTTGAGTGCTGGTTTGTTACTGTTCTTGTTAAAGTGAATTCGAACCTCACTAGGTGTCCTCATTTTGATAGTTAAAATTTCTATGATATAACATCCTTATATGGATTTACAATAATTGTTCAAGAAATTCTAAGCTTCACCTTGATTTAAAATTTGTCATATTCATCTTATATAGGCATAGAAATTACTAATATTTTATTTATTTATTTATTAGAAATAGCAATGATCTATGGCTCTTCTTTGTTGGTAAGATTTAGAACATTTTTGCACGACGCTTATAAGCTATGTACATATACTAGTAGTCTCGAAAAACCGCCTACCTTAACTTTACATATTAAAACTCGTGAGTTGTTTGTTTGTTTTTTTTTTGTTGTTTAGCAATTTCTTTTTTAATAAAAGAATTATGTAAGGGCAGTCGTTCATCAAATATTGGAAAGTACATTAGGTTGTGTTTGTCGTTTTATGGGGTTAAGCTACCGTATTTTCCACTGTCTAAAGTGCGCTTATTTAACAAGGAAGTTTTAGAGAAGTTTAATTCTGAAGCCTCACTCAATAAAATCTTGGCAACTGGTTCAGATAAGGCATGAACCCGTTAATTTAAAACTAAATATTCGGCAAGAAATATTGAAACAAATACGGGTATGCGTATGCACATATATAATATAATATAATATAATATATATATTGTGTGTGTGTGTGTGTACGAATTACTTGACTGCCCATGAGTGCGGAGAAAAGTTTAAAATAGTTTTCGTTTGGTGATTGTCTCGCCGAAAACACCTACTTATTGCAATAAGAGAAGAGTTAGAAACGTCCTAATGTCTGCAGTTATTATGGAGGGATCTTGGTATTTAGTGGCACTTACCCATAAAAAAGAACCTTGTATTTAGCATATGCAGTTATGCAAAATACATTGTGGGTGGGTCCCAGTCACTTCAGCTCGTAAGTATACTCCCCAAACCTAGTATACATTTTTTTTTTTTTTAAGCAAAATTTTAGGGCCAGAAAAGTAGGCACTATGTGGCGGGAAATGCAGTAGATAAAAGGTGTGGATTTTGTTTCCTCATTTAGTTTTGACAAATGTAAATCCTACACGTAAGTACGTACAATTATTTAATTTGACATTTCGTTAAATGTAAAGCTCTCACTTTGTCATTTTAATAAGTATAAATTTTTTTAGAAATTATATAACACTCTGTAATTTTTATTAAAGTAATTTTTTTTATCACGACCTCTGTCCCAGCATAATTATGATAGTTGCATATGTTTTCCACACACTAAATACTACAAACATTATAGAACAGAGGTGAAAATCGTTGTGGTTAACAGGCTCAGTTCGCAGATCCATTGCAACCAAATAGCGAGTTCGTTCCTCACAGGGTGCTTCGTACTTGCTGACGAGTGCTAAATTTCAACAATGCTGTAATTTTTTTTCTTTTTGGTGCGAGGGTACTTTGCATGGTAACAAAACGTGTTTGTTCATTAATAGTGAGTTCGATTGTCACTGGGTGCCCCATTTTTTATCCAGTCAAGTCACGTTGAAAACCTCGGTTTCCATCAGATCGTTGAAGTTAAGCAGCAATAAGCTTGTTGAGTACTTGAATGAGTAACCATTTCGTGACAGCAGATAGAGCAAGCAATATAAGACCTGTGTGCCATATCAAAGGAAAGTTCAGTTGATAACAATTCTTGCCGAAAACTCTAGTTCCCGTTCAATCAAATCAGTTAAGCAGCGAAAAGTCTGTTTAGTTCTGAGATGAGTGACGACTAAGGAACAGCACACAGTGTAAGCAACTTAAGCCTTGTGCGCCTCATTAAGCTATTGTTTTTTATTGTTTTTTTTTCTTTTTTTATCTTGAATAACGAATTTTTTTTTTTACTGGTGAAAATTAACTTAACATGAAATATGTTTATAAATAATTTGATTACTTCATTTTTCAGGTCCCAGGTTTACCTTGAATAATTTTATTACTTAAGATATTCGGACTATTGACCTCATCTTTGTTATAATTACAACGTTTCGGCCGATATGTCCTTCGGCCTTCAGGTGTTTCATATCGAACTCGGAATCTCGAACTGAAACTTTGTGAAAATAACAATAAAGATGAGGTCAATTGTCCGAATATTTTAATTACTATTATCAAGTTTCATCACAGAAATTTAGACATGATTTTGTATTAAAAAAGGATTTTCTAGATATTCTTGAATTTTTTTTTTTTAATTGCTTCCGAATGACATTCTTATGTCACCAGACATTTATCAAACAATTTATAATTAAGCCTATGATAGGCTTTCAATATTTTCAAGTTTAAATTTTAAATTTAATTACGTCGAGGAAAAAAAATCCCGTCATCATTCAAATTATCAATGAAGTAAGCATGGAAAAGGACTTTTCCCTCCTAAATATGAAAAGATTTTTTTAAAATATTTTTAAAATCTTAAATTAAAAAATTTTTTTGCAGTATCGTAAAATCCCTTTGGTGGGGTGGGGGGATTGTCTGTGTGTAAAGAAACTCTTAAAAAAAAATCTCTCATTCTCTTTCTTTATCATTATAAGTTTATACGGGAGATTCACAAGGTTTTTGAACTTCTGGTAAGATATCTTCAATAAGGGTGGGAGCATCTCCTGATGTTGAGGCTAAAGTGATGGACTGCGACATTGTTGTGAGTTCGAACTATAGCCGCGCTATTACAGCAAGTTTCAGAATAATACCCTTAGGAAAGGCATGAACCCCCTTATCCCTTCAACAATGGGTTAAATACTACCTCCTACTGTTCTTAAAGGATAGCTTTGGCATTGAATAACCAAAAAAATTTTATGTCTTAAAGAAACAAACCAACAACAGGGGGGGGTCTAGAATCAGTTACTTGTTCTGAAGACTTAAAAAAACAGAATTCTGATTTCGTTTAAAATGCGGCTTTTCGTTTTTTTGACTAAAAGCAAAGTGTAGGCATTGGCTACTTTTTTTCCCCCTAATGCTCTGGTATTCAAAGTATCGTTTTTAGATTGTGCACCAACTTGTTGAGCTGCGTTTGACACTTGCACCCAGGTTGGTGTTAACCAGTTTAATATCTGATATTGCAACCAATACATATGGTACTTTTATTGATCACAGAAATATTTTCGTTTTTTCTGTAACTTACAAGTTTTTGTAGGAATTTTTCATGCTTACATATTTTCTAAGCACTTTGTTTTACAATTAACGGTGTATTCAAAAAGTTTTCATATAATTTCGACTTCAAAATAATTCGGAAAATCCTTAGTTTCTTGTAATAACGATGATTTTACTGCTTATAGATTAACTAGCAAAGGTACTTGAAGATGTTCAGGAAAACAAGACAAAACCTTTTTTAATAAATCGATTTTTTAAATATTTTTAACAAGAATTTTATAGACGTTGAAATATGAACATGAATTCCTAGTCATACGCACGAGAATTTTAAAGATAAAGAACAATTCTTGATAATTTCTGTGAACTTTTCTTTCTGTTCTTCGATTTTATGTTGTCTCTTTTCATTGCTTACTCTTAAACAACATATCGCTAGTCACGGCTGATTTCATTCATCTCATCAATTATTATACATCAAAAGTGTTTTTGTATATTGAAGTTTATATCTCAGTTTGGTCAGAAATGGCATATTTTGCTATCGGACGACAAGATCAACTTTGTATAAAATTTAAGCTTTGCTTCGTCTGGTATACAAGCCTTACATTACCGGCTGTTACTCAGTCGCCCATCAAAATACTGAGCAGGCTCATTGTTTCTTAACTTCGTTGATATGCTGTTTTCTAGACCGTGACTTAACGATAAATCAGAACTAATTGTTTATATATATATATGCAATAATGTATTTATTGCATGATATATTTCAGGTAGAGTCAATATCCATGCAAAATATCAATTCCCTGGGTTTTCCGTATGACCATGGTTCTCGAACACACAAATGTTAATTACGACGAAAAAGAAAATGACGTTTATCTATGTGCGTAAATAAAGGAATGTTACTTGTGTGTGAATTTTAAAGATGAAACGAAACAAAAAAAGAAAGCTTCAAATTCTATATAAACAAATTTTGATTAACCTTTTATTTCGCAACAAAATTCGAATTCCTTAAGTGAAAAGTACGACAAACTTAAGTAAACATAAACATCGAAGGATTGGAAACAATATTTTTGTTATTAGATAAGAATCAGGGATAAACTTTTTTTTTTTCTTTTTTTTTTTTTAATAGAAAACCCAGTCTTTTCGGCATACAAATATGTTATAGAAATTTCATACCTTTTAGATTAAAGCAATTGGTCGACTACTTTCACAAATTCGAATATTCAGTTGAAATCAGATAATCTAAAAAAAATTGTTAGAAATTGATACATTTTTTTTTTCTTTTTAAATCCATAAAAATGTCCTGATGTAATTTTGGCATAAAGGTGAAATATTTAAGTTTAAAGTCGAGTGTTGTTTTTTGTATCTTAACGATACGGCCAAAAATTTAACCCAAATTCGATAAACTACAATCGTTATAGGAATTAGCGATCTGAGTTCAAGCCCTGGATGGGGATGTTAACATTTCATTTCACGCAAATGCCTTCGAGAAAGGCATGAATCCGTTTGTTCTCCCTTAGTTACGAGTAAATAGTAAGGCAGACAAGTGTTTTTAAGTTTAGATTCCAACCGGCTTTACCCTACTTAAAAATGGCCTAGTCTGATTCGGTCCGTATTTGGTATAACGTACACTTCATAAACTACGCCCCCCTAAAAATAATAAAATAAAAATTAAAAAATTTTTAATCCGTAAAATTTTCCAAAGGTAATCATTCATTTTTTTTTTTTAATCGCATATCGGTCGAACTTTGATTTATATTCACGAAATCATTAATTTTACTTAATTCATTTTAAAGTTTTGTGTTTCTCTTAAACCATTATTTTAACCATACAGAATTATTACGCCAATTTTCATCCTTGAAATTATTTCTTCAAAATTCGACCTACACACGAGTATATGTGGTGTGTTTTTATTACTACTTGAGAAGACATTACTGCGTTTGTGGGCGGTGTTCAAAGAGCCCCAGAAGATTAAAAAAGATAGAACTTCTCAGGCGTTGTTTCTCACCATTCCTCGTGTAATCTTTTTATCGTTTTTTCTGGGAAAAATGCCCCTAAAGCTATTTTTGTTTAACTCGAGAAGGCTTTTTTTTTTTTTTTTTTTTTTTTTTTTTGCTTCTTAGCCCTCCTTCCTGTCACCGCCACTCCCAGTCAGCCTACTGTATTGAAAGAACGAATGAATGAAAGGAGAAATAGATAAATGAATGAATGACCTGTTTCCTTCATTTTCAATTTCGACAACAAATCGAGATTCATATTCCCCTCGCTCTGCAAATTTTACAAGGTTTTATTCTTTGTGTGTGTGTTTTAACAAAAAGAACAACTTTTCATTGTGAGAAAAAAAATCACATTTTATTCTACGGTAGGGATTTGTGGGGTCCCCTCTCCCCAAAAGGAGAGAAAACTGTTAATGATGTTTGTAGGAGAAGATGCAATATGTGTGTGATTCATATAATTTAGAGTTGTCACGCCTTATACTGGATGGACAGTTTATACAAAGGGAGGGGCTTTTTTCTCTCTCCCGTTTCATTCATCACTGCCGCGTGGAGGTTGGAAGGAGGACGGGCCAGGTGATAGCCATTCGTTTCTTTTTTTTCATTTCTTTTTGTGTATTTTCATACAGTTATCTCTTAGGGTAACCAACCTTCTACTTGTTTTCATATATCAAACCGGAAATATAGAAAGTTAGTCTGAACGTCTACCTCCGGCATCGTCGAAGTAGGTACTGCATACTTGTCCGAATTCTCAGGTTCAAACTGAGCTGGTAGAATTTTTTTCCATCTGCTTCCGACACAAATGATTGTCACTTTAAATTTGATATTCTTGCCCAGTCGGCTGGGGCTGTAGAATAAACCGATTGCATCTTTGCAGAGGGATAAGACTTCCACCCCAACGAGTGTCCTGGATATGACACTAAACAATCTGATGGTGAGGTTCCAGTAATGCTGGAGCTTTGGGGAATGCGGAGTACCCCTTTATTACGATCGCTCCCAGGTCCACTCTGGCCCGGAGTGGTAGCACCAGATAAGACCCTATCTATGTTAAATAGAACTAACGGAATACTTATGCTAAACTGAATTGTTTGATTAAACTGAATAGCTTGAAATACAAATGTTTTTGACAAACTGTACTTACATTTAAACTGCGTGCTTATGCAAAACTGAATCGTTTGAAATAGAACTGTTTTTGACATTGAAACTGTACTTACACTACACTGAATGGTTATATATAAATGTTTGAATAAACTGAATAGCTTGAAATAGAAATGATTTTGACGATTAAACTGTACTTATATTTAAACTGCGCGCTTATGCTGAACTGAATTATTTGAAATAGAACAGTTTTTTGACATAAACTGTACTTACACTAAACTCGATTGTTTGATAAAGAACTGTTTTGACATTTAACTGTGTGTAAACAAAATATGTACTTATACTAAATTGAATTAACTGAATTAGAACTGCTCGAGTAAACTGAAAAGCTTCAAATAGAAATGTTTTTCACAATTAAACTGTACTTACATTTTAAACTGCGTGCTTATGCTAAACTGAATTGTTTGAAATAAAACTGATTATTTACATAAAAAATGGATTTGGCGTTAAATAACCTACAAAGGGTGATATGCCATAAAACCCAACTAACCAAATTTGATATTCCTTTCGTTTTAATGAGTTAACATTTATTTCAAGTGGCACAAGGCCAGATATGTGAAGAATCCAATGAAAATAGAACTCCTTTGTTATGACTATTCCACTATTCATTTTTGATCATTTAGTTAAGACTTACATTTAAATTAAATTCTCTCATCTGTAAAATGAATAAAAAAAAAGCGTGTGGTTGTTTTTATTTTTATTTATTTATTTTTTTGCTTGTTTGTTTTACGGCTTATCAACCCTTTTGAGATCATTTAACCCCGAATTAAGCCATTTTGATAAGTTTCAAACAATTCAGTTTAGTATAAGAACAATTTTGTTTCCACGGTTGATTTTCCAATTTTATACATATAAACGGTTCTATTTCAAACAATTTAATTTTGTATAAGTACTCAGGGTCCTATCTATCAGGTGCTACCACTCCGGGTCAGAGTGGACCTGGGAGCGATGACAATAAAGGAGTGCTCCACATTCCCCAAAGCTCCAGCATTACTAGAACCTTACCATCAGATTTTGTGTCATATCCAGGTCACTCGTCAGGGGGGTCTTACCCCTCTGCAGAGAAGCAGTCTCTGTATTTTATCCCCCCCCCCCCAGCACCATCAGCCGACTGGGCAAATTTCGTTTTGGACTGAAAAGTATTCAGGAACAATACCTTCGAGATTTAACAGAATATTTCTCCCTGAGAGCATAGAATTTAACCAGAACAATAATTCTTTCCAATTCGACAACAGAAACTACTCTCAAACCCCAAGAACTGCAATAAAAACCAGAATGGCTCCGAAATACGCCACTCTTACTATTCCATATTGAGAGGAAAATCTTAATGAAAACAGAAATATATATTGTAACTATATAAAAAAAAATTCATTAGATCATAGAAAAGATATTTAGATGTCTGCTTTATATTTTGGAAATGCACATAGGGCAATATCAACGATATATACAACTTACTTCAAATTCTACACCCTTAGATAAAATTCACCATTAAACATAATTTGAAAGAATAACCATTTTTAGACGTCCTTGGTAAAAAAAAAAAAAAATGGCCAAATTATCACAAATATCTACTACAAACCAAACAATACATCAAAAGCTGCATAAAATCCTGGCACGTAGGATCTGCACCATATCAACAACAAAAACCTCTGATAGGCCCGCTAAAGAGAATAACGTAGAACCCTTCATTAGACAAAATATCTTACGACATTAACAAAGGATTTTAGTTAGCAGAAAAACAACTGGGAACCCCTAAAATACACAACAATGAACATTCCTAGGTATATTTTAAGATATAAGATATAACAAAAACAACACAGAACTATTAGCAGAAATATCAAGAAAGATCAATTTAAAGACAAACGACAGCCAAAGAATTTAAAACATACACTAACCTCATCTAAATTTGGATAACATAACATATGGGGTCTCAGAATTCAAAAATAATGTGGTGTATGCAGTACAATTATGGAAGAAAAATCCTATACTTTTCAAACCCCCCAAACAACATTTATGATAAATAGAAACCAAAGCTGCAATAAAAAAAAAATAGTTTATATAATCCAGTGCACAGTGCAAACAAATTTATATAGGATGCGTCCAGGCACTAAATTATAGAGTCTCTCTGCATAAAAGCAATATTATATAATCGAATAGCAAAAAACTTTATGGATCGAAACATCTTTACCAATTTGGCAACGGAAATTTTTAAATAATATTGCTCTACCAGACTAATAATTTCTCATTGCTTCAAATCAACGAAAATAACTTAAGAGAAAAATAGACTATTACTAAACAAATCCTAATTCCAACAGAAAAGACACAAATATACTCGGAGACATCTTGACCACACACACACATAAATCTATGTATGGGGATAACTAAATCTTTACACATTAGATTCGCTTATTACCCTACGTAATATGTGAACAAAAATGTACATGCATGTATTTGTGTCTACGCACCAGTTGCCAAAACCTACATTAATCCACTGGATTCCTTTACACACAGAATATATAATATATATATATATACTCACACATTAGTTACAAAAATCAGACATATTCATGAACGTACGAGACATGAAAAGAAGAAAAAAAGACAAAGGTCATTGGCAAACACCCGAAAAGACCGCCACAGGCAATTAACTTAAATGGGACAACCAAAGACACTTGACCTGGAATTAACCTGAATAATTCATGACCCTCTGGCTCAATTACTATTTTGGAAAGAACCATATAATATTCCAATTAAAAAAAAACAATATTCCGATACAAAAAAAGTCTAATATTCCAATGAAAAAACGAACCAAATATTTTAATAAAAAAGAACCTTATAATCAAAAACTACAAAAAAAAAAGTTCCAATTAAATCTAAACGTTCAATAATTGAAATTCAGTCGCTAAGATACCAGAAACACGTGTTGCAAATATATGAATAGTCGAAATAAACAAGAAAAAAAAAAAAAAAAAAAATAAAAACACAAATACCAAAATTGAAATCACTTGCCGACTTTTCGATTGTAATGTATAAAATTTATTTAATACGGTAGCAAGGAATTAACCTTTACACATTTGAACATTAAAATTCTTTCATTGATGAAATAAATACAAAAATGAAGGCAGAAAAATAAAAGCATTTTGATCTAACAAATGTAAAACAAAACTCTGTGTGTGTGTGTAGCCATTTGTCATTTTTTTCGTTTTGGTGAACAAATATCAAAATCTAATTTGAATAAGATTCAGAATCTACATCACATAATCTCAAATGTCCTGATGAAAGTTTAATGTTTAATAAAATCGAAACTGTTAACATTAGCAAATAATTCAACTATACATAAAGTCATCTTTTGTATACTTTGTGTTTTTTATATATATATATATATATATATGCACCTTTTCGGTTATACACATTTGATGTAACACTTCTAAAAACACTAAAACATTAATTCTAAATAAAAAAAAAAATTATCTTTAGAATCTCTTGGAATTTTCTTGTTAAGAGACAATTATTTCTAAAAATTCAGTGTTATGTGGCATAATATTTGTTACATTTGCATCTACATTTCCTACTCTAAATTCAACAACTGTTACACGGAATAAGAGTTGGTGTTTAAACCAATTCGGGAGGGGGGGGGCTACTTAAAAACGCCCCAAATTGAGGAGTTACGGGTCCCAAAAGCTCTTTAAATAGTAATTCAACATCAATTGATATTATTCATGAATCAATCTCCCTACTGGAAGATCACCTCAGCGGGGTGAGTTACTTACCCACTGATCTTATTTGTATTTATTTTCTTTGTACAACATTAGAAAATGTAACCTTGATCCCGGTTCTGTGATAGCTTTTCTGTCTATTGATAAATATCGTATACACTTGTGTATAAGTCGATTTCATGTGTCGGTCAACCCTTGATTTTTGTCTCGCTCATATGAAAATCAGATTAGGTGGACTAATTTTTGACAATATAAACCATTTTTTTTCTCGCTTCGACAAAAGTACCTGTAACCATTAGAATTAATGGATTCTCCTCCTCTACTAACAATACCTAAGCGATGTACCCAGCACAAAACAATTAAAAAAAACAAAAAAACTTTAGCGTAAAAAGTGCTGAACTCCGGCCTTGAAATAAGCGAATTTGAACTCCGGTTGCGTTATATCGTTCATTATCGAATTAAGACCCTTTGGAGAGGTATGACCCCCACCCCTTATCTCTCCAGCTACTGGTTAAATACCACCACTGCCGCTTTTCTTCTAGGATGGCTTTAGTATAAGATAACATTCGAAGTTTTAAATACTCTTAAAAAAAAAACGCACAGAAATTTTATTAAAATCCGATAATTAGCCGATTTGAAGGGAATCTTAAAAATACAGTGCTTTAGCAAGGTAAGTGTTTTTGTACATCCCTACTTGTCGGAAGCTTATTTTTATGCTTATTGTAAATGTCTCTTTGTTTAATCGCAATATGAGTCCTGATACAATTATTTTCTTAGGGCGGTAAAGTTCAGCTTTGCCAGGGGCGCCAGTAACCCGAAGTCTTAGGCGGTGTTTTTTGTTGTTGTTTTTGTGGTGGAGGGGTTTTATGACTATCACGCTGATAAAAGCCTGTGTTCCCACTGGTCGCTGTTGTAACTGAATCCAGCTCAGTTTTCTTTTACAAGCTCCGCCTATTGTCCCTAACTATTGGGTCAGCTTCCATCTCTAAGGGTCTACTTCCTTTTCTCAATTGACGAGACGCTAAAAAGATGTGAAAATAATGATTCAACAAAGTTGTGTTGTTAGATGATTAGCTTACAAAAACGCAAAGACGGTAGTGGAAGGGATCCATTAATAAAAAAAAAAAAAAAACTCATGTTAGTTACTGATAATAAAAAGGTGGAGATAGAAAAAGAGGGTGGTGACTAATCTTAGCCTCTCCCCTTTTTCCTAAGCTTTCAAACTCCCGGCCAGTCACTCACTGACAATTGTTTTTATTTTACGATCAGATTCCAAACAGTATTTTCATTGATTTAAGAACAATCAATAAATACTTGGAGGTTTCATCATCATCATCATCACCATCATGTCGTGCCGCCAGCATGGATATCCCTGACCCTCTCTCGCCACTTCTCCCTATCATTCATCACCTCCGGCAGGTCTTCAGTTACATCCCGTGTCCTCACATAGTTGCTGTATGTAAGTTCGAGCTGGTCGTCCTGCTTTTGCACGGCCATATGTGGGGGTCCATAGGAGTACATCACTTATGAGCTCGTCCTTGCTTCTCCAGCAGTGTCACGCGTGTCTGGTTCGTCTAACTTGTATAGTTTTCGTGATGGGGAGCAAGTGTCCGTATAGTTGGTGTCTCGTGGGGTGTTGTCGCCAGGACTTGTTCAATACTGCTCTCAACATTCTTGTGTAATTTCCGTCTAGTTTATTCTCCAGCCGTTTAGTTAGCGTCCATGTAGTGCATCCATATAGCAGTATCGACACAACCGCTGCCTGGAAGAAACTGCGTTTCATTTTATCGGTTAGGTCTGATTTCCATAATTATTGAAAGAAGGGTTGAAGAGCATGGTTAGTAGGCGTCAGATGTCAAAATAACAATCTTTTCAATGTCTCTTGAAAATGTTTTTTTTTTTTTTTTTTTTTTTTTTTTTCAAAGTAAAGATTGAGTTATATAATTTCTTGTGTGTATGTATGTATATATATATGTGTGTGTGTGTGTATATATATATATATATATATATATATATATATGCACACACTAATATATATATATATATATAATGTGTGTGTGTTTGCACGCACTACACACATGAAGAAATTATGTAGTTATATATGATATGAACTATAAAAATAATTAATCTCTAATACCTTAAAGAAAACGTTGAAAAAATAATACTGTATTTAAATCTTTGGTGAGGAAGCATTTAAAAATAAAAATGGGAAAATCTTCCCCCTTCTGCAGACGATATAAAAATGACCAAGAAATCGGTGTGATGTCGTCAACAGGAAGTAAGTCCGAGTTGAGTTGTCATGTGTTGCTGTCTGTTCTGTGTTTGAAAGATGAGGCGTCTAAGTTACAGATATGTATCTATTTCTTTTTGATGTGGCATTTCACTTTGCCGTTCAGGTTCCCCTGACATGTTTGTAGCCTAAATTGTTTGAGGTTCCTCTATGGAAATATAATCATTCTTATATCTATATTAAATTAGTGTTTATGTAAGTGTGATTTTTTTTTTTTTTTTTTTTTTTTTTTTTTTTTTTGTTGTATTGTTGTGGTATATTGAGTTTTTCATTTGAAAAGTGTTGGTACTCCTTAAAAAAAACCCTGATATCTAAATAAAGTGTGTGTGCGTGCACATATATAATATTTGAGGATCTAATTTCTTGTTTTCTTCGTGTGTGTACGGAACAGAACCCTGTGTCTACTACTGTGTCCAAAGAGTGTCCGGGCCGACTAAATTGTTTGGGCATTGTGGAGTATGGGGATTTTTTAGCTGATGTCTTGTTTGTGGTTGTTCTTGTCAACTTAGACACATATTATAGATAAGTATGAGTGTAGCATCTTATTACCAAACAAACACAATAATTACGACATACAACCCACACCCTTTTTTTTTTTTTTTTTTAATCAAAGCACTCATTTGTATATTATTAAAAATATGTTTCATTTGCCCGAAAACTTATTGAAACCGATAAAATTTGACCAAAGATAAATAAAGGAAAAACTTATTTCAATTCCTTTGTCGGTGTTTAGCCATTTATTAAGTATCGTTCACGTATAGAAAAGGAGACACCTGATTTCACTATTCAGAATTTGTAGATTATTGCACTAGAGTTCAAATAAATTGCTATTTAAAACCTCAAAATGCTGTTGAATATGTGTTTATATATGCGCGCCCTCACTACACAACTCCCGACGAAAAAAAAAAAAAAAAAGAATGAACTCAAAACCCTTAGAAAATTTGTTCCTTTATCTCATGTTTAATAAAATCTCAATAATTGATTAAAATAGATCATTTTAAATAATTCGTTGTATATTCCATGAAGCCAGAAAGTTTAGTTATCAAATTTTTTTAACTATCTTTCACACTTGGGCATAATCAAAATGTTGATAGTCAATTATGATAAAAGTCGGCTTTGCGTTCATATAATCCTTTGCCTCAATATCACCTCTTTTATCTCTGAAAATGTAAGAAACTTTTATTTGGTTTATATATTTATATATATATATATATAAATATTTCATGCAGACTGAACTTCAGTTCTTTTGAATGACGTAATTTTTTTTAAAACTTTTTTTTTTCCAGACTCTCTCGCACTCATCATGCAGAAATCGGAAATATAATTTTGATTTTTCGTTGTTAAAGGTAAGAATTCATATTTAATGTATTTCATTGTGGAAGGTACCGTCAATCAAATAATGACGTCACTAATATAAACCCTATTTTTAGTCAATAGGATCGTTCCTTTCTCATTTCGTTTGATTAATGGTAATCAAATCTTCTTATTACCCATTGGTAGTAATGTAAGTTTTGATAATTTTTTAGAGAAGGGTCTATGGCTATTTTCCGACCTTTCTATAAATACATCTTCGTAAAAATACAGAGTGACAAGAATGTATTGAAACTGCACAAAAATGCTGATTATCGATTTCGATTGCAAATCGATTTTATTTCTTTCAAAATATTGATTAATTTTAACGGCATATTAACTCGTCTGGTATTATTCTATGCCTTGAGGTGAGGGAATTGCGTTCATTGTACGTTTATATTTACATGTTTTGTGTTTAAGTTTCTTTTTTTTTTTTTTTTTTTGCCCACAGTTATGATATCAAGTATTCTCATCAAATAGAAATGATTTTTAAACAAATCAATTTGACCCAAAGAATGGACTCTATCTAAGTGGACCTGCCAATGTCCCGTTATATATGTAGGGCCTCCTCTAATGAACATAACCAGGCTACGGGATAAGTCTCTCTCGGTCAACATTGATCAGCTGTTTTTCAACAACCGTAAATTACAGTCTCTACAAATCTAGGAGACAGCGCTAAAATGTGAATCTTTACAACGAAATGGTCAACCAGTGGAACATTACTCCTAACAATCAATATACATCACTCACCGTAACCCCAGCAGACTACCACAAACTTTTTTCAATTTAAACTAGTGTTTGCTAAACATATTTAACACATTAACTCGGATTAATACAAAATAATAAAACTGTAATACAAATTTAATATTAACGCTATATCACACGTCATTTCCAACCGCTGATGTATTGGCTGTAAACACTAACCGGAACGTCAAAGCATCCAGGCGGCCAATCGGACAACTACGTTACGGCTGGGGATGTAGAATACACCGATTGCTTCTCTACAGAGGGATTACCCACCTCGGTAGCGAGTATCCTGAATATGACATCATACACTCTTATGGTGAGGCTCCCGTAACGCGGGAGCTTTGGGAAATGCGGAGTATTCCGTCATTGTAATCGCTCCCAGTTCTACTCTGGCTCGGAGTGTTAGCACCTGCTAAGGTCCAATCAATGGGTCAAACAGAACTTTGACATTTTAGCTGAATGCAAAGAAATGACTAATGCTTGATTGAATTATTTGAAATAGAACTGTTTGATCATTTAACTGTTTATCTACAAAATCTGTTTACAAATCATGTATTTAATATATATGTAAAAACAGTTTGGCATTAAATAACCAGCAATGGTTGATATGCTATAAAACCAAGCAAAACTACGGTATGTTGTTTATTGGCGCAATAGTGTAATCGTTAGCATGCTTGACTAGCAAATTTACATGAGTGAGTTCGAGTCTCATTGGGTGCCCCATTCATTCGGTCTTGTGCCACATAGAAGCAAAGAGCTTCGTAAATTACTATTGGCGCAATAACCTGATAGCGCGATTGATTGTGAATTTATATGAATATCAACTCTGAAGATTTGCATGTTTCATATATTCAAAAAAGTAGCCTTCTGTTTGTTTGGGGGTCGACCTATACATCAGACACAGATCTAACCAAGAATTTTGACCAAAAAATGTTGAGGTCAACTCGTACGCCGCAATTTATGGTAAGAAAAAAGATCACTATCGTTATATTTTTTGACACGCTTTGTATTTGGTGTCTCAGAAGAAAGTCGATTGTTTTAAAACTATTTTAATTCTTGCAATTTATTTATTTTGGAGGGAAGATTTTAAAACAATCCTTTGAATTAGAAAAAGAACTTTGTTAAAAAATGTCTGTCATATTTAAAATGTTTTTAATTGTTTATTAAAAAACAAAACTGCATAAAATTAACACATATAGTTTTCGTCCTAGTATACATTTTATGAAATTGGAAAGAGTTTGTTTACCCTCCATAAAAGCTTTGTAGAATTACCAAATTTATTATACATATTTATTGGATCCAGAGAATGGATTTGACATTAATGTTTCCGTTAACAAAATAAATTAACTACTAAAATTATGATATGGTACTAAGATAATTATTCAAACAGGAACTTAAAAATAATTATATACCACTATTGCTTTACCCGCTCATAGGCATAAAGGTTAGTGCTCACCAATGACCCCGGAGTCCGGGTTTCAATCCAAGGCTGAGTGTCACCAAAAATATGGTACTTGATTCGTCCTTGTTTAATACCCAGCATAATATGATACCAATCCAGGGAAAGAAGTAGTTCCACCTCAGTGTAGTAAAGTTGGTGACTGTAGTCGAGGGCGACCAGAAGGCTCGCTTTTCAATAGCTACTACACCGAGGTGAGGGCGCTACTCCTTTTCTTCGATTGCTCCTCTTTATCCTCGATAAGTACCTTTTTATAATGTTGAGTGTTAAGCACGGAGGTATCAAGTACCATTTTAAAAGTCTTTGGTATATCGTGACCGGGGATTGAACTTAGGTCTCCCAGACCACTAGGCCAATGAGCCGGTGTAGTAGTAGTAGTTATTGAAAAAAACCCTTCGAATCGCTCTCGACTACGGTCGGCCAACTTAACTAATTGCTTACATAGGACTAACAATCTAAACAAAATTTTTGAGATTTTTCAAGTGTCCATATATATATGGTGCGGTCATTAAATATCTAGACTGAAGCTTAATTTTTGTTGATTTTTAAAAATCTAAACGAAAATCTATACACAGTTTTGCAACTTACGTTATGAAGTGATGTTTTGAATGCTATCTACATTTCGCCGGGGTGTGTCAATGCCAATTTGGAAAAGAAAAAAAAGCAGTCTTGATACTTTTTGATCAACAATTTTTGGTGAAACACAAAATTATGCAAATGCATCACTTTCCATCGTCAACAGACCCAGCAGTTTGTAACTTTTTCTTGTTTTTGAAGAGATAGGTTGCACTAGAAGAAATACTACGCCTCAGCTTCACATTATATAAAAAATGGAGTTTCATAGGTGCTTCAGACAATGTAAAACTCGTTGGAGTAAGTGAGCTGAATACCAAATAGACTATTTTGAAGAAAATTAATTTCTGTTTTGGTTAATACAGCTTCAGTCTCGATACTTTTTTTTTATATACCCCCCTTCTCTCTCTCTCTCTCTCTCAAATATGCGAGAAACTGTCACCGAGCGTTGTTGACTCCCATTGGCCTAGTGGCTAGTGTTCGCCAGCGGTTCAGGAGACTTGGGGTTCAATCCAAAGTCGACTCATACCAAAAACTCAAAAATGGTACTTGATGCCGTCTTGCTTAACACTCAGCTTTATAAGGTATGGATCAAGGATAAAGTTGAGCAATCCATGGAAAGGAGTAGCGCCTTCCCCTACTCCTCGATGTAGTAGCTAATGAAAAGGGAGCCTTTGGGTCACCCTAGACAACTTTACAATAATATATGCTCGATCACCAATATCGTATAGTCTTTATCTGTTCGGACGGCAAACTACATCACTAATTAGACACACACACACGTGTGTATATATATATATATATATATATATATATATATATATATATATATAACCTCGATCGATTATTAAGCCTGAAAATAGAAAAATATTAGTCAAATAGTTCCATAGAAAGATACTTATAATTCAGAAATTAAACTAATGTAATGTATAATTAGTACAATAAAATCTAAAAAAAAAAATCTGAATACGAAAGTATTGCATGCTTTTCCTCATTTAGTAATTTGAAATAATTTATGTAATATGTGTCCTTCTTTTTAATTCTCGTGTTCATTTTGGCCTTTAATTTATTTAACTAATGAATATGATGAATGGCATATCCTACTCTTCGCTCTACGAACAACTCCCTTCTTTGGTCAGTCTCTGGTTTAGTGATCTTGTTAATTGGATGTAAAATCCATTGACTCGCATCAAAATGCGCAACTGGGTTGAACTGCACACCTTAAAATCATCGCTGGAAATGAGGTGGGTATAGAATACACTTACTTCTCAATTTCCAAGGACACGTCGCAAAGAATGGTAGTTTGTGAGTTAGGCTAGCAGACTATTGCTTGTAAGTTCCATTCTCACAGAAAATGGCCTTTAAATCAGTCGGAAATGACGAGACCTATGCTAGAATCATCTAAATGGCGACTAAAGAATGTTTAATATTTTATAAATGGCTATATGATACGATGTGTAGGGAGAGGCAGAAGTTATAGGACAGTCATACTTTGGCCACACCCAATATTTTTTTTTTTTTTTTTTTTTGTTACTGCAGCATTTTAACCTCATCAGAAATCCATATTATGTTAGTTGAAATGAGTGAGGTACGCTTGGAGTACAGAATATACCTATTTCTTAATTTCCATTTTTTTTTTTTGTATCTTTATTGTCCCGTAATGAAGACATTTATTTGTGGCAATTCCTTATAAAATTTATATTAATAAAAATCCACTTGTTTATCTATTATAATCGTAAATGTTTAATTTACTCAGTTCTTGTTATAAAAGAAACCCGCTCATTTGCCTCGTGGGTAGAGTGTTCGCCAATGGTCTGAGAGACCTGGGTTCAATCCCAAGTCGCGTCATACCAAAGACTTTAAAAATGGTACTTGATACCTCCTTGCTTAACACTTAGCGATATAAGGTAAGGGTAAAGTGGAGCAATCCAGGGAAAGGATTAGCGCACTCCCCTACACCTAGGTGTTGTAGCTATTGAAAAGGGAGCCTTCTGGTCTCCCACGGCTACGGTCACCAACTTAACTTACTTTACTGTTATTAAAGAAATAATTCAAATTAATTTATCGTACAGCTAGAGGTTTGGATTGTTTTCTGAATTTTAATGGCATATCAACATTTGTGGGTTATTTTATGCCAAAGCCATGATTGCAGAACAGTGCTACTAGTTAACCCATTGCTGGGGGTGGGTAAGGGAGTTCATGTCTTTCCCATGTGAACGCAATTCCACGACTGGAGTTCGAACTTACTCCTATGTCACAACCCAGAACTTTAGCCACTGAACCAAGAGACTCCCTTACAAATTTGGATGAGATATATCGTGTAGGCTGTATTGACCCTATATTAGCCATATAAAAAGAATATATTCAAGGGGTCTTACTCTTTGGAATCCCATCTATTTGGGGAGACTTCTTTGATCCCTGATGGGTCTGTCTGTGATCCACAAGAATAAACACTAGATAACAGCCTAACCGTAGGCTTAGTTGCCATCATTGCTTACAATGTTTTGTTCTAAACAGTCAGGGAGGAGTGTCTTTGTGGTTAACATACTGGAGTGCTTCATCGTAGTAAGGGAATTTGACCTCCAGTCGTGCTATGAGGTTCACGTTTGGGATAATACCCTTTGGGTAATCTATAATCTCACTTATTCCCTCAGCTGTGGGTTAAATAATATCACCACTGTTATTCTACAAGGATGGCTTTGACATTAAATAACCCACGAAGGGTGATGTGGCTTTAAGCAAAGAAGCCAGACCTGAACACCCAGAGGTCTAGCTACATTCTGAATGTAGGAAGGGTGAGAGTGAAAAAGGCCCCAGGGTATGTCCCAAATAATTTTGAATTCATTCATCAATTTCATATTGAAAATCAAAACAAGATAATTTCAAAAGAAGTAAATGTCAATTATGATGATAATAAAAAAAATATATTTCCAGTTTCAGGTGTTTTTTGTCGCCCAATATGAATGTTTTATTCTTAATAAACTTCAACTAAAAGAAAATGCTCTTCATAAATATTTGAACATGCACATAATCTGTTTTTGCTGTCAAGATTGCAGGTGCCTTTTTAGGATTTGTTTTTTTTTTTTTAACAAGATTTTCAAGAGACAGAATGTTTTTATTCAACAACAATTTAATATTAAAAAAAATCTCCCTTATATTTTGTAGTCAGAACCAAAAAAATGATTAAACGTTTTCTTGTTTGTTGCAATAAACTTTGGTTCTTCATGTGTAAATATTAACTTTTTTTAAAACTCAAAACCTAACTATTAGAATTTTTAGATTTAATTATATATAAAATCTCATTACAATATTTAAACTATAAAATAGAATAGCAGTAAAAGCATAATAAAAACGGACGACCCTGACTTTCACGTTGCCGATCCTCAGGTGAGCCTGTATCAATACGTATTTTATAGTTGAAAATAGTTTATATAAATAAGCACATCCTAAGAAAAACGACACAACATCGAGAAATTTTTATCGGAATACTTGTAAAATGTTCTTAAAGAATATATTTTCCTGTACATTTTGCAACTGGATAAATGTCAGCTAAGTCACATAGATCGAACTTTCTACAGCGGAAAGTTACGTTCAAAATTTAGTCAATGATTACGTGTTCGGCTATGGACTTATTGATACATGTTCGTAACCCCACCCTACATACACCAAGAAAAGTCAGTCAATCACTTTTTCTTTGAATTTTTTTTTTACACATGCCATGATTTTAAACTATAATAACACAAATGATACACACATTTCCCGACACATCTTCTCCTACCCTCAGCACCGCTGTCTCAGAGCCGTGGGCCACTTCAGACAAACAAAGGTTGCCGACGAAGCAGACAGAAATATTTGAAATATTTCCCGTTTAATGTCTTTTCACCCTGACAAGTTGTCGTATATTCGTCTGGGTCTGGCCACTTGTTTTCTTTTCTTTTTGTCTTTCTGCTTTCGGCAACGTCTAACGTGTCGTCTCAAGAACCACCTAAAGTAGGGGACACTTTAACTTGCAGTTATTTACTAAGCTTAAGCAGAGTCTACTTTAACAAAGTACTCGGTTAGGATCAAGGTTGCTGATCAGCAAGATGAGTTCGCAAATATAACCCAATGGTTGGAAACTAGTTACTTTATTATGAGGCTTAAACGAGTGCTACACAAAAGAATGGACACCCAGTGAGAATCGAATTCGTATTCTGATGGTCTGGACAATTCATGGTTGCTGTTCATGGCATATCAACCCTTGTAGGTTATTTAAAGCCAAATCCTCTTTTTATATATATATATATATATATATATATATATATATATATATATATATATATATATAATCTCAAATGTGTATGATTTGGTGAAGACCTTTTTAAACGAGCCTAAACTCATTATTTTGTACACAGTTAAATGGTTCCAACAATTGCGATGTATAATTATCAATTCAATTAAACACCAGTCATTTGTTTACACATAGTTAAATGAGCAAACAGTTCTATTTGACCCCATAGATAGGACCTCATAAGTTGTTACCACCGCTGATTAGAGTGAAACTGTGAGCGATGGCAATGAAAGGGTACTCCACCTCCCCGAAGCCTCACCATCAGATTGTTTAGTGTCATATCCGGGACACTTGTTTTGGGGGCGTTCTTACCCGTTTGCAGAGATGGAGTCGGTGTATTCAACAGCCCCAGCCAACTGGGCTGGGTATAATTGTTAGCAAGCTATTTTTCAAGATCAATTACTACTGTGTGGCGTGTACGCTTTTCTCTGGGTGCCCCATACTTGCAGCTTTGTAGCAAATCAAAGCTAACCTTGGTTTTGAGGTACATAAAGTTGTGTAATAATTTACAGAGCATTGATAGTGAATTCGATTCTCACTGTGCATCACATATTTATGATCTTGTGTCCAAAGTAAATCATGGCTATAGTGATGGTCTGCTTGGTAAGATTGCTCTTTATTGGTTTCTAGTGACATCCAACTCTCTTATTTATGGAGGGGGGGCGCTCGTGGCGAAATGGTTATCCCCTTGGAAATGAACCCGAATTTAAAACCTGGACGAGTCTATTTGCATTTAATTTTGTGTTAATATCTTTGGCAAAGGTATAACTCCATTTATTCTCACACCAGGTACTAGTAAACAGTAAAGTAGACTGGGTCCTTTATTCTTGGTTGGACAACCAATATAAGAGAAGGAAAACTTTATTCAAATCAACTGTACTCCACTTAGAAGTTGAAATTGAGTCTCATCCTGTCCGTATATTTATAAAGCTAGTATGGTTATATGCGTCTTACGTGCGGCCAAATAATTGGACCCAGAATTATTCTATTTGAGTAACAAGACTTGATATTGAACATTTTTAGTACTGACTTTGTAGTCAGTAGAGGTCACTATAGGTCAGATTAGCGTTAAAGCTGCTATTTCCGGCTAAATGAAGAGAGATCATATGCCTACCCTGAAATAGGATGTCCATTACTAAGCCCCCACCACCACCATTTCCAAAAAATCTGTTCGTTTTTTGTCCTCAAAAGGAAGATCTGCTAATGTTATTTATCCAGAACTACAAAGTGATTTAAAAAAAAAAAAAAAAAAAAAAGGTACGCCCTTATAGAAACGCTTTTATCATTTAATTTCAAACAGTCTTCACACGCTCACCATCACTGTCGGCACATTCTTGGAATCTCCCACAGGTGATTAAAAAAAATGTTAATATATTTTTGGGAGCATTTTTATTAAAAAAGCAGAACTGATATGAAGGCGACCACCAGGGGAAAATTCCAATAATGTGTTGAGAGGGATGGTGAAAAGATGAAGACTTTAAAATCTTGATAGCCTAAAGGAACTTCAATAGGAATATTAGTATTAAAAAATAAACACAAAACCTCTTCATTTTATCGGAAAAAAATTGCTAAGTTATCGTTTTTTTTTTTTTTTTTTTTCTTTTAAAAAATTTTAAATGTTGGAATTTAAATCAGTAACTTGCACCTGTCGCGCTACAAATACTTTTGGCTGCCTTCGGTGGCGTTATGGCCCACTTCGATTTTTTAAAGCATAGATTCACAAATCAGACTACGTTGCACGTTTATCTGCGCGAGTTTCAACTCATACATGACGTAAATCAATGCACAACGTATCAACGCACCACATACCACATTACTATCAGAGGCTTCTTTTCACAGCTTGAACTGTTTCGGTCACATGATATATGTGCTGCAAACTTGCCCTTACCAAAATAATCCAAAACCTTTGACTAATCCTTTTAAATATCTTACTTCTGGAATGTTTTTCTATCTACAGAGCCAATCACAATTCAAGCGCTTCTTTATAACATTAAGCGAGATAAATTTTTACTATTTTGACAGAATGACCGAGAGAAATATTCAAAAACATCGATATAGCTTGTTAAATAAAGTTAGGATTGGAGCCAAATTATTCTTGGATTAGTAAATTTTCTTATTTTAAATGATTGATTTTTTTTAACGGCATGTCCACTCGTCTTGGTTTATTTTATGCCAAGAGGTTAGAGAATTGCGTACATAATTTGTTACATTTTTGTGTAGTTAAGAATTGGTTATATGATATCAAGTATTTCTAACTAGTGCAAATAATTTTCAAATAGATTTGATCCATAGATGGGATCGTAACAGGTATTACTTCTCCAAGTAAGTGGACCTGGGAGTAATGGAAATGAAGGAGTACTCTATACTCCCTAGATCTTCAGGATTGGAGTCTTAACACCAGATGCATTTTCATGTCACACGTAGAGTACATCTTCGGGTGCGGGTACCCCTCTATAGGGGAGATAATCAGCGTTTTCTAAGCCCCACCGACAGGGCATTTATTTTAAGGAAAGGAATTAATACAAACTGAATTCATAAAATATCGAACCATATGTTTGTCATCTGTATAATAATACGGTGGTCTTCCTTGTTTATGAAGCCCAGTAGGCTAGGGCTGTCAGATATCCTGACTGGATCTCTGCATCTGCTCAGAGTTAAGACCCTACTCCCCAATGAGTGTCCTGATATGACACTAAACTTCATATGATGGTAAGGTTCGAATCCTGAAGTTCTGGGGAATGTAGAGTACATCTTCATTGCCATTACTCTCTGGTCCTCTTTAACCCGGAGTGGTAGTACGTGTTAGGGTCCCATCTATGCGCCAAATAGAACCTTTTTAACTGTGTTCAAATAAATTACTGGTGGTAAATTGAATTAATGTCACATAGCAATACTTGAAACCTTTCGACAGTTTGAAAATGAAATTATCAGTGTTTGATAGTAATACTTGTAAGCATTCAACTGTGTGCAAACAAATGATTAACATTAAATAGAATTATTAGTGTTTGATAGGAATACTTGAAACTATTTAATGGTTATTAGATAATTGAGCTGAGGCTTATTTAAAATGTTACCTATGAACTATTCATGTACAAATCACATATACCTGATATGTATATACGTATGTGTATTATACAGATATCTCATTTAAATCTGTGAATATACTTAAAAGAATTATCCAAATAGAATGCTCAATGCACGGCTAATTAATATATATATATATATACACATGCAGAGAAACTGCACAAGAATTCTGCCAGCTGTATTGAACAAATCCTGGAAGTAACATTCCACAAAGCAGCAGCTGTATGGCCACCTACCTCGCATCTCTAAAATCATCCAAGTCCGACGAACAAGACATGCTGGACACTGCTGGAGAAGTAAGGAAAAATTCATAAGCGATGTTCTCCTCTGGACCACTTCACACGGACGATCAGATGTTGGACAACCAGCTAGAACTTATCTACAGCAGCTCTGGGCGGACTCGAGTATGTGTCAGAGAAATCGCTGCTAGCAGCACGACAGGATGGATATATATATATAATAGGATTTGGCATTAAATAACCTAGCATGGTTGATATGCCATAAGGCACAAGAAACCTTGTTAACGGTTTTTTTCTACTAGTTTTGGTTATCCGCAGTCTACTCCCAGATATAAGTTTCACAAAGCAATAGTTATGAATGGTGAGTGATGGTGTCTAAGAAAAACCAGCATTTAAAAGAAACAAAATTACATAACAAAAGGAACTGCGTGTTCTTCCAAATTCCTGCCTTTGTTGGGCGGACTGGGCTCTTGCTTTACTCAATTAACCAATCTAGGAGAGAGTAAACTCTGCTTAACAAATTGACCTTGTGTCACTTCCGGTCTTGTCATTTACTGGGCAGGATCTAGTTTGGCACAAAATGATCTGCTAGACTCTTCATGAAAAAAAGAAATCGAATGAAAAGAACTTGTTTTTCAGTCACGTAAACTTTGACAGATATATTTTTAGGATTTTTGTATTCAGTTATATTGTGTCTGATTCATACATCAAACTTGATCAAAGGTAAGTATATATTTAAAAATAAATCAATCTTATATATAATAACAGTGTTGGTTATCGCCATCTTACTGCCTGATGATTGTCGTTATAAGACGGCATGAAACCTTTGGTCGCAGACAATCTTCCATGCTATTAGATATATAAACTAATATATATTTTCTTATATAATAGTCTGAAAGTTCGGTACTAATCACGGTTTTTAGGTATACCAAAATCTATAAATTTATAGGAAAAGTCGTGAAACTTTTGAATATAATGAAATGGAAAGTGAAATGAGAAACAATTGACATACGGAAAAAAATATCGGGAAAAAGGTTATGAACACCTATAGAACCCAAATGCTGGCATGCAAATAAGTATTTGCTGAGTGATCTGCCACTCGACTTAGGTCAGGGGATAGAAGTTGTTATATAATTCAGAATAGAAAAGTTACACATATATAGTAGGATAGGAGAGTGCCTTCATTTTAATTACTTGCCTGGGGATCGTTACAAGGTAAAATTCAGAGCGATGAGATAAATTTGTGATTTTTTTTTTTTTTTTGTATAAATATTTTCGACAATAAAATAGAATAATAAAACTCACAACTTTGTGTTTCTCATTGCTGTTCCTCAAATAAACTGGTATCGACACGCCCCATAATAAATTATATTATTCCTTTATTTATTTTTTTATAAAAACATTTTTCAATTTTTAAAAAAGGGGGGATAAAAAGTTCTTGGCCAAATCAAGAAAATAATTTTTTAAAAAGTTAAATCCCTTAAGAAGCTGTGTGCCAAGTGTATTGTACATCTGGATGATGGTTTCTTTGTTTAATTGCATATCAACCTTCGAGGGTTATTTAATGCCAAAGCAATCCTTGCAGATGAACAACAGTGATACCATTTGACTCATAGCTGGGAGGATAAGAGGGTTCATGCCTTTCCCAAGGGCATTAGTCCAAAAGTGAACGTAATAGCGTGATTGAAATTCAAACTCGCTTACTTCGAGCCAGCAGCACCACACTTTAACCATTAAGGCGCCTCTGGTGGTGTAATGGTTAGCAAGCTCGACTAGCAAACCTACACGAGTGAGTTCGAGTCTCATTGGGTGCCCCTTTCATATGGCCTTGTGCCACATCTAAGCAAAAAGCTTAGTAAATTTCCACACTTTAACCATTATATGAATATTTGGAACTGCGTCCGCTTCATGGCCTAATGAGTAGAGCGTTCCTCAATGGTCGGGGAGACCACAGTTCAATCCCAGGTCGAGTCATACCAAAAATTAAAAAAATGGTACTTGACGCTGCCTTGCTTAACGCTCAGCAATATAACGTAAGGATTAAGGGTAAAGTTGAGCAATCCAGGGAATGGAGTAGCGCCGCTCCCTACACCTCGGTGTAGTAGCTATTGAAAAGGGAGCCTTAGGGTCACCCTCGACCTTAATTTAACTTTACCTACTCTTCATGGCTTTAGGCAATTGCTTTCCAAGTTGGCCCAAGAACGTTTTCAGCACTTTTTCGTATTCAGAGGTATTTTCAAAACTTAGTTTTGTAAATTTCTTTCCTGCTGTTCTTTAGTGGTCACCCATCTAAGTATAGAGTAGGTATATTGACATTTTTAGTTTGTTAATCTTGTTGTTTTTTTGTTTTGTTTTTTTTGTGTGTGTGTGTGCATTGCATCAACTCCGAACTACAGTGGGTACTACCATGACTCAAACTTCTTCGGTCACGTGATATAAGCGCCGTAAACTAGCATCTACAAAAATATTGCAAAACTTTTGACTCCCCGAAGTGTATTATCTGATACACTATGTTCAAAACTATTTTTGGTTGGGGCTTACATTTTTTTGCTAGATGGTACGCTGACACGTTGTGCATTGCTTTACGTCGTGTGGGATTTGACACTCGTCCAGATGAACGTACAATTTGATTTATTTGTAAATGTTTAATTTTAATCCCGACTATATTTTTAATGTTCCAAGTATTTTTTATTTGTCTATAATCATTTGTTAACACACTGTTATATGATATCAAATATTACTAATACAAATTATTTTCAAACAGTTATATGGTTTCAAATATTTCTATCGAATATAAATAATCTATATACAGTTACGGCTAGCAAAGTCAGCTGCGGCTTTAGAATACACCGTCTGCATTTCTGCAGAGAGGTAAGACACCCCATAAACAGTGTCCTGGATATGACATTAAACTATCAGATAGCGAGGCTCCAGCCTTGGACATTTGGGAAATGTGGAGTACTCCTCCATTGCTATTGCTCCTGGGTCTACTCTGACATGGAGTGGTTGCATCTGATAGGGTCTTATCTGTGGGTCAAATAGAACAAAATGTTTGCAAACAAATGATTGATGTTAAATTGTGACTTATATAGCAATACTTGGTCTAATTTGGGAATCTATACTTTGAGTTCAAACTGAGACATTAAACTGCGGAAGCAATCAAAAATATTTGTGCAAAAGCAACAAGCGCAGTTGCTCACAGTTACATACAATTAGGGAAGGTCAGGTAGATCTAAAAGAGTGGAATCAGAGGCCGTGCTTCAAGTCATAGATGCAAATCTGGCGCGTTGTACTCGGAGAGTATTAGGCGAGCTCGGCATCTTACAGTCCAGTGTGTTTGGTCACCTTCACAATCTCAGCAAAAGCATCCTCAACTACCTAATTGTGCTTCACGTTACCAAAATATTGCAAAACTTTTGAATCAACTTTGTTTTCATCACTTGAATACGAAATTCTTCCATTTTCATTTATTTTGAAAGAATTTAAATTTCTATATTTAGTTTTGAAAACGCTGATTTAAATATACGTCATGAGAACGAGTCGGTGAACTCAGCGAGAAAAAATGTCAGATATTTCGAGTTGAACGTATTTACTCAACAACTAACTGGATCCAACTTGTTTTTACATACACCCACACATGAGTTAGCAATATTGACCCTTCCCCTTCATCCTCCAGCAATATTCTAAAATATCACCCCTGGTTTCTTGTGTTCGTTGTGTAGTATGTAACACTAACTGGTTGTTCTATTTAAAAACAAATTACACACAAAGTGCACATTTCTGCTGCGATTTCCAGATAGTTTAATTATTCCAGAGTAGGGAAGGGTTGTGTGGTTTTCAACACACCAATCAAAATCGGGGGACAGAGTTCGAATTTCAGACACGCTGATTTCCTAAGGAAACGTTTAAATACCTTTTTTTTTAAATTTTTTTTTATTTGTTTTTATTTTGTCAGCGTTCTGTCTCAGTGTTAGATTAATTGACTAAAAATCTGGATATTTGCAAGCTACAATCGCTAAAGAATTTAAAAAAAAAAGCGAATGGGTGAAATTTGCCCAAACTTTTCATTCACCTTTTCTCTATCATACATGCTCTCCTCTTTCTTCTTTACATTCTTTCTTTTTTCCTTCTTTTAAATGCCCTCTCTTCTCTCTGTGTGCTTTTGCTTCTCTCTCTCTCTCTCTCTACCTTAAATGCTCTCTCTGTCTAAAAAGTCCTCTCTTTTCTTTCTATACCTGAGAAACCTTCTCCTTATACTCAAGAGGTCTTCCATCTTCTCTCTCTTTCCGCCTTAGATGCCTTCTCAGTTCTTTCACTACGTTAGATACCGTTCCCTCATCACTTCTTTCTTTCTCTCTCTTTCTCTCTCGCCTTTTAACTTTTTCACATTCATTCTATTTTCTCTGTGTGCCTTAGAAGCCTTTTCCATCTCTCTCTCTCTCTCTAGCCTTTTCACCATTCTATTCTCTCTCTCTCTCTCTGCCTTAGAGAGATGGAAAAGGCATCTCTCTAGCTCCATAAGCACACACACACACACACACACACACACACACACACAGAGTCTCTCTCTCTAAACATACCCAGGCGTTATCAAAAATTGCTGCTACCATCAATATCAAGCATGGGAGACCTTTTCAGATTAGCTGGTCTCAGGTTATTTCAACACCGGTTTCGATTTTGTTAAAATCCCTTGTTCTGAAACTGATAGTAATTGAAAAATTCAATTCTCGATTGATTGGGGTTTATTTGTCCATTTCGATAATGGGTAACTCTTGGAGATCGTAAATATTTTGACACAAAAAATCGTCGTAAAAGGCCAAAGACATCTTTTTTTTATTGTTTCATTTCTAGCGCGGAAAAATTATAAAAAGATTAAATAAGCATTATCAACTTTCAACCCCCTGAGGTCTTCAGTCAAAATTTTCCACCTGCCATATGAACATGATCTCTGCAGGGGTCAACCGATGCTACAGTGTGTGTATGGGGAATCAAGTAGCTCCGGTGTTAGAATTTCGAAGTGCTTGTTTATTATTTCTTTCATATTAATTTCAGTTGTTTTTTTTTTTTGTTGTTTTTTTTATTGTACCCATTTAGCCCGTCTCTAGTACCGTCGGTGGATGGTAGAATATACTGACTGTATCTTTCTACAGAGTTGCAAGATCAATCCCCCCCCCCAAAAAAAAAACAAAAACCGTATCCTGGCTCGGACGCTAAACTGCATCTGACAGTAAGGCTACAGTTCTATCATTATCCCCAGTTCAATTCTCAACTGTTAGGGTCCCATCTTTGGGTCTAAATCTGTTTTCTAATTACTTGTATTTGATAGGAATACTTGATAACAGAACTGTGTGTAATTTATCTTTAATAAGAATAATTAAGCTATAATTGTTTACAAAGTGTTATAATTAGTTACTTGAATCCGAGAAAATGTCAACTTCTTAAAAACAATTGGCCTCCCATTAAAGATATTGGCTGTGTTACCAACACCTTCGACCATCAAGAGTATACAACCAAAAGCTTTGACCAATTTTAAAATACTAATTCCGGACTATTTATTTACAATTAATATTCATATATATATATATATATATATATATATATTTAAGAATTTGACATTCAATGACCCTTAAGAGGTTAATATGCCATAAAACCCAACCAACATGAAAATATGCGTTTACAAATCATATAATATATATGTATAAAAAGGCTCAGGCATTAAATAACCTATAGAGGTTGATATGCCATTAAATCCAACCAACCAACTGCGCAAATGTGTGCAAATAAATGATTATCAAATAGAAATAGTTGTAACCATATAAGTACATGCGAATTGTTTGTATGTGGTAGAAATAGTTGATATCATAAAACTAAATTTAAATATAGACGTCCAATGTACTTGATTCTCCAATCTTTGGGAATTGACATGGCATTAGAATCAATCAGTTTTTCTTGGTTTGGTTTCTTTGTTTAATTGTATATCAACCTTTGCGTCTTATTGAATGTCAAAGCTATTCTTGTAGAGGAACAGTAGTGATACTATTTAACCTATAACTGCGGGATAAAGGAGGTTCATGCCTTTCCCAAGGATATTAGTCCAAAAATGAATGTAATAGCGAGACTGGAGTTCGAATTCGCTTTTTTTGGAGGCTCCAGTCCAGTACTTTAGCCATTACGTCACGGGTCATTAGTAAAAGATACGAATTGCTGAAAAAAAAAACCTCCCTTGGCAAGACTCGATATAGTATCCTTTTTTTCGAGAAGCCTATTTATGTATGGGAGCTAGCCTTGAAATTATTTGTTATTTCCAATCGTCTCCCTTTTAACAATGGTTATAGAATGACGACCTCAGCAGTTGTAATGAAAAGCAACTGGAATTAAAAGAAATACTAGTCTAAATATGAATAATGGCTGACAATGATTCTTTCAATAAAACGTATCTCTTATGATTAAGTAACTTGAGGTTTGATTTAGGTTTATGGCACATCAACCATTGTTGGTTATTTAATGCTAAATCCTGTTTTTATAAATGTGTTGAATATATGATTTGTAAACAATATTTGTAGATACACACAGTTAAATGATCAAACAGTTCTATTTTTAAAAGTTCAATTTAGTATAAGTCAAAGTTAAATGGTTCCAAGTATTGCTGTGTATAACTATCAATTCAATTAAACATTAGTTATTTATTCATTCAGTTAGATAAAACAGCTCTGTTTCAACCAATTCAGTTTAGTATGTCATTCGTTTATCCTCAGTTTAAATGTCAAACAGTTCTATTTGACCCATAGATAGAACCCTATCAGGCGCTACCAGTGTGGACCTGGGAACGATGGCAATGAAGGGATACTCTGCATTCCCCAAAACTCTATCATTACTAGAGCCTCACCATCAGATTGTCTCGAGTCATATACTAGACACTGTTGCGGGGGTGGGTCTTACGCCTCTGTAGATATGCAGTCGACGTGTTCTACTGCCCTTGCTCATTGGGTTAAAGTTACTTAATGATTAATACACATCATTTGTCAATCATTCTTCATAATGTCGATAAATTGAGTCTGCCTAGTGGCTGAGTGAGTTGTGTACTCTCCATTGGTTTAAGTGGTCGCTGTGAGATCTGGGCGTTTTTTTTTCCATGATTGTCAGGACGCCATATCTATTCATGCCTCCCTTAATAGTATCTCCCAGGTTAGTGGGAATCTCTGAGATAGCTATCTTCTCCATAAATATGATGTTGTTTAGGATTTACAGTATTAACGTGGCATGCTTAGGGTAACGGTTATCGTCGTAGGAAATAGAATCTGCAACCCGAGTTCAAATCCTGGTCGAGGCAGTTGCAAACGCTCTTGGGAAAGGTTAGTAGATAGAAGGGTTGACTGGGTTCTTTAACTTTGGCTAGGCAACCAGTCTAGGCGAAGGAAAAATTTGAATACAAACCAGCTTTTCTAAGCTTAAAAATTGACCTCATGTCAGATGTTTTTCATGGTGGAGGGGTTCAGAAAATATATTCATATATAAGCAAAAAGAGAAGATTCTTGACCTGACTTATTGCCGAGCGTTTAACATGAATTGTTTTTTACAAGACCTTGCTATTTAGTTCAAAAGGGGAAAATGGAATCATGCCTTCCTCTACAGCATAAAGTAAGCACAAGCTATCTTAGAATTCGTCTCATTGATTCTATTCTCGGTACGATTAACAGTGAGGTTTCTCGATAATGGAGCCAAGTCACGTGGATGGTTGACGCTGCACAATCTTTCTACTTTCAAATATTTCCTAATTTGTATTCTGCCAGTAACGCTAATAAATATTAATCATTTAGAAAGTTATAAAAGGAACTTTGATGCATTCCTTGTATTCTAAGCGGTTGATACTATATCTTAATTCTCATCCTTGGTTTGTCCCCAAATAGCTGTTATATTTCGTGTGGAAAATCTACAAGCAAATGTCAAAACCTTTATAGGAATGAGGTAATATAAGTTTTGTTATCGAGCCGAAAACGACTGCAGTTTAAAATTTCGTAAATTTTCATTTTCAAACATCGGTAAACGACCGATGAATCTATTGGGTTCCAATTGTTACATCGGTCCATGATGATGATATTTGTCGTTGCCTTCCACCAGACAGGACTTGACACAAAGTCAAAAGGCCGATTAAAGTGGGGATTTAGGGGAGGGGAAGGTCGGGAACGAGCCGAGACTCGAACCCTGCTGGTCTGTGCTGCTCATCGACCCACTAAATGCAATGTGGGTCTAATGAGGCAAGCAGTTTCACGTATCCAAATTTGGATCCGGGCACGTATGCCGGGTTATAGCTTAAACAAGACAGCAAGGTCTAGAGCTATACATAGAAGACAAAGGTTGAAGCTCGCCCACCCGAAGGTGGCCCAACCAAAGTTGGGGGCCTTTCGGCCTCGAATCTGCCATTGATTTCGATACTCCATCCGCCACGAATGCCAGATGGCCTAGCCAAAAGGCCATGATGATGATGTTGCTTCTATTAAAGAAAAGATGGAAAACTCTCAAAAGCATTTCATGATTATCTCTGCTACATCAAGAATTTGGATGATTATAAAATTACGTTCAGCGAGAACACATACATCACGAAATTATCGATCAGTTTTAAATTGAACTGGGGATTTCTTTATTCTACAGGTTTGAGCATTTTAAGAGTAGTACTATGATAAAATACGATGTACTGCTCCCCACTCACCATATATATATATATATATATATATATATATATATATAATTAGTAGAGTGTTCGCCAATGGCCCGGAAAACTGGGGTTTAATCCTAGGTCGAGTCATACCAAAGACTCAAAAAATGGTACTTTATACCTCCTTGCTTAACACTTAGCATTATATGGTACTTATAAAGGGTAAAGTGAAGCAATCCAGGGAAAGGAGTAGCGCCCTCTCCAACACTTAAGTGTTGTAGCAGTTGAAAAGGGAACCTTTGGGTCGCCAACTTTACTTATATATATATTAGTAATATACAGATATAACAAGTATTGTTGGGCCGAGGTAATATAATTTCTAAGAATTTTATCTTAATTTTAAAAAAAAACAAACAACAAAAAAGACAAAAAACAAGCAAAGAAAAAACTATCATTTTAGCTTTTGTAAATTTTATCATTCAAACGTTAAAATTAAATTTTCTGGATAGTCATCCCGTTGTAAGCGATTTCGAATTCCAGCCACGCAATTACGTTCATTTTTGTTCTAATACCTTTTGGAAAGGTATATCTCCTTATACCCCGAGCAATAGATTAAATTGTACTTCTTCTGTTCTTCTTCAAGGATGGTTTTGGCTTTTAAAATTTACTACCAAGGTTTATATGTCATTAAACAAAGAACCCCACTTTTTTTCTAATTCTTATTGAAATCCGTGCTCAATTGCCAAATTAAGTGGGACATAGTTACCTCCCCTGAAAGTTGCCTCCCTTGTTCTTGACTGCCTCTCACTGTCGATTTAATTGAAATTAGTCGTATTTTTATGTTAAGCTCGGGAATTTATCATTGTGAAGCCGCTTAAAAAATCTTATAGAAACTAGTTATAATTTTTATCATCTGTTTTATTCCATAAATAAATATTTCGCAAATTTTGTTAACCGATCATTAATTTCTTCCAGTCTGAGATGATTCTTTCCTAGCTAAGAGTTATAGAAACTTTTAAAATTATTTATTTATTTATTCGATTAGCTGTTCAATACATTTTTTTTTATCGAGTATCTAAGCTTAGACTAGAGGTAAATGAAAGTCTTTTTATTTATTCATTTTTTTAATGCAGGTTATTTCGCATACTGACAATTTTTTAATTCCGATTGTTTTTTTTTTATTATTTCGGATAAAAGACCGAGTTCTAAGGATTTTCTTAATGCGTGTAACAACATTCTACTTAATTATTCCCAGTGTTCCTACTTCTATTGGGACTGCATTGAACTGCAATATTCTTGCAGTTTCTATTTTCAAATATTATCAAATTCTTTTTCGAGATGATTTTATAAGACGTGATAGTAAATTTTCTGAGATAGCATTCATATTTTTGGAAACATTTATTGCTAGATTTGGTATATATGGTTGTATAGTGTGGGCGGTATGTAAGATAGTTCCACAGTAAAGTTTCATCTTTTTGAATTCGTGGTAACTTTTGGCACTTCTGAGCTACATAGGTCTCTTTCAAAGAAAAAAGAAAAAAAAATTGCGACTGATTTTTGTTTCAAAACATTCAGATATTCTTCGGCTCAAGCAATTTGTCAGATTATATATATATATATATATATATATATATATATATATATATATATTGTTGAAACGAAATCTGAATTTCCAACATGCGGATACACAAGTTATCTATCTTTCCTTCGTTTATTTTTTTTTTCCAAATGTCAACTTTGATGGACATTTGATTTTGTAGTTTTATTGAAAATTGGGCATGAATTCAAGATTTGTATCGTAGCTGCTGACTACAGTCAGTCACTAAGCGTAGATTAGTTTAGCTCAAGGCCATAAGCATGGAGCACTTAGTGAGAATCGAACTCACTAAAAATGGTCCGTTAGCCTTGCTAGTTAACCATTACTCTATCCCACCACCTGATTATAAAATAACAAAACAGTGTTTCTACTTTGATGGACTCTAAAAAATTTATGCATTTAAATGTTGCTATTTTAATCTAGAAAGATTTTACGACTCCAAATAAAAGAACAACTGATAAATTTAATTCGTAACTTTTAATTAAATGTGATATTTTGTAACATTTTATCATAAGATAAGTTTAAAATATAAAAAGTAATATATATATATATATATATATATATATATATATATATATATATATGATTTTAAAAAGATTAATTTTTAAGATTTATTATAAAATATTTTTCAGAAATTATAAGTGGCACGATTTAAAAATGAAACTATTTGGAATTCATAAACTGGTTATAAGTCGGAAGGCTTTAAAATATGCTGACAGTATCCCCAGAATATGATAGAGGGTAGTTAGTTCTGGGGAGTGTGGAGTACCCCTTCATTACTAATAACCTGGAGTGGTAGTACCAGTTAGGGCCCCAGCTATGAGTCTGAGATCCGTTTGAAAATTATTTGATTTAAATAGGATATACTTGATACCATATAACTGTAAATCATCGGTATTTTGTTACATGAAGCTATCATTCTTTACTAATTATTATTACTATAAGTCACTTAAAACCATATAACCATTCCCCCCCCCAAAAAAAATGATTTTCATTAAATATGAATAATCTCTTGAAACTAATTATGAAAAATTATTAGTATTAGATTGGAATACTTGAAACCGTACAACAGTGTACAAATTATTTGTGTCAGATATGAGTAACTGATATATAACTGTGCAAAAAATTCTTTAAAAACTACATAAAAAGTGTGACTATAAACGTACTATGTGTGCGATTCCCTTACTTTTAGGCATAAAATAACCCCCCACGGACTGACATGCCATTAAAACTAATCAGTTGATCTGAAATTGAAGACGCCAAAAATTGTAAAAAACAAATTTGATTCGAAAGAATAATTTAATTAGTATTATTTCATGCCGAATGTGCTATAAGAATAATCTTTTTGATATATATATATATATTTTATTCATCCATGCATGTGATTAAAATATTTTATTTGTATTGGATTTTTAGGTGCCATTAGACGTGCCCATCTTTCCGAGCAGCGTACAAAAGTCTTGATCTGACAAAGAAAGCAGAACTTAATTGCTAGTGGTAAGGGTTTGTCTTTGTTTTCTTTTTTTTTTTTTTTCGTTTTTTATTTTTACTTTTATTTATTTATTTTATCTGTGCAAATAAATCAGCCATCAGTTTGCTCGTGCCACTTTTATGATTTTGACGACCATTTTGACATGAAATCTCTCACACGACCTTCACTTGTGATACAGGATATGCCAAATTGACGTTAGAGGTCATTCAAGCTCACCGAAAGTTAAACAACAAAAATCTTCTGTTCTAAATCGCGAAAAGAAATGGTTTTTCGATTAGAATTTCCTTCCTTCCATCTGGTAACTATCACAATGATTTGGTTGAATAAAACTAATTTTTATATAGTTTATCACATATCGATCTTTTAATCATTTCCCATACACACACACTTTACCCCCACTTACCTTTTGCGTCTATATAATTAAAAAAAACCCAAAACATATCGATTCCGAAATTTAAAAAAAATTAATGTAATAACCTGTACATTAAGTTGAATAATATTTATCCATGATAAATTGCGGCATTTAAACGTCAATAATTTTCCTTTGTCAGAAGGGAAACAATAAACATCAAAGTCCTTACAAAAATGGTTTGCTGAAAGAAAAAAAATTAACCGTGTCATATTTGAACCAACTTTTCTGGTAACATCATTATTCCAGTTAGTGTGTGTATGTATATATATATATATATATATATATATATATATATATATATATATATATATATATATATATATATATATAATTTGCTATATTTATCAATAAAGTGTTAACTTTTGGTGGGAGAGTATGTGGAGTACTAAGTCTGAATTTCGCAGACACAGGTCATGGTTTGATGATTACATAGACGTGAAACAGGCTGCTATCAAAAGCTGTTATATATATATATATATATATATATATATATATATATATATATATATATATATATATATATATATATATATATATTGGAAATACTCAACAAACCGTCCATTTTTTTCCCCCGATTATATTAATTTGCTCTGAATAAAATTTAAAAATTTATATATTAATGATCATACATTGGGCACTCCTGGAGATTTATAAGAATCCTTGTATATTCTTAAATAGAATCATTCCAAACTGATCTTCTTTGGAGATATTATAATGAGGTACGCGTGGTGTAATCGTTTTCGTCGTAGGAAATGGTGGACACGGCAACCCGAGTTCAAATCCTGGACAAGGCTATTTCCATTTCACATAGCATTAATATCCTTGGGAAAGGTATAAATCGAACAATTCTCCCTCCAGCTAAAGGTTAATAGCAGAGCAGACTGAATCTTTAACCTTGGTATTGCAACTGGTCTAGGAGAAGGAAAACTCTGAATTCAAACCTGTTAAACTCCGCTAAGAAAATTGACCTTGCGTTACATCCTGCTCGTGCCGAGGGTTTGGGTATATATATATATATAGAGAGAGAGAGAGGGGTAACCGGTTTAAGAGAGGGAATTTTCTTTGAAGAATCTGTGGCGCACTGATGCACCTATCTTCTGTAATCAGTTCGTCTAAAAATTATAGCTAACTTAACCAAAACATATAGCGCTTTAAGCAAACCGTTCACGCAACTGTTTGATACTCGTACATCATGATTCTCTGAAAACACCACACACACACACACACACACACACACACACACACACACACACATATATATATATATATATATATATATATATATATATATATATAGTTACAGAGAATGAAGCGCAATTTTGTTCTGTGTGGTATCCAAAACTAACGAAAAAAAAAAAAAAAATCAATACAACCAATGAATGAATCATATTAAATGAATTGACAAAAAAGAGACCGTAAAATTTCCATTAAGTTTTTTAATTTTATTTTCGAAAATTGAATATTTTTCCAGAGGAAAAAAAAAGTTAATTTCTTTTGCTTATTTTGTTTTCTCAGAATTTTAGCTTAGATATCGCAAGCCATTAGTTTGCAAAAATAAAGCCAAAAGAACTTTTTTGCTGGGGATTCTTCTACTGTCGACAATCTAGTATCTCTTTACAAAAGTGACAGTTGGAATGTGAAGAATACCTTCGATAAGATTCTGGTTTGAAATTTCAATTTGAAAATCGTCATAATGTTTGTTTGTAATTACTTACCTATCATTCGTTGTTGTTACTGTTTTAGATCTATCTATCTATCTATCTATCTATCTATCTATCTATCTATCAAGAGAAAATATAAAACCTCTCAACCCAAATCCTATTTAGTAATTTGTAACAGCGGGCCATAATGGTATTGATGCTTCTATTTAGGAAGGGATAAAAGATTCTAACATTTCATTATTATCACCGTTATATGATTTGAAAAAAATCGTTCAGCGCCAACGTAGACCCGACAGGATGATTAATCAGTAGCAAACTGAAGTGGAAATGGCTTTATTCTCAAAGTTCGATCATTTTAAGTTTATTGCTATAATAAAAATCTCGTTTTGATGTACCGTTTTTATTTATTTTTACATGTAGAAAATAATTTTTAGCAATACGTAAACCAATAAAGATATGTAAGTTTGATATGAAAGCCAAAATTCATTAAAAATGGCAGTGAAATTTCAAGAAATTTTATTATTTTGAAAATACAGTAAATAAATCTTAGCAAGAAATAAAAAAAAAAAACTCATTAAAAACAAATTTGGAGAGGAAATCTTCCGAAAAATCGTAAAAATAATCCCATTCATTGCTGAAAATTCTCACGAGTTATCTCCCTTAGACTAATTTCAAGGGGCATCTTGATTTTTTTCTCCCCGCCTCCTCCAAATGAAAAAATAAAAATCAACAAACAATAAAAAGTGAAGTAGTTTTTCTTAGCTTCAAACATTGTCCCATTGTGTGTACATCCATTTATTCTTGAAGAAACCTTATAAAAATATCACCTGGAAGCGGTTAGGGTGTAATTATTTCAACCGTAGAAAATGGTGGACGTTGCAAACCGAGTTCAAATCCTGGATAAGATCATTGGCATTTCACATTTGGGTAATACCCTTGGGAAAGGCATGAATCCGATTATTCTCCTTCTAGCTATTGGTAAATACTAGAACAGGCTAGGCTCTTTAACCATGGTATGGCAACAAGTCTAGGAAAACTAAAGTCTAAATTCAAACCTGTTAAGCTCTGCTTAAAGATTGACCTTAGCCCGTGGGAAGTCCAAATCTAGAACTTTTTCTACAGACCAATTTTCTTTCTTTGATTAATTGATTTAGTTTTTTGTTTCTCAAATCTTATAACCAAACTGGAAGTCGGTTGAAATATCTCGATTTCATTCGTGGCGTAGTGGTTAGTAGTAAGTCGAGTTCAAGTTTCCATCGTCTCTCTATTTTTATTTTTCTGTTCATTTCGTACAAATCACATAGGAAATGTAGAATTCTTCCCGCCCCAAACAAGAAGGGACCAGGATTTTATTTTATTGGAAAGTTTAAAGAAACTTGAAAAATGATATGACATCCATTATACAAAACGATTGTACTTTTTTGTCTAGCCAAGATCTCTTCAAAGCTTTCTCCTTTTACAAAGTCATTCATTAATTAATTTTATATATTTTAATTAGCAAAACTGTTGTCTATAGGGGCGTCTCTATTTCATTAATGTCTCTGTGAATGGAATAATGCAAAGTCGTGAATGCTGGGGAGGCTTGGTTATTTGTGTTACTTGTTTTAATACATCACAGAAGTCAGTGACTTAACAGGTGGAAAAATTATACCTATAAAGCTATCCTTTGGGCACCTCTGGTGGTGTAACGGTTAGCAAGCTAGACTAGAAAACCTACACGAGTGAGTTCGTGTCTCATTGGGCGCCCCATTCATTCGGCCTTGTGCCACATCGAAGCAAAAAGCTTTTTATGAGAGGTGCCCGTGGTATAATGGTTATCGTCGTAGGACATGGACACGGCGACACGAGTTCAAATCCTGGGCGAGACTGATTGCATTTCACATAGCACTAATACCCTTGGGAAAGGTATGAATCCAATTATTCTCCCCCCAGCTATGGGTAAATAGTAGGACGGACTGGGTTCTTCAGCCTTGGTAAGGCAACTAGTCTAGGAGAAGGAAAACTCTGAATTAACCTGTTAAACTCCGCTTAAAAATTGACCTTGTGTCATATCCTGCCCGAGGATAAAGCTATCCTTTTTTTCATCTTAACCAGTCTTCACAGAGGCAAAAAGAGTCGAGAGTTCGAGGCTAATCAAGAGATTATAAGAAAAATCCTCTGCTGTTTAACGTTGTTGTATTTATTAAAGAACAGAGTGAATTGCGATAAAAAAGATAAGAGAAAATAGTTGCCAAAATTAGGATTGATATTTAAAAATCATTTGACATTTGTAAAATAAGTAGAAAAAAAATTAAATGAATGATTGTGGATATTTGATATCAGTTTTCGTAAATCAGAATTTGAATAAAACATTTCTTTACAAAACAAACAAATAAAATGAAAAAACCCGATTTCAAAATAAGTTATCGATATGACAGAAAAACTGACTGCTCCTCGTGTCCAGCAAATTTATCGCCGTAATATTTTTCGAGGCTATATTTAGAAATTAATGATTACTTTTAACAATTTTACAAAAGGATCAAATGGATTAAAGAAATCATATATCATACGAGTAGTTATTCTGATACGATGAATTTGATGATAAATTTTTGAAGAATTTTTATTTCCATGGTGGATTTCGAGCAAAAGTAACTTCTTTTTTATTTCTCGACTTTAGCAGATCTCCCTCAATTAAGTTATTTGACAGTCACTCTTTTCTACGTTACCAAACAATGAGTATATAAAAAATATTTTGCTCTGTTCAGGTAGTACGAGTGTTGAATTTAGTTTATATATTAAAAATGTGGAAATATATGCACGTCAAATTTGATTTTAAAATTCTCTGATTTAATATATAATTAAAAAAATAATGAAGACAAGCATAAATCGAAATAAAAATCCATAATGATTGAAAGGGGGGGGATTTTCTTATTTTGGCACTAATGCCAAATATTAGTTTCGTTATATTAGTGATATTCACAATATTTGAAGCACTGGATAATTTTTTTAAAAAAGCTATAATGATATCAGGTAAAACTTGCAATGATCAAAAATACAAGAAAATTGTAATTCAAACTTGAAAAAAATCTGCTTGTAGCTAGCACTATTCGTTAAGTGTGACACAAAAATGTTGGCAATATTTTTACTCAATTAGATATTTTTTCTCGTAGTAATTTAGTATTTTTGATTTGTAAGTAAAATCAGTTATATTAATAAGGTAAATTGTAAAAAGTATTTCTTCCAAGGGAGGTAAATAGAATTACACCATTTTTAAGTAAGGGAACTAACTTTGGTTCATATTTAGGAAAAAACCTGAGTTGTTTCCCTTGAAAAATCTGTTCGCAACTGACATTCAACCTATATTCATACTAAGATGGAAATAATTTATATGGAATTATTTTCTTAATTTTCTTAAAAATAAATAAATGAAATAAGCGTTAAATATATTTCACAAAATTTATTTTTTTAGCTGAAACAATAGAAGAGGAACTGATCAATATATTAAAAATATTGGACATCGAAATTATTTTTTAAGAGTTCGATTAAATTTTTTTAAAAACGATTTTAAATTGTAAATTCAGCTTTATTGTTTGAAAGAACTGCTGTTTTTATTTAGTTTTGGTATCCAAGCATTTTATTTAATAATATTTTACTTTTAAAGATACTGATCCTATGAAATTTAAACTTTTAAATGTGTATTAAATTCAATATTTTTACATGATCAGAAAGTAAAATATTTTTTAGTATTATTAATGACCTTTATAAATACTTAGAATTTATTTATTAAATATATTGTTATTTGCAAGCTACTCGCCTTGAGCTACCGAAACTGTGTTATCACCCTGGTTGGCGACTGATGAGGCTAGGGTATCGCACGTGCTTTCAAACGTTGTATGATGAAAAAATAATAATGATGAGATTATTTACGTTGGAATCGGTGCTATGATTAAGATCAATAAAGTAACTTTGTATTCTGTTTAATTTCATATTTCTAAGTTAATTTTTCTGTACTATTCTGACTTACCTATGTGTATGTTGATATCATTTTCAGTAGATGAGATATTGATATTGAGGTATTTGGTAAGGTCTGCTAATTTCAGTCGCTTGCTGTTTAATGAAGAGAAGGCGCCATCTTGATTAAAACGCTATGAAAATAATAAGCAACATTGTCTCTCAAAAAACTTTTCCGCCTATTGAACATGTTTTTGTTGCGGCTATTATATTTCAGTCTATGTGTTATATATTTTTCTTCAGATGTACAAAAAGAGATTTTTATTTTTAAACAAAAATATCTTGAAAAATTCCAGATTTTCCCAAAGATGGAATACTGTTCTCACATCAATACAGGTTCTCAGTTTATTTGGTCAACTTGGGATAGGGTGCAGGACGGGTAAGGTGACTCTGGGAGAAAGGATCGCTTCTTGTCACGTCAGTCACTTTCCCTTCGTTGAAAAGTATCCAGTTTGTTTCTCTTTTACCACTGATTTTTATGGATTCATTGGTTCCGTCAAGAAATCTATTTGCTCTTTCTAGTAAGCAGCATCCACTCTCTATGAATATTTTCCTACCCAGACGCCTGTTCCATTTCCCCAGCGATTTTTTTTCTTTTTCTTAGAACATTTGCCCTGTGAATCAAACTCCTGAAATGATATTTACCTTTCAGCTACATACTTTGACTTTTTAAGTCCTGGGTCAATAAGTATCTTACCCTGTCCTTATTTGATTGTTCGGTTTTCTGGTCCCTTTTAATACAGTTTTTTTCATCCTTACTCCTTATTTGTCATTTTGTTAGCCCTTACCTAGAGCGGCTAACTTGTTCTATTTAGGTTGACCTTGGGTTGATAAATTTTGTGATTTGAACTACTAAAATTGATTAATACATTTTGAAATTGTTAATATTGTGTAATGATTAATGAGCTAGACAATCAGATCATTACTAATGCGTCTGATTTTCCCAGCGAGAACCATATTCCTGACCTTATGCAACAACTAAGCCAAACTATCTTAAGAGAAATTTGCAAAATGTGTTGTATCTGTTAGCAACATTTTGCAAAACATGACACATATTGAAGTTTGTACATGTACATTCCCGCTCTGTCAGTGGGTCTGTAGACTACATCGATTGCAGATAAGTACTCCTGCCTAACGAGCATACTCGGCTTGACGCTGCATCTGATGGTGAGACTCCAGTCCTGGATCTTTAGAGGATGTTGAATACTTGCTACTATTCCCAGGTCCACACTGACCCCGATTGGTAATACCTGTTAGGGTCTCATCTATGGGTCAAATAGAACTGCTCAATCATTTATTGATGATAATTAATTTTAATTATTTGAAACGATACGGCTGTGTGCAAATTATCTATATTACATAGGAATACTTGATAAATAAAATTACTAATGTTAAATGGATTCAAGTATTGCTATTTAACAAATAATTAATATTGAATAGAATTATTAGTGTTAGAAATAGTTGAAATCATTTAACTGTGTGCAAACAAATAAGATCTGACAACTCATTTTAGAATTAAGCCACCAACAATCTATTCGTTTACAAATCACAAAAACAAGACTTGACATTAAATAACCCACAAGATACATTATAAAACAACAACCAAACTTTTGTGGCGATAGTCACTAGTTTATTTGATTATGGAGCAAATTTAACTGATTTCAACGTATGGAATTAAAACAAAGTTTTGACGGAAGCTTTAAGTCTTCTCCATATATATCCAATTTTATTTTATTGGTAGTATTTTTTTTATTAAAAAAAGAATGTATATTTGAATTCTTGTTAGGAAAGTTCTTAAAAGTTTTCGGATAATATTGTGAAAGTACAACGCCCTCCGTAATCCCCGGACACAAGATATATGCAATGATTTCATTGTGTCCTAAACTGAAAATTCATCTGTAATAAGATTTGAGGACGTGGAAAACTTTAAAAGAAATATGACGGCACGGATAATCAAAATTTGCCAATAACTTTTATTTCATTTAAGAAGGCAAGGAAAGAGTATAAAACAATAAAAAAGTCTATTGTTTAAAATACAATTTGCCATTTTAATCAACTTGGAAATCAATGTCCGTCTTTTGGAATGCTTTTTGCTCATGCCAGTGACCATTGAAAGGAAAAGCGTCTCCAGTAATGAGGCAACTATCAAGGATATAAGCAAATTTCTTGCTCAGATGTTACAGAGAGTGACAGAGAGAGGTAACGTTGTAAGAATATAGCAACCATTTCTCTGATTGGTGCTTAGTTTTCTTTGGAAGAAAGTTTTCTGTAATCTAATTTAATTTTCTTAACTTTTTAAATTGGAATTTCAGATTTAATAAATTCAAAATTCTGTCAACATTAATCGATGCCTGGAGTTATCTCCCTTGATAAAAGCTTCACATTTTAAAAAAATCTTCAATTAAAAAATAATGTCGTACTTGTTGAGCAAATTAAATATTAAAGCTGTGATGTCGAAATAAGCCTGTAATATTTTGAAAAAATAATAAGTCAGTCTTGATACTTTTTGAAAGAAATATTTTTGGTAAAACGCAAGTGCTCAACCGACCTAATTTCGTGTAACTTAATATTGAATAAAAAATTAATAACATATAATTGCTTGAAAATTATTGGTATTACATAGGAATAGTTGAAACTATATAAGTAAAAGTCAAGTTGGTGACCTTTAGCCGAGGGTGACCTGAAGGCTCCCTTTTCAATAGCTTTTACAACAAGGTGTCGGGGAGGGCGCTACTCCTTTCCCTGGATTGCTCCACTTTACCCTTGATCCTTACCTTATAATGCTGAGTGTTAAGCAAGGTAGCATCAAGTACCATTTTTTGAGTCTTTGAAAATTCATCTGAAATGTAAGATTTGAGGACGTGGAAGACATTGAAAAATTCGCCGACTCAGCTTGAAATTAAAATAATTTCAGAGGTGTTTCGAAGATGTAAAACTCGTTGAAATAAGTATGCTGAATTCCAAAAGGACTATTTTAAAGCAAATTAACGTTTCATTAGTTATCAATTTCGGTCTTGTTAAATACATCTTCAGTTTGGTCTGTCGTTGGGGCTTAGAATACGCTAACTGCATCCCTCCAGCAGTGGGGGTTAAACTCCCCTCCCCACAAAGGAGTATCCTGGATATATTAACCTATACTTACTAGCGAAGCCCTAATTCTAGAGCAGTGAGGAGTGTAGTGTACCTTTCATTGCCATTACTCCAAGGTCCACTCTAGCCTGGAGTCGTAATTTTTGTATGAGTTCCATCTATGAGTCAAGAAGATCTGTTGATCAATCATTATTATTACATAGGAATTCTTGAAACGATATAACTGTGTGCAAATAAATAATCATTCTGAAATAGAATTGATAATGTTAGATAGGAATTTTTGAAACAATATGTATGCAAATCATTTTTACTACAATTACTTGACGTTACAATTGTTTTTAAAGAAATATCATTGGTTACTTGAAACCATATAATTGCTTGAAAATTATTGGTATTAAAAGTCAAGTTGGCGACCTTTAGTCGAGGGTGACCCGAAGGCTCTCTTTTCGATAGCTTCTAGACCAAGGTGTAGGGGAGGGCGCTACTCCATTTGCTGGATTGCTCCACTTTACCCTTGATCCTTACCTTATAATGCTGAGTGTCCAGGGCCGTTGGCGAACACTCTAACCATTATGCCAATGTCAGGTTGAAACTATATAATATTGTGCAAACATATGATTATCAAATAAATATAGTTAGTTTAAACTATATAATCGTGTACAAATTATTTGTATTAGATAAGAATACGCGAAACCATACAACTGTGTGCAAATTATTGTCATTAGATAAGAATACTTAATATCATATAATTGTGAGCACCCCCCCAACTCTTTAGCAGTTACACAAAATATAAGTAATGGAATTCCCTTACCTCTCAACATAAAATAATCTTAGACGGGTTAGGATGACGTTGAAAGCATACTTCTATCCTTTTTGCCGTACTAGACTTTAACTTAGTATATGACCCCCTTTCAAAATAGATATCTTAGTCCCGTTAATTCTGTTCTTTGATCATAGTTTTAGAGATCTCAGCGAAGTCGAACAGCTTTCTTACGTTTTGTGTTCAAAGAAATGATTATAGATAAATTTGTAAAAAGTGCTATTTAAAAAATGCAATGGGACATTGAAAATATTGTTATTATTACGTTCAAACATTCAAAAATGAATCAAATTTTGGGATTAAATAAACTATAAACAGTTTATGACGTTTAAACAAACCAGACCAAACATCTTAAGTTTCGATACCTTTTGGAACACCTCGTATTTTCCTCAGCATTAACCTCTATGCCAAGTACACTATATGTATTTGTGTGTGTATGAAGAATCATAATTTGGTTTTTGGACTTGATGAATGAATAAGCAAGACTCGATTACTATGTTGCCAAAGCGCAGTGTTATGTATGGAATATATTTTCACAGGGTTTTGGACGTAAAATTATTTTAGTAATGAGTAACATTTGACATAAGAAGTCGTATGTTTACTGGAATTTAATCACTTTCGATCCATTTCTTGTTCTCCAACAGCTTGTAACTGACGCAGTAAATGTGTTCAGACAAGATTATTCAACTCATTAGTCATTACAAAGACTGGATAATGTTTTGCTATGACTGCATTTTAATATAGTGTTACTATTAATTCGGTACAATTTACACCATAATTTGTATCAAATTTCGTGATTTATTGAACAGGTCATTTAAACAAGAATTAGCAGGACTTTATGTGCATTTATTAACGACTCAATCGAAGGAAATAAAAAATGGGCGAGATTAAAGACTCTCTTAAATTATGTAAGAAAACATTTTATTGGAATAAAAAAAATCTAAGTAAAAAAAGAATTTGAAAAAGATTTTACAAAAATATTTTTTATTATCTAATAGATTTTAGCCAAAAATATCTTGTGAGCAAGTTGATATAAAAGAGCACAATATATGAGAAATTTTGGTAAGTGTGTAATTTTCGGATGCCCTGGCCTTAATCCTTAAAAATACTGTTTGAGAATTAAATAAAATATTAATTTCAGTGTAGCTTAACATTTCAATCTACCAAATCATAATATGGATAATATTATATGCATTCGTCTAGCTTCCTGTTTTAGTTCAAATTATAATCTTCGAAAATTTGATAGTAAATGCATCCTTAAACTAAATACACACATAAGGATTAAAGATTTAAGCATGTTTAATGAATATGCTTTTTATAGAAACACCAGTTAAATTAACTTGACTCCCCCGCCCCAGATTCAGTAAGTTAGATATAGAATGGATTTTGATTTCTGTTTAAAGCTGTAACTGTTTACGTCGCGTTCTAAACGAATGTTGAAAATCCTGTACTCATTCCACTTTGATATATACTTAAATCCAAATTCGAATATACAATAACTTATGCAAATGAAGAACACAGGAATGTTTAAAAATGACATTCACATTTTTGTATATTTTACACATATTGTTCTCGTATGTGTCGACTGGCCCAAAATAAAATATAATATTGTTGCCAAACTACATAAAATAATTAAAAATATTCAAAGGCAAAATATTTTTCAGTTGGGCTTAATGTTTTTTTTTCCTTTGAAATCTTTTTGATTTTACTACTTTAAAATATATATATATATATATATATATATATATATATATATATTTAAAAAAAATATATATATATACAATAAATCAGACAAAGCAGAATTTAATTTGTTAATTGCATTAATTTATTTCGGTGTAGATGATATTGGGACCTGCTCAGTTGCATATTTGAATATAATCCAGAAATGCTTAAATTTCTTCCGGGACAAGGACTATTTTTCTTGGATTATATATATATATATATATATATATATATATAAGTAAAATCGAAATGAATCCATTGGTATGTAAATATGAAAAAATATAGATAAGAAAGAAGCAAACTGATATTGATAGATGCGTTATGGAATGATTAAAATAGATATATATATTTAAAAAAACAAACCAGATAGCTAGATACTGATGTGATATGACTTTTAAAAAATTAAAGGAAATACGTCAGTATTTAAAATAAATATTCGAACACTAATTACATCGCACAAATATGAAACGGAACGCCACGAACAGAAATAGAATGTTTAAGACTTGACTATTTTTTTGTTTCTATTTAAGAATTCGTACACCCAGTTGAAGGTTTAATGCTTTCTCTTTTAAAAACTGAAACGTTTAACATTAGCAAATAATTCAAACTATAAAAAATTCATCTTTTGAAGACTGTTTTTTTCATACTTTAACTGATATTTCAAAGTATTCTTTATTGTCAATGTACTTAACTCCGTGATAAATATTCATCACAAAAAATGACAATCACACACTGAAAATAGCGAATGAAATTTCAGTTAAATGTCAGCCAATATTTCCACAAATCTAAGGGCTATAACTCTGAGACAAACAAGGGAAGTAACTCTTACAACTTTTTCTAAACCTTAATCCATGTGAAGCCTTTCCAAACATAGTGCGTATAAAAATCTCTCTCTCTCTCTCTCTCACTCACACACACACACACACACACACACACACACACACACACACACACACACACACAGTAATTAATTATAAAATATTCCTTTTGGTCTTATTTTCATATCTCTATCTTTTCAGAAAGATTATATATAAATATGCATATAATTTCTTTGAATCATTCATCTCGATGTAACGGACGCCTCCAATAACGTAACAAAATTTTTCAAATTTTGAACTTGGGTAATAATCTAAAAAATCATTAATTTGTAAAAGCGGAATTTTCTAGAAACTGGATTTGTTGTTGTTTTAAATCTAATATTTATGTGAAATAAAACTTTGTGATTTATTCATTTAATTATGTCTTTAACAAATCTACACCAGTCATTGCCGCCATTTTAGTTCTTATTGCTCACCCGATATAAAATAATAATAATGGTTATTATTTTAAATAATATTATTTATCTATTTTGAATATGTAAAAATATTTTAATTGAGAATACTCGGATAATATTTAATGGATAAATCGTTAATTCTTGGTCTAATATTTGATTTGTTTACTCTGATTCATTGACTTTTAGAAATTTTATTTGACTGATTTTTGTTTTGTTTTAATAGGTTAGTCTTTATTTATTAAACTTTAAAATACAAGTTGGAAAAAAAGTCATTTGTTTGTTACAAGTCGAAAGGAACGACAAAACTAAGTATTTTGATTTTCGATTGCTATACTTACTATGTACAAGGTGAACAGAAGTAATAAGGCAATCAATAAGAAGAGAATAATTGATATATGCTCTTTTGTGTTCGATTCTTTCTGCTTTTTTGTTTTGAATTTGAAATAACTCTTTAGAACTGTTTGATCATTTAACTGTCTGTAAAGAAATGACTGATATTTAACTGAATTGTTAGTGGTACATATCAATACTCAGAAATAGATGAAAGTAAAATGTTATTCATCTCGAACAGCATGAAAATTAATTTGTCTGGAGCGACGTCATTGTGGGTAATATTTTATTCGTTCTTTTAATTTATTAAAAGACGACTTCAACCCAGTCGGCTGCGGATGTAGAATACACTAACTGCATTTCTATAGAGGGGTAGTACCCCCTCCCCGACGAGTGTCCTGGATATGACACTAAATAATCTGTTGATGAGGCTCCAGTAATGCAGGAGTCTTGGGTAATGTGAAGTACCCTTTCACTGCTATCGTTCCCGGGTCCACTCTGTCCCTGAGTGGTAGCACCTGAAAGGGTCCTATTTACTGGTCAAATAGAACTGATATTTAAACCGAGTGCAAACAAATGACTTATTCTAAATTGAATTGTTTGAAATAGAACTGTTTGATCATTTAACTGTCTGTAAACAAATGGCATTTAATTGAATTGTTAGTGATACATATCAATACTCAGAACCATTTAACTTTGTTGACTTATGTTTACAAATTATATATATCTAATCTATATGCATAAAGAGGATTTGGTATTAAATAACCTACAATGGTTGATATGCCATAAAACCCAACCAAACTTAATGACTACTTTTTTTTCCTTTCTCATGAAACCATATATTTCGATTCATTTTCCATGTTAGGTCATAGATATACCCCCTAGCTACATCAATAACTCTGTAGCCTGATAATCAGACATAATAAATGAATAAATAAATAAATAAAAATTATTTTTCTGCATAATATCCTTCCTTATCAATGCACTTCTTGTAATCACATTGTGCAATTATTATTCAACAGAAATTTCCAATCAAAACCCAGTCGTCAATTAATTATTTTACTCGTGAATTTTTGACATCTGAAATCTGAGTAACAGCAAGTCTTCTTCTGGGTCTCCAGGACTTATCGAAATATTCAAGCTGATCTTAACACTGCTGTGGTCTCGATGGTCTTGATTCTTCCTCAGATCTCCAATTCCTCCACTCTCTTTTTCAGGCCTTTGAGAACCATTTCAAGTGCACTTATTACAATTGGTATTACTGTCATCTTTATATTTCACTGCTTTTTCAGCTCTCTAGCAAGATCCAATTATTTGTCAATCTTTTTATTTGCTTTTATTTTCAGTCAGTAGTTTGCTGCAACAGCAAAATTCACTCGATTACAATTTCTTTTGTTTTTGTTAATTAACACAAGGTCTTCTAATTGGAACTGAGTAATCTGTTTGTATCTCAAAGTCGTTGGAAATTTATGGGCCTCATTTTCTCAAACAGATTCTGGTTTATGCATATACCATTTGGTAGTATGGTCAACTTTTAATCTCTTGAGTTTTAAGTGGATCACCTTTTCTACCTCTTCTTCTTCTTCTTCTTCTTCTTCTTCTTCTTCTTCTTATTATTATTATTATTATTCAAATCGCATTGAGAATTTATTTATTCTAATTTATAAAAGAATTTTAATCCTAATTCCTTAAGAAAAATACCAATACGATGTATCATTTTTGCTATGATTCTTTGGTATTTAAGCTGTTGGGATGGTGTTCTTGGCGCATGTAGATTTTTCAACTCTTTTTGCCGTAGACAAGGGTGCCGAGTATAATTCTATTCACTGTAATATTAATGTCCGTGACGGGTTTGTTGTTTTTTTTTTTTACACTGTCTGGATAAATGAACATATTTTGTTTTCACAAAAGATAATTTTTCAATTAGACGTTTGGTCAGACTTGTTGACAATCAAAGAGACCATCTATTTTCAAAGTAGACAATATACTCGAAGAAGCCCGTAGAATGGAACGGTCAAAACATTACATGGATAACATCTTAGACATAAAGAATGGATTCATTTAGAAAACACTGACTGTATCTTTTCCAGAAGGGTAAAACATCCAAAATGAGTTGTCCTGGAGATGATACTAAATTGCATCTGATAGTGAGGCTACAGTTCTTGAGCCCTGTGGAGTTTGGATTAACCCTTCATTGCCATTACTTCAAGATCCACACTGATCCGGAGTGGTAGTACCTGTTAGGGTTTGATCAATGGGTCAAGTAGATTTGTTTAAAAATTTTCTGTATACCATAGGACCGAAAGCAAAGAAAAAGCTCTTAAACAACATGAAAAATGTATATATGAAAGAGACTGCCTAACATCTAAGCATAAAATAACCCTAAACAGGTTGACATACCGTTAAAATCAATCCTTTGTCTGAAAAAATATTTTTTGTGAAGTTGACAGAATTGTTAGTTTTATTATCCCTGTCATAATGAGACGCATTACGATCTTCTCCTGTTTCTTTGTATGTGATCTGATTTTAATATCTTTTTCCATTTTTTTTAAGTAGAAATATGACCAGTTTTGACCGGCAAGTTTACGCTCCCTTTATTGATACACACGCCTAAAGCTGTGTTTTGATGTCACCAAACTGGCCTGACTGAGTGGAATGTTTGTAATTGTTTCTGTAAACGTTGGCCCGTTCATTTGGGGGTCTGCGTAAGTTGACTATGTTGGCTGCTGTTTGTATTAGAGGCGGCAAGTTTAAACAAAGCCACGTTTATCAAATGATCCCTCGAGATGTTGAATTCACGTCCTTCGTACCATGGAATCCCAGTATCAGAGCGTATTTTATTATAACTTTTTCTTTCTTGATTTTTGCATTTATCCGCCCGGCCAGCTAAGCTTAAAATACATTTACTGCATTCCCTTAAAAGGGGTAATACCACCTCCAAGGGGATTCTGGTTCTGAAGCTAGACTGCATTTGACGGTGCACATCTCGTTCTGGTAATCTATTAGTATCTCATCTATGGGTCAAATAAGGTAGAATCAAATAAGGTTGGTCATATAAGGTAGGATCTCATCTATGGGTCAAATAAGGTAGAATCAAATAAGGTTGGTCATATAAGGTAGGATCTCATCTATGGGTCAAATAAGGTAGAATCAAATAAGGTTGGTCATATAAGGTAGGATCTCATCTATGGGTCAAATAGATCTATATAAGAAATCATATCATATATAACTGAAAATTATTTAGTTTGGTTTCTTTGTTTAATGGCATATCAACTTTCGTGGGTTATTAAATGCATAAGCTATCCTTGTAGAAGAACAGTAGTGATACTGTTTATGTAAACTATTTGTATTAAGAATATTTACTTGAAGTTTTATTTTGTTTTCTAAGGGTTACTTGAAACCATATCACTGTGTGCACTAGTTACTTGAAACCATATCACTGTGTGCACTAGTTACTTGAAACCATATCGCAGTGTGCAAACAAATAATTATTGATAAATTGAAATAAATACTTGAAACCATATAATTATTAGTATAAGTGTATAGTTTCAAGTATTTCTATGTGCAAAACATTAGTACAGGATAACAATACTTTATGTATAACCGTAAATTGCTTGTATTAAGAATAGTCACTCGAAGCTATAATTGTTTATTAAGGATTATTATCATCAGTTACTTTTCACCATATAACTGTGTGCAAACAAATTATTATCATTTAAATAAAAATAATTTCTTGAAGCCATATAATTATTGGAATTAGATCGGAATATTTGAAACCATTGAGATATGTGAAAACTAGTTGTATTAGATAGGAATACTTGAAACCATACAACTGTGTGCACAAAAACTTTTAGAAAACGACGACACAAAAGATGAAAATATGAACTCAATTTTCTAACCACGAGGCATAAAACAGCCCTAGAGGGTTAGTATATCGTTAAAATCATTCAATAATCGAAATAATCAACAACACTTTATATCCATCTCCACATTGGTCTCTTGATAACTTCGCCTCTATCCCAGGGGAGAAGTTTCTGTCCCAATTTTATCGTGTCCACAAAGATGCAGACGTATAGAATTTTGACGACACCAGTAGGTCAAGCACATGGAAATATTTGACTGCGCCTAGGCGACTAACTGCTGACGCTTCCACACACAATGCTGTATATAAACAATGGAAGTTAAGCTAACGCCTGATTAAGTCTTTCAATAATACTTTGTTTGAAGAAACAGTTAGAAGAACAAGATATTTGTGTAGAGGAAGAGAAATAGAAGTGAAAATGTGGGCAGAGGTTGTAGGGAGGATAAACAGAGGGGAATAGAGAGATGAGTTTGTTGTGTATTGAAGGAGGGGTAATATCGGAGACGAAGATATTGTAATGGTGAGAGTGAAGTTGTCTTCGGTGTTTCTGTTTAATTTTTTAGATTCCATTGACTGGTTTTCGGGGTCTCTTTAACACGTACAAAAGGTGAACGTTTCGATGTTTGCTTGTATTCGACCTCGTGTTTGAATTCAGTTTTAACAATTTCATTTACTTTCACCAACTGTTTTTTCTTTTTTTCTTCTTCTTCATTTCCTTTTAAAGAATTTTTGTTGCCTTTTTTTTAAACACTCGACATTTTAACATCACTCCGTTTCGATAGCTTTTCTACAGCGAGTTATTTTGCGTTTATTTAGGTTGAGACCGTCCAAATGATTTGCCCATTGGCCCCACTTCTTTTTTTTTTTTAATTTTTTAAAAAATTTTTCAAAAATCTTTATTGCTGGTTTTATCTCTTGCTTTTTACAACCAAATTTTGCCACTGTGTTTGTGATCACTCTCAGGAAAGAAGAACTTGAATGCAAATTAAAAAAAACATGTATTGCAACTAATAGTTTCACGTTGTCACAGTCATTTGTCAATACTAAATTCTAAAAAATTACAAGTACTACAAGAGTGTAAAAGAACGAACGGAGTATCAAATGGAATCGGATTTACATTTTAGAAAGAAGGAAACTGGGAATATATACTATTTTTTTTTATTGTTTTAGATTTTATCTAACGATGTGCCTTGATTTTTATTATGCATCTGCACATATATCACGTTATAGTGATTTTTAGATTTAGAGAAATGCACTTAAAATACGCTCCTCTAACATAGACACAAAGGCAAATTCCAGTACAACTTGTCACTGAATGGGAGTTTTGTGGAGTCTCTATACTCACAGAAGATTCCTTTTTAAATAACTAAAGTTTTGCTATAACAATTATAATTAGGAATTTCTACTTAGAATCATTCACTCCTTCTATAATATAAGCCTCAATATCATCATGGATCGCTGTTACAATAGAAACCCATCATGTTCAAGAGTAGTGTAGGAAACACACAACCCCCCCCACACACATATATATATGTATATATATTGGCCTAGTGGGTAAAGTGTTCGCCAATGATCCGGAAGACATGGGTTCAGTTCCAGGTCGCGTCATACCAAAGACTCTAAAAATGGTACTTGATACCGCCTTGCTCAGCAATATAAAATAAGTAACGAGGGTAAAGTGACACAATCCAGGGAAAGGAGTAGCGCCCTCCCCTACACCTCAGTGTAGTAGCTATTGAAAAGGGAGCCTTCTGGTCACCCTCGACTAAAGGTCGCCAACTTTACTTACTATATACACTACCTGTCAAAAGTATTTGGACAACCTCAAAAATATTTGTTCCTCATCTTAAAATGTTATTTTTAATGAAACTAGTTCAACACTACTATAGTTTGATTGATTATAACAAATGCAAGTCTTCCAAAACACGTGAACTTACGCTTAAACAAAAAAAAAAAAAAAGATATGATTACTTTAAAAAAGATATATTCAAGCAGAGAATTTATCTAAAACATTCCAAGAACTAGAGTATTATACGGTTGGGAGGCATTAGGAAACTGGAAAAAACAAGACGAAATATAGGGCTCTTAAACAAGAAATAAAAAAATAAATAAATAAAAACTAGAACAGAGGACGATCTCATCAGTCATGAGTATGCATCTCAGAAGACTGACTGCTCCGAACATTATTGCATAACTGAGAGCCAATGTCGTACAAAATGTGTCAACATCCACTGTGAGGTGAAGACTGTGAAGCTGGCCTATATAGCAGAATCGATGTCAAGAAACCACTGTTGAGGAAGCAAAAGAATGCCAAAAGCTCCAGTGGGCCAAGGCATACAATGACAGGACAATAAAGGGTGAGAAATTTAAAAAAAACTTTGAGGGTAGCAAAACACTTTTGATTAGTAGTGTGTGTGTGTATATATATATATATATATACACGCATGAGACTGGGCTGAAAACGTTCGTATGGTGACGTCATATCTACTGTTGATGACTTTTTTGACCAATAGGATCCAGGCACAGCAACACTGATAAAGTGTGTGGACTGCAAGAGGGACTATGGTGAAAAAATCCCTCATTTGGTGACATTCCATGAGAATATCATTCTATGAACTTTTCAGCCGACTCGCATGCATATATATATATATATATAACAGAAACGAGGAAACTAAAGTATATCTTGGCCTGACAAATGATCGCATAGACAAGAAACGTAGTTACCAACTGCGGATGACTCTCTGTCTACGGTATCCTAACTTTGATCTACTTAATCTATCACCGATATTGAGCGCCTTATAAATTTAGCAGACTGCACGCGCACACACGTGTGTGTGTGTACATACAATGAGAAATTTAGTAACATGTGCATACAAACCTAATGAGAATTTTATTTTGAGGATGTGTATGTGTTCATGCATATATATATATATATATATATACAATGCACGCGTGTGTGATTCGATTATTCTTTAAACTTTGGGTATGTCTGTCACACACCATCATTATCCGACGATCAACTAGAGAGAGTAAAGCAATATCTAGGAATTATCAGTGATTCAAGATGCCATCTCAAATTTCAGGTTATCTCCCCTTGATCACCATATCCACAGCTGGACGCGCCGCCGAAAGCGCTCTCTTTTTCGATAGTACGAGGCCGTTTTGAAACGGATGAAATTTAGTTTAAGTGGCCATTTAAACGAGCTTATCAAACTCTTTTGTGCTTTGATATCATCCAAGAGTTCTTACAACAAAAAACAAAACAAAAAAAAAACATAGAAAAAAGTACGATAAAAAATAAAACGCTTTTTTAATTTGCCGTTTGATTACAGAAGCAAAAAAGAAATTTGTTCTCAGCTTTTCAGGGGATTTTCAAAAGTTACGTTATTTTTGCTTACAATACCATAGGTATTTATTATAGTTAGCTTAGTATGGTACAAGGCCATAGTTATGGGGTAACCAGCGAGAATCCAACCATACAGTAGTAAGTTTTTTTTAGGCTAGGTTGTTAACCATTACTTTGCATCGAAGTATCTTAACTATCATATTTACCCAACCCCTCCGCTCGGGCAGGATATGACACAAGGTCAATTTTTAAGCGGAGTTTACAGGTTTGAATTCAGAGTTTTCCTTTTAGACTAGTTGCCTCTCCAAGGCTGAAGAACCCAGTTTGCCCTACTATTTACCCATAGCTGGAGGGAGAATAATTGGATTCATACCTTGCCCAAGGGTATTAGTGCTATGTGAAATGTAATCAGTCTCGTCCAGGATTTGAACTCGTGTCGCCGTTTCCATTTCCTATGACGATAACTACTATAGACACAAAATTCTTATAAGTATAGGATGCTGGCCAACACACACACACACACACACACACACACACACACGATGATCATTTTCGAGTATTATGTTCTTCAAAAAGGAATCAACATTTTTGCTTGTTTATGGGTTCTAGATGATAGCCGTTTTGGGGAGTTGAGAGGATAGGAGCATAGGTCGACTGAAATCCTTTTAAATCACTATAATAAACAGAAAAAAAGAATTGGAAAAAGAAAGTGTAGAGAGTACAAGTTGGAATTAGAGAGATTAAAAAAGTGAAAAAGAAAACAAAGTGATGCAGAGAAACGAGGAGATTGAAGTATAGAAATTTATTGAGAAGAAAAAAGATGAGAGAGAGAGAGAGATTAAATAGAGTAATATATCTAATTGGTATCCGTAGCCCTCCAAATAAAAACACAGTGGAAAATACGTTACTATTTAATTATTTATTACATACTCACAGGGAACTGAAGTACACAACTATGATCTCTTGGCCGAGCTTCTTAAGTTTTTATTTCTTCACCTTCTCACAAATGAAAATTTCACTCGTGTTCAGTTCAATATTTTGTCCTGAGGGCGTCAGACTACTCAATTCCTTTTGGGGAGGTCCTGCATCCCACATCGGACCCTGCACACACATCATACTTGTCGGCATTTGATTTACGGTCTGCAAATGTATAAACCATTTCTTACAGTGAGGCTCCTGTTCTGGAGATCTGTGAGAATATGGAGTACTTCTTCAGACCCGGTGTGGTAGTATCTGTTAGGGTCCCATCCCAAGATCAAATAGATCTTTTTAAAAAATTATTTGATTTGAATTCTTTATACCATATAACCGTAGATTATTTGCTTTAATTAAGTTGTTAGAAACTATAATTGTTCCCTTTGGATTATTATTATTAGTTGCTTGAAACTTATAACCGTGCAAACAAATTATTATTATTAAATAGAAATAATTACATGAAACTAATGTAATTATTAATATTAGACAAGAATACTTGAAATCATATTGCTGTGTACAAATTTGTATTAGACAGGAATAGAGAGAGTAGAGTTGGTGACTTTAGTCGTGGGTGACTAGAAGGCTACCTTTTCAAAAGCCATTACACCGAGGTGTAGGGGAGGGCGCTACTCCTTTCTCTGGATTGCTCCACTTTACCCTTGATACGTACCTTATATTGCTGAGTGTTAAGCAAGGAGGTATCAAGTACCATTTTTAAAGTCATTGGTATGACACAACCTGGGATTGAACCCTGGCCTCCCGGACCATTGGCGAACAGTCTACCCACTAGGCCAATAGGCCGATTCGACAGGAATACCTAGTCATAAATCTGTGTACAAAAAATCAAATTCTTCAACAACTACACAAAATTGCCTAACCTCAAGGCATAAAATAACCCAAGACTGTGAAAGGGATTTATGGAATTAATCTTTTAAACTTAGGATTATGCAGAGTCCTTCCTATTTAAACTGGGACCAACCAATATTATTATCTATGTGTAGTTAATCTCCAAGCTTTGACAATAAATTGTCTTCATAATTTAACTTACGTACGAGTATATATACAGTATACGAATTTACATGCTCCAATTTTTTTTGGCTAACAATGAATAACCCACGTGATCAGACGGAGGGTGGTGGTAGGTTGTGTAGCCTACAAAAAAAAAAAAAAAAAATCCTGGGATGTTGACATTAGTTTTCTCTCTACATCATAAAAACTTATGATAATAGAAAAAGAAGAAAATTAATACATTGTTTGCTGTCTAATTACAGCTTGTAATCGCGCACCGAGCTCGAACTTTGTTTTGTCTCTCGTCCTCTGTCCTTAAATAAAGGAAGCAAATGTCGACTCACTATGATCAATTCCACCCATTACTTACTTTACATGACATACCTCTTTCCAAGGAGAATCTTGTGGTGTAGTGGCTATCGTCGAGGAAGTAGACACGTCAAACCGTGTTCAAATCCTGCTCGAGCTGTTTGCATCTCACATAACGCTAATATACTTGGGAAAGATATGAATCCAATTATTCTCCCTCCGGTTATGGGTTAATAGTAGGAAAAACTGGGCTCTTTAGCCTTGGTTTGGCAACTAGTCTTGGAGAAGGAAAACTAATACAATTGGGAAAGATATTAATCCAATTATTCTCCCTCCGGTTATGGGTTAATAGTAGGGAAAACTGGGCTCTTTAGCCTTGGTTTGGCAACTAGTCTTGGAGAAGGAAAACTAATACAATTGGGAAAGATATTAATCCAATTATTCTCCCTTCAGCTATGGATAAATAGGACAGAATAGGCTCTTTAACCTTGTTATGGCAATCAGTCTCGGAGAAGGTAAACTTCGAATTCAAACCGATTGAATTTCACTAAAAAAAACTTACCATGTGTCGCCACATGCTCGTGCAGATGGGTTGGGTAAATATATCTTTCCAAATAATTGAAAAAAAGGTTATTTTCAAGTTTGCTTACTTTCTGTTATCTCCTTCGTATATCTTTCTCCAACTCCCTCATTCTACTCATTCCCTCTACTTTTTCTTATCTAAGCAGCATGGCCATTGCGTCCTTCAGGTCAATTAGTGAGTTCGATCTAGGTGCTCTATAATCGAGGCATTATGCCAGCTATAGTCTCTTAAAGAAAACTCTTTGTTCTAATGGTTAGCAAGCTAGTATAGCAGTTCTTTATTAATGAGCTCGAGTCTCACGAGGTGCCACATATTTCTGAGCTTATCACATTTAAGGTAGGCTTTTTAAATAACTGCGAGTGAATTTGTATATCTATGTCTCGGTCCCTCTCATTCGTTCATGTATATATAAGGTGTGTGTATGAGTGCGTGTATGCGCACATAATTTAACAGTATATTTAAATTTTAGTGACTTGCACAATTCCCAATGGATCACTTTCCTTATCCATTCGTGTCTGCTCTTGAACTCTTTCAGAGACAGTTTGCTGCATTCCTTTATTATGTTGTTGACTATAATATTGGGACTATACATTGGGAAATGTATGAATCCAAATATTCTCCCTCCAGCTATGGGTAAATAGTAGGGCAGACTGTGTTCTTCAGCCTTGGTGAGGCAACTAGTGTAGGAGAAGGAAAACTCTGAATTCAAACCTGTTAAACTCCGCTTAAAAATTGACCTTGTGTCATATCCTGCCCCAGCGGGGGGGGGGTAAATAGGATAATATTGTTCTTGTTGTCAGTAGTAACAATCATTAGTCCATTTTTTAGGAGGAGGAAGAGTCCCCGTGGCGTAGTGGCTAATGTACTGGACTGCAGAATCATAGTAAGCGAGTTCAAACTCCAGTCGTGCTGTTAGATTAACGTTCGGGCTAAAAACCTTAAGAAAAGGTACAGACGCTCTAATTCCCTCACCCATGGGTTAAATAGTATCACTGCTCTTCTTCTACAAGGATAACTTTGGCATTAAGTAACCCTCGAAGATTGACATGCCATTAAAAAAGAAACCAAATAAAACTTAGCAATTTGAAGTTGTATAATAAGTATATTTAAATAATCATCTTACAAATTCTTTTTTTAATTTTATATATTTTATAATTAAAAAAAATATACACAATTTAAAAAAAAGAAATGTGGGATTTCTACGAGTATATATTCTACCCTCTAATCCTATATTTACGTACCTCCCCACAAAAATAGTTTGATGGTGCACATCTCGTTCTGGTAATCTATTAGTATCTCATCTATGGGTCAAATAAGGTAGGTCATATAAGGTAGGATCTCACCTATGGGTCAAATAAGGTAGAATCAAATAAGGTTGGTCATATAAGGTAGGATCTCATCTATGGGTCAAATAAGGTAGAATCAAATAAGGTTGGTCATATAAGGTAGGATCTCATCTATGGGTCAAATAAGGTAGAATCAAATAAGGTTGGTCATATAAGGTAGGATCTCATCTATGGGTCAAATAGATCTATTTAAGAAATCATATCATATATAACTGAAAATTATTTAGTTTGGTTTCTTTGTTTAATGGCATATCAACTTTCGTGGGTTATTAAATGCCAAAGCTATCCTTGTAGAAGAACAGTAGTGATACTGTTTATGTAAACTATTTGTATTAAGAATATTTACTTGAAGTTTTATTTTGTTTTCTAAGGGTCGATTTAATTTAGAGTTCAGTCTGTTAAATAGAAAATACTCAGGAAAAAGGCTTGTACCGCCACTTTTTTGTTTCGTCCAGTTCAAAGACAATATGATGCCACTCACCACTCAAAAATGAGAACACTACCGCAAAAATATCAATGCTTAAATAAGCCAGTGATTTTTGATGGGATGTGTGGTGAAATCAACTTAGTTACCTCCCTTTGGATTTATCACCAGAAATACAAAAAGAATCTCCACCTTAACTGGAAAAAAGAAGTTAAGGTATATTTGAATAAAGCTCAAGTTAGGCAATCACCATAAATTGCTGCGTACAAACCAATTTTTTAACTTGAAAAAATCTCTACAAAACTTGAGATCGACTTACACAGCATAACTAAAATCGAAACCTTTAGAACTGGTTTATCACTCTGGTAAATATTTGGATTTTAGCCCAGCCGATTAAGTCAATCCTTTGACTTATAGGTTACAATTTATAGTACCTTATTCATTTTTTATCACAGGATCTTTGATATTTTGTTTAATAAATCCTACCCGTGATATTACAAGTTACATGAGCAGTGAAAGACAAATTCGAAGTTTTAACCACCTCGTGAAAGAGATAGAGCAACTTTCTTTTGTCTGTGTGTGGGTGTGTGTGTTAAAACTATGACTATACAAGGAGTGTTTACCTACTGGGATATTTTGCGTAATGCTTCATTTTTTTTTTGTTGTCTCTTATGAACTTGAAGATAAGCCGGATATAATCAATTCTGCATCCCGCGGACTTTCCAGTGTTTGTCCTTCATAAAAACTGAAAATTACAAGAGGGGGGAAAACCCTGAACGTTTAAAGCTGAATCGTATATTTAAAAAAAAAGTGAAGAAGTACATTATGGCACTCTAGAGATATTGATTTAGCATTGTTCTGAAGGACCTTTTTACTCTATTGGAACTCTTCCGTCAACAGAAAGCAAAAAATTTTATCTTTAGGAAGAGAGATAAAATAAGTCATTGGCCAATATACTGGGTGTAACCATTTTTATAGTATGGCATCGGCTTCACCAAAGGAATTAGTCGACCTCTTCTTCTCCAATGATTCAACATTTTACCTTTTATCTATAGCTGCTTATCCACTCATGGTACCGAGAAGAGACAGTGGGCGGGCTTTAAAGCCTTTTTTTGCTAGGGGTGGGGAAAATACGTTATCGATAAATGTATGAATAAAGATAATGCAGCTACCATCGTAATGATTGTTCTTAATATTCCCGAACACAAGTTTATGCATTGAAAGTAAACTGTTTAAAAACATCTAAAATCTAGATATTACTATAATTCTCATTTTGTGTGTATGGGGGGGGGGGTGTTAAAACTATGACTATGCAAGGAGTGTTTACCTCCTGGGATATTTCGCGTAATGCATCATTTTTTATTTTTGTTGTCTCTTATGAACTTGAAGATAAGCCGGATATCATGTGTAATGGTTATCGTCGTTGGAAATGGACACGGCGATACGAGTTCAAATCCTGGACGAGACTGATTGCATTTCACATAGCACTAATACCCTTGGGAAAGGTATGAATCCAATTATTCTCCAATTATATAGGACAGATTGGGTTCTTCAGCCTTGGTGAGACAACTAGTCAAAGAAAAGGAAAACTCTGAATTCAAACCTGTTAAACTCCGTCTAAACATTGACCTTGTGTCATATCCTGCCCGAGCGGAGGGGTTGGTAAATATGATAATTCTCATTTTGTCTAGCAATTAGTCTGGCAAGGGACAATAGGGTTATTAGACTAACTATGGCAACGAAGTGGTCACCCATCTAATTATTGAATAAACGCATTGTTGCAAAATTTTGTTGAAAATTCTCATTATGATATATATAAGTGTGTGTATGAGTAACTTTAATTCACCAAAAACTGAACAAAATTGCAAGTGTTTATTTTCACATATTAGATTAGTTGATTTTTACGGCATGCTAACCTGTCAAAGATTATTTTATGCCAAGAGGTTCGGGAATCACGTTCATTTTACGTTTATATTTACAATTTTTGTGAAATCGTTACTTAAGAGTTTTTTCTATTTGTTTATGATTCTATCGAATTAGAATAGTTTTAAACAGATCTATATGACTTTAAGATAGGACCGTAACAAGTTCTACTACCCCGGGTAACAGTGGACCTGAGAGTAATGGCAACAAAGGAGTACTTAACAATTTCGAGATTTCCAGAACTGGAGTCATACCATCAGATGCAGTTTAGTGTCATACCCAGCCCACTCAGTTGGGACTGTATAATAAGCTAATCACATCTCTTCAGAGAAGTAAGACCCCTTCAGCGAGTATCCTGGACATGAAACTAGACTGCATCTGATAGTGAGGCTCGAGTCTTGCAGTTCTGGGGAATGTGGATTACTCTTTGATTGTCATTACTCTCGTGTCCACTCTGCTCTGAAGTGGTTGACTCTGTTAGGGTCTCATCTGAATCAAATAAAGCTATTTAACTGGAACAAATGATGTTAAATTGAATTGTTAGCTTTAAATGACAATACTTGAAACTATTTAACTGTGTGCAAACAAATGAGCTCTGTTTCGTTTAAATATTGTTACTTACAAGCAATTCGTTTACCGATTATGTTTTCTATCTATCTATCTAAATCATATTTGACATTAAATAACCCACAAAGGTTGATATACGATGAAACCCAACTAACCAACCAGAACACCCCTTTTTGGAGCCAGGGTATCATTTTCCTCTTCTGGCTACACAGTCAGTGTATTTTAAGCGGGCTTAGTAAATTTCTATTACTTATGAAGTGGTATAATTTCAAAAGCTCCCAGACCGTGAAACCCTTAAACATTACCCGGTTTTCTTCAATATTGGCAGATAACTTTCCCCTATTAATTGGATTGAGGGCACCAGCAAAAATCGGCCAAAATATTACATTTTAATTTTACTCGTATATTTTGAACCCTCCAGTACCGAGATTTGATAAATATTTCCCTTACTATCTCTATGGTCTGCTCATCTACTCCAGTTGTCTCATTGGGTGCCCCATTCATTTGGCCTTGTGCTAAATCGAACTAAAGACCTTCGTAAATTACTACTCCAGTTGTCCATTGACATTGTAAGTAGTAGTAGTAGTAGTATAAACATTTATGTGACTTATCTAGAGAAGTTTCTGGTGAATGGCTCTGATGGTGGATTATTTTAAAAAAGAACAACAGAGTGTAAGTCAATATGTAGGCTACGTCAAGATAGAAGAGTTTTTCGAAAATTCAATTACATGATGATAAGAAAATTGGATTCTCTTCTTGTTTACAAAAAGTAAAAAAAAAACAAAAAACAAAAACCCGCTTCTCTTAATAAGCTATGCACTTTTAGTTTAAACCGAAAAAGATAAGACATAATTGAATTTTGCAGAAATAAGAGAAAAAAAGCAACTATCAAGGTTTTTAGTCAGATTAGTCGAGATCTACTAACATAAGGTTTTGCACAGTTACCATGATCGTCCTAAAAGATTAAAAAAATAGTGTATACCAAAACAGTATGGGACAGAAACCTTAAAAGTGACGCAAGAAAAATGATACACAGAATGTTTTGGAGGTACCTGTGGTGTAATGTTTACCGTCGTAGGAAAAGGACACGGTGACCCTCGTTCAAACCCTGGACGAGACTGTTTGCATTTCAAATAGCGCTAATACCCATGGGAATAGTATGAATCTAACTCTTCTCCCTCCAGCTATGAGTAAATAGTTGGATTGACTCTGTTCTTCAATGTTGGCATAGCAACTGATCTAGGAGAAGGAAAATTCTTTATTCGAATTTGTTGAACTCCGCTTAAAAATTGACCTTGAGTCACATCCTGCTCTTGCGGATAGGTTGATTATATATATATATATATATATATATATTATTTATTTTGTTTATTCCTTAAATAGTAAATTATACATCTGTTATTTGTGTAGAAACAAAAAAGGCACTTATTTCCTTTGTATACAACATGTCTACAAAATACTTTTAAAAATTGTTTGAAAATATTAAAGATATTGACACTTACGATACGCAGTTTGTTGGGTGATAGTTGAGTTTATTCCAACCCTTTAAAATCGACTCATTGCTGAAAATTAAATTCTGAATGAGCCAATCTTTATAATCCTTCATTTCTGTCCAAAATTCCCAAACTTTCGTTTTGTCCTAACCACTTCTAACACCTCCAATTTGTCAAGAATAACATTTAACTGTTTCAATTGATTGATTCTAACGGCATGTCAACCAGTCAAGGGTTATTTTATGACGGTGGGAGGAGAATCATGTTCATTCTATATTTATATTTATATTCTTTGTGTAGTTATTTCGTAAGATTCCCTTTTTTTTTCTTTCTTTTTTTTGCACACAGTTATATCATATCAAGAAATAATTTGTACACATTAACGTGGTTTCAAGTATTATTATCTAATGTTAATAATTATATGGTCTCAAGCAATTATTTCGATTTCATAATAGTCATTTGCTTTCACACAGTTATATGGTTTTAAGCAATTAATAATAATAATCCTTAGTAAACAATTATAGCTTTAAGTAACTATTCTTAATACAAATAATTTAGTCATATCGTATCAAGTATTCCGATCTAATACAAATAAAATGCATACAGATCTATTTGACTCCTGAATGAGCCATAACAGGTACTACCATTCCAGGTTAGAGTGGAACTGGGAGTAATGTTAGTGAAGGGTATCCCACACAACACAGAGCTCCATTACTGGAGCCTCACCATCGAGGGGGAGATTCTTATTTTTCTGCCGTGGCTAGTTAGCGTTAGGGCGGAGATTTCGAATAGTATTGATATTTCTTTAAAAATAAATACTAAATAAAACAATGTAATTTTAAATTTGGTTATTTTTGTATCATTTCAGATTTAGGCGGTTGCAGAAACTACCCTTTGATCCTCGGCCGAAGTTCCGACACGTTGATACTCGGTAAGGTGCACAGATACTATACTTTGATCTTTGCAGGAGTTATGAGCGGTAATGTAGCTTTCTTGCTTCATATTTTCACACATTTGAGTTGTTTGGAGAAAACGCCCTTCTCTTTAGATTTCTTTTTTTTTTTTTAAGAAAAATGACACGGATTACAGTGATAATTATAAACTGTGTTGTTAACACGCATGAATTCGTTTTTCGCGCAAACCGGCATTTCCTTGTGTAATATACGTTTAATCTCAGGTTGTACCAAAGAATTATAATTTGACAAAAAAAAAAAAAGTCCCGCTGTCAAGCGTTCTTTTCATTATAAACATTTTTTTCATTTACTCTTAAGAAATTTCAACAGTGAAATGTCATGTGAGTTACTTGTACCGTTTGGCTGGTCGCACTTGAAGCTTGTGTGTGTGCGCGCGTTTTTTTTTTTTTTTTTTTGCTTTGTTTCTATTTTTAATTCTTAACTATTCTATCACCTTTCAGATGAAGCACGTGGATTTTTTTTATTCTCTGCTTTTCTAATTGCTCTCTCTCTCTATTTCTCTTTCCAGGTATCCTCTCTCTCTCATCCGTATCCACTCCCCCCCTCTCTCTCTGTTGTCCATATCTTCACTCACTCTTTCTCGAATCATCTTTCTCTTTCCTTCAGGTCTTCTCTCTTCCTCTCGTCATTTCTCCGCCCTCTCTTTTCTCTCTCGGTCGAATATTACTCTCTTTTCTCTTTCTGTCACGTTTTCTTTCTCTTTTTTCTCTTCTGGTCGTGTCCTCTCTCTTTTCTTTCTCTCAGTTGTCTTTTCCTTTTCCCTCTCTGACATAACTCTCTCTCTCTCTTTTGATAGTGTGTACCTCTCTCTCACTCTCTCTTTTGGTAATGTTTTTCTCTCTCTCTGGTCTTCTCCCTCTCTCTGTATCTTCTCTCTCTTTCTCTTGCATCTTCTCTTTCTCTCTCTTTCTCCTGTATCTTCTCTTTGCATGAATCTTTTGTTTTTTTGGTTTCTGTCAGAAAGGTTTTCACCTCTCAAATCACTATCTTACAATTGAGTTAACTCCAAATTATTTTTACCACCATCTAGTTCCTTTACATATATATACATTGATAAAAACACCTTAGTCCCTCTCAAAGTAATTCCCTGGGGACCCCACAAACGTAAACAGCGTCCCTTGCACCTTTCAAAACAATCTAGTCTTTTTTCGGGATCGCCATCAGCTCCATCGTTACATTCTCCTGAATCTCGACTATGGTGTTTGAATGGCAATCTTGGTGATGCGATATCTCTAATTTTCTTTTGAAAAAAGAAAAAAAAAAGCATATTGCTGAAGACTTGAAAAATCTCCAGGATCAATTACAGTAAAGTTCGCTCAGTTGAGTCTTGCTACCGACTGAGTAATCTCATAAGAGATCGTTCTCGCATGTGTGCAAAGTCCCCTCTTAGAAATTGTTCAAGCTAACATCAGGTTCACACAACCGATTCTTGTGATGTCAAAATGGTGGGATATATTCTGCACTGACCTTGTGTATAATTACATGATCTTATTTTTTTTATTAAGTTGTACCACTAATGTGGAATGCATTGGCATTAAATAACCCACGAAAGTTGATATGTCATTAAACAGATTTCGACCAAGATTGCTTTAAAATATTTGCTATTCCTAAGTGGTCACCCACATCAGAACAAAGCAGAACAAGACTATGCTGATCTGATAGAAACAAATTCTTTCAGTATAACTTTATTTTAAGTGAATTAGCATAGCTAAGACAGAAATGAGAGGGAAACCTTTTAGAATTGGGCTCAGTAGTCTGCTAGTCTAGCTCGATTAATATTAGCCCTAACATTGATTTTTTTTCTTTTATCAAGAACTCCAGATTATATAGTCACTTAGTGTTGTGGCCTCGGAAAGGTCACTAATGAAAACGCAAACACGGATATTAGATAACAGATTATATTACACCAGAAAAATAGAGTTACATAGAAAAGGTAAGAAGTCTCGTACTGTTCGGAAAACACCGATATTGATCTGCGGTATTTGTTGCTCGCCCCATCTAACGGGCAAGTGTGGCCCAAGGCCTTTTTTAGATGGGTCCGGGCGAAAGGCCGTAGCCCACACGCGTCCGGCATTCCCAAAAATGCCTACGGCCCCGTCGGCATTCTCCTTATTAGAGGCGCCTCAGGCGCCGGGCGATGAACCCAACCCCCGAAGGGGGTAAAAGCCTGGGGGAAGGCCCCCTGAGGCCGAAAGAAATCTCCAGGTACCGAGACACACTTGGCCAGATCCGTGCCGCAGATAACACGGCCGGCCGAAGTGCTACCCGGCACCTGGAGAGGTGCAGACCGAGATTGATCTGCGGTATTTGTTGACCGCCCCACCCAACGGGCAAGTGTGGCACAAGGCCTTTTTTATGGTGGGTCCGGGCTCAGGGCCGTAGCCCACACGCGCCCGGCATTTGCCAAAAATGCCTACAACCCCGTCGGCATTCCCTTTATTAGGAGCGCCCCAGGCGCCGGGCGATTAACCCAACCCTCCCGAAGAAGGTAAAAGCCTGGGGGGAAGGCCCCCTGAGGCTGAAGGAAATCTCCAGGTACCGAGACACACTCGGCCAGATCCGTGCCGCAGATAACACGGCCGGCCGAAGTGCTACCCGGCAACTGGAGAGGTTCAGACCGAGATTGATCTGCGGTATTTGATGCACGCCCCACCTTACGGGCATGTATGGCACAAGGCCTTTTTTTGGGTGGGACCGGGCGCAGGGCCGTAGCCCACACGCGCCCGGAGTTTGTCAAAAATACCCTCGGTCCCTTCGGCATTCCCCTTGTTAGGGGCGCCTCAGGCGCCGGGCAATGAACCCAACCCTCCCGAAGGAGGTAAAAGCCTGGGGGGAAGGCCCCCTGAGGCCGAAGGAAACCTCTAGATACCGAGACACACCCGGCCAGATCCGTGCCGCAGATAACACGGCCGGCCGAAGCGCTACCCGACACCTGGAGAGGTTCAGATCGAGATTGATCTGCCCCTCTGGCAGCGAAATCTCTCAGTACTAATAACAGTGAGAAGAGTCCATTATGGTGAGATGGGTAAGGCCCCCACAACATTTAGTAAGCTTAGCTTAGATGTGGCACAAGGCTAAAATCATCTAGCCTTTTCAGTTTTGCTTCCCCTAGACTGATTGTCTAACCAAGGCTAAAATAACTGTCTGCCCTACAATTTCCGCCATAACTGGGAGTAGGGGAAGGACGGATGGATTCAGCCCTTTCCCACGAGCATTACCAAGAATTATACTTCATTTTAACTTCGGTCACCGATTACATTTACAACAGCGATAACCGTTACGCTAAGCGTGATTTAAAAATTTTCAAATACGATTTTAGTTTATTCTTCACTGTAACGATTCTGAATTTTTTTGAGTTCTCTTAACATATTTCACTTGAATCAATTTACAATAATTTTAGGTTGTGACAAGTGTCCGACCAGACTGGCAATATACAACTATACATGGGAATTATATATAATTCCAGGAATAATTTGTCAAGTTTTTTCCCAAAGGAGAGGATCTGCATATAAATGTGGATGTCGGATATTAATGTCTGTCTGTTATTAGAATAACTGTGCCCGTTTCAGGTTTCACAGTCTTTCTCTTGTCATTATCGAATAGACATTTTTGTTTATCCCATTTTGATGACAGGTCTATCTAAGTAACTGACTTTGTCGTTCACGCTGTGTTTTCTGGAAACCGATTTGTTTGGTTCACGCACGCGCACACTGATGTAAACATCGAATGAGCAAAAAAAGACTTAAGCAGAAACTCAATGTAGCTATTTTTTGTTGTTTTGCTCTTCATAAATTTTATTTTTGAAAAACAAAACGATACTTGAGACTCTTTTCTACAAATACTTACCGTTTTATTCTATTTGCTTAAATTGACTTTCTTTTTGATATTTGATGTTGTGGTTAGAAAAACTGGTAGGGCATTTTTTTGTTTTGTTTAAAGGTAAATGTCATTTAAACTCTAATCAAACTATATATAACAAGAAGTTTCTCCTGATTTTAACTGTCATGTATTTGTAACTATTTCACTTTTTAGTAGCATCAGAAGATTGTGTTAGGCTTAACGTTTTTGTAGATAAATTTTGTTATCAAGTCAACGTAAAATAAAAAAAAGACTAATAATTATAAATAATAATTAAGACCCCCCAAAATATTTATTCTTACAGAAAGCGTTGCGAAAGAAATGCCTCCTTATTTTTGCAGGACTGTAAGACCCTCCTCCCCAAAAAGAGTTATCCTTGGTACGACCCTATACTGCATCTAGTGTTTTAGAGATTTGGGAAGTGTAGAGTACTCCTTTATTTCCATTACTCCCAAGTCCACTCTGACCCGGAGTTGTAGTACATGTTTGAGTCCTATTGTATTATGTAGGAATACTTGTAACCCTATAACTGTGCAAATTATTGGAGTTTGGCAGAAATACTTGAAACCATATTTTTGTATGCAAACAAATTATTATTATCAAATAAAAATCATTTAGCTCATATAAAAAAAAGTAAAGTTAGCGACACACACACACACACACACACACACACACACACACACACACACACACATATATATATATATATTTATATATGTGTGTGTGTGTGTGCAGAATTTATCATTAAATAAACCATGAGGGTTGGTATGCTATAAAACATAAAACAACAAATTAACTCTTTTCTATGATTAATAGATATTTACCGGAAATGAATTTAGTTGAGAAAAATGTATTTGAAATGATTTTTTTACAATAAAAAGCACTGAAAATTATTTTTTTTATTATAAACACGTTGTCGTAGGGCGCATCAGGTGGTGTAATGGTTTGCAAGTGAGACTCGCAAACCTTTACGAATGAATTTAAGTCTCATTGGATGATCCATTCATAGGGCCTTGTGCCACTTCTTAGCAAAAAGTTAATGAAATTACTAGAGGATCTCAGTTGGTGTAATGGTCACCAAGCTAGACTCCCAAATTTTCACGAATAAGTTCGAGTCTCAATGGGTACCCCATTCATACGGCCTTGTGCCACATCTAATCAAAAAGCTTAGTAAATCACTAAACAAGTGGTTGTACACAAACCCCCCTCTAAAATTTTCCCCATTTTTTTCGTGGAAGACATGAATCGTTTTGCTTTCCCTGCTAAATGACCTTGCAAGAGGAAGGGATTAGGTTTATCTTCATATTTGTAACTTTAATCTAGTTGTTGGTGTACCCTTATTTTATGTTTTTAAACTTTTCTTTTTTGGTGCCAACATCTCTTTGTAAGTTTGAATTGCCTAAATGATCTCTCAAATATCCTTACTGATAAACGACTCGCTTTTTCTCTTTTGCCCAAGAGAAACAATCCAAAAAGGCTTTATGTTTGTGTTGATATACTGTAGTTTTTCCAAAACCTTATGCCACTAAGCCAACACCCTTCTCCGTTAAAGAAAACGCTTGGGCGTTACTCCATGAAAGCCTGCTCGGAGGCCTGCAACACCGATAAAAGTAGAAATAAAAAAAAATACAGTATGGCCGTTCGGTTGTGGTAATGAAATTGGTTGTAAAATAGTTTGTTTGTTAATAAGATATCCAAGATTTAAACTATTTTACTTTCAAAAAATAACAGTTTAATCTTATGTAAATAAAACAAGATAACATTATTGAATATAGTTTCTTATACGAGGCGTCTTTTTTCTATTTTAATGACGTAGGTTGTTTTTTCAAACATGACTGCTTTTTGCACTGAATTTGGGTGAGATTTTTGTAGAATGTTCGCTTAAGAAAAAATCATTTTGAATAGACCAATTGAAAAAAAAACAGTTGCCTAATTTCTCCTTAGTCCCGACAATACAGAAATGGGTTGGCTGTTTTAATCAGTATTAAATGTATCGATGCGTTACACGATTGATAGATATTAACAGTAAGGGCTATTTTATGTCAAAAAGCTAGGGAATCACGTTCAATGTACATTTTATATTTGCATTTTTTTCTGGTTTCTTAAGCGTTGTTTTTTTTTTGCGCACGGTTATGATATAAAGTATTCCTATCTAATACTAATACTTTTTAAACAGGTCTATTTGATTTATAGATAGGATCTTCACAGGTACTATCATTCTAGATTTGGGATTAATTGCTACGAAAAAATATTAACAGTGTCCATAACAGGAACCTTATCATCAAATGCTGTTTATGGTCATTTCCAAGACAGTTTGTTTTTGGAGGTGGATGAGACTTCTTAAATCTCTACAGAGGATACAGTCAGCATATTCTTGGGGCACATCGGGTGGTGTAATAGTTAGCAAGCTTGACAAGAAAACCTTCACGAGTGAGTTCGAGTCTCATTGGGTGCCCAATTCAAACGGCCTTGTGCCATATCTGAACAAAACGCTTTGTAAATTACTACAGACAGTGTATTCTAAGCCTGACTTGATTAAAGAAGAAATAGTTAATAAAAATATGTGGAAACTTTTAATCGGAATTGCAAAATTATCTTTTGTAATGTGTACAAAGTAATTTTGGGTCTATCAGCAAGTCCAGAGCATTTCGTTCGAGTTTAATGGATTTTAAGCTTGTCTCGCAAATCAATTATTACTGAGTCGCAAGTTCGATCCTTCACTAAGTGCTTTATATTTACGACATTGTGCTAAATCTAAGCTGTGCTTAGTAAATAATTACAGACGTGTCCATGAAGGGAAATAATACATTCATCAAGATGATGTTTGTAGAGTTCATCATTATTATCATCAAGACGCGCTGACAGAACAGATTTCCTTCTCTTTTTCTCGTCACCTGTCCCTATCGGCTTTCACACATGGTAAGTCCTCTAGATTGCATCCAGTGTCTGCACAGACCTGATGAATGTAAGTTTTTACTGGTTGGCTTACACTCATGTATCCATAGGAAAACGTCACTTATGTGTTAGTTCCTTTGTTTAATCGCCTATCAATATTCGTGGGTTGTTTAATACCAAAGCCATCCTTGTAGAAGAATAGTAGAGGTACTACTGCCCTCTTATCTGGGATGGGGGGGGGATAAGGAGGCTTATACATTTCTTAAGGGCGTTAAACCGAAAGTGAAAGTAATAGCCAGACTGGAATGTAAATTGCAGTCCATCATGTCAGTTTCTATGTCGTGAGGACACTCTCGGTCTTTTGTGTGGTGAGAAAAAGCTCAACAAAAGGAAATAATAGATAAGTAGGGTTAGTTTGGTTTCTTTGCTAAATGACATCTCAAACTTTGTGGTTTATTTAATGCCAAAGCAATCCTTGTAGAAGAATAGCAATGATACTATTCAGTCCATAGCTGGTGGGGTAGATAAGAGGGTATATACCCTTTCTCAAGGGTATTTATACGAAAGTGAACGTAATAGCACCGTTAGAATTCGAACTCGCTTGCTTCGGGGCTGCAGTCCAGCACTTAAACTAGACTCCTCCTCATATTTTCTTAATTTCGCCTGTATTACCCCGAACGTCTTATCTAGACGGCTTGCGAGATGGGAAGTAAGTGGCTATAGAGCTATTATCTTGTCGGGTGCTGATTTCAGGATTTGTTTAAAACAGCTCGCAGCATCATTGTGATTCTCATTTAGCCATTTTCTTCGGGTGTTTTGTTAAAATCCTAGTTGCATAACTATACAATAGTACTGATTCGGCTATAAATAATCTCAGATAGAATTAAACGGGAATTCTTTCAAGCTGTAGCCGTGGAAGAATCGCTCTCAAATGTAGGGGGATTATTTTAGCTTCTTTAAAAGTTTTATAAAAGATTGTTTTATTTATGGGTAGGGCTTGTCTGAAAATGGTTAATAACAAAATGGGTCGATCTTTTTTCTCTAGAAGTACCGAACTAGTACCTACCTGGCAGCGTAGTGAATGAATGATTGTAGCTCAGCATTTTAATTCTCAGTCGCCACACACTCACAGTGTGACATCTTTTACCCACGAAGGCCAGAGGTGGGGGGATCAGGTTGACAGGAGAGAATATAGGTGGGCGCTGAAGCTTATATCCACAATGTTCTTGTGTTAGGACGGCGGTTTTAAGGGCGACGATAGTGTTGGGTTTCACTTTAGAAACTTTCAAGGAAACCATTATTAAAAGTTAATGACCAGCTCCAATTGTGCACAAACATTCGATGATGGTTGATGATTTGGGGTAACTCGAGTCAAATAAAGGCGACCAGCGTAAAGCCATAAAAGTGGGAGGTGATTTGTTGAAATGAGAGATGAGATGATGGCTGGCTGGTTAGACTAATCGTTACGTATACGGTACTCGGTATTTGACTAGGGCTGAACGCCCCCACCCTTCATCTTAAACACATTTTGTTTGTCTTTTTTGGTGGTAATATTTATTCTTGTCTTCCGTTTTCTTTTCTTTTTATATGTTTTTTTTTCACATTTTTAATTTATTGTTAAATTTGTGTTTTCTTTAGAAAAGAAAGATTTATAGATAAATCCTTAGAAGAAAACTGTCTGTTTAGTGGGTCTTGACAAAACCCCACGCGACAAATTACCCACAGATAAAGTGCAACATTTGAAGAAAAAGAAAAAACAAACCTTTTTTTAAGTTAGATTAAAATCTAAAAATATTAGTAATAGTGACAGTATAATTGTTATCATTTAGAGTATACGGACTAATGTCTTCATTCTTATTGTTATATTTCATATGTTTTGGCCGATGTATCCTCCGGGCTTCTTCAGGTGTTTCATGTCGAACTCGGGAACCTACACAGAACTTCGAACCAGGGGTAGATTGTTCCAATTTCGTAAACCATTATCAAGTACAAGTGTTAAGCTATAGTAAGTATTCTCTATTTACCTTTTGTCAGGATTGAACCTACATCTTCCCGATGATTCCACTGAGCAGAACTTTAATCAAACGCCTATATCGGTTCCCTAAATGATAATAATTACCAAGTTTCATCGCAGTGATTTAGACAAATAGTATTATTATTATTGTTTCGATAAATATTTTAGCATCTAAATGATTTTTAGCTCAATCGATAAGTCTTAGAATACGTTAACTGAATCCCCTGAAGTGGATCAACTCCCACTCACACGAAAAGGGTGTACAGATGGTGAGGCTCCAGTTATGCTGGAGCCTTGGGAAATGCGGAGTACCTCTTTATTGCCATCGCCCCCAGGTCCACTTTGGCCCGGAGTGGTAGCACCTGATAAGGGTCCTATCTATGGATTAAATTGAACTAACGGTATACTTATGCTAAAAAACTATGCTATAAAACCCAACAAACCAATTGAATAGACACCAATGTTAAACAACTTCTAGATAATCTTGAGGCCTACCTCCGCAGACACCTGAGAACAATCATTGGACACCGATAGTCAAATAGCCGAATTTCCAACAAGGATCAGTACAAGATGTGCAACACCATAACATTATCAAAAAGGTTTGCGTCAATACGATGATCCATATTTGGTAAGGTGCTACGGATGCACGAAGTTCTTTCTTTAATTATTCGACAAATAGTCCGATATACATAAATATAAAACCGTGTTTAACGCACACAAATCCCTCATAGCATAGCACTAGGCCTTCTGATCTAGTCCAAGTTATGAGCAGACATACGTGTCGGAATCACATTGTACTTGGTGAGTCTAAGTTCTATTATGGTCTATATTTACCAACCCCTCCGCTCGGGCAGGATATGACACAAGGTTAATTTTTTTAAAGCGGAGTTTAACAGGTCTGAATTCAGAGTTTTTCGTCTCCTAGACTAGTTGCCTCACCAAGGCTGAAGAAACAGTCTGCCATAACCGGGGGGGAGAATAATTGGATTCATTTGCCAAGGGTATTATTGCTATGTAATCATCCTCGTCCAGGATTTGAACTCGTGTCACCGTGTCCATTTCCTACGACGATAACCGTTACACCACGGGCACCTCCAGTTCTATTTTGGTCATCTTGCACACATTGCACCAAGTGACCAACATCGTCCAGCAGGATACGAGTCTCAGCTCATATCCGACCTTCCACTTCCCTAAAACCCCCACGATAAAAAGACCTTGCATCAAATCTAGTCTGATGGGAGGCAGCGATAAATATAAATAGACCTGCACATAAACCCCTGGAAATTGCTATAATAGGGTCCAAAACTATTGGGCAAAAAAACGGCTGCCACAGCACAAACTTGCTTCATAAACTGCGTGCGGACCTTCAAAATGTAGGATTAGGAGCCAAAAGACCTCTCAAGCAAATGTTGAAGATAGGGATCCTAGCAAAGGGAATGAGGGAGTGACTTCAAAAGAAGAAGCACTGTTTACTGCTTTCGGATATTCCAGATTACTACAGTTACAGAATTCAGTTATACACGCAATTTTATATATATTTATTTCGGAAGGAAAGTCAATAGACCAGAGTTGATTGGCCAAAGGGTTAGGGTTCTGGTTACTATTTTGAGGTTTTAAGGGAGTTCAGGAAGAGATTCCTTGGGAAGAGGCCAGCACTCTTCAAATCGGGTCAGTGGCATTTCTACCAGGACAATGCACCAGTCCACAACTCCATCCTTGTCACAGACTATTTGACCAAGGTGGGCATCAAGACAGTTCCTGAGCCTCTCTGTTGTCCAGACCTTGCTCCCTGTGACATTTGGTTATTTCCTAAGCTCAGAAGCTGTCGTTATGAGACAATTGAGGAGATGAAAGAGGCTGTGACGAAGGTCATTGACGCGATGACACAAGAGGACTTCGATGGGGCGTTCCAGAAGTTGTTGGAACAGTACAACAAGTGCATTGCAGCCGGAAGAGATTACTTTGAAGGGGAATAGAGTTTCATGTGTGTACTATCAATAAAAGTGTCCATACGAAAAAAGTCTGGAAACTTACCGTATACACCTCGTATTTGTCTGATAATTAAAGAAAGAAATTGTAGAATTTTACATGCTTGGCCTCAATTTTGTTACATATGCCTCTCTAACTTGTATGCCAAATTTACATCAAGAAAAATCCTTCAACAATTTTCTTACTGAGTGTGAAGGAAAAGAAAAGAACTTAATTTTTCATTTTCTTCTCCAGTCATTTGTTCCCTGATAGGTGTCAGACAGTGTATCGCCATCTGTCAAAGCGTCGGCATAATTTTTACAGGGGCAATTACTTAAGCAAAGGCAAATAACAGACGAGGAGAAAAAATGAAGTCGCTTGTCTGCATTACGTTAGACGACTTTTTGTTTTTATTCATATTTTTCTTAATTAGACTCTTTCTCTCATCTGCTTAAAAGAAATAACATTTCATAAAGTTTCGACAATGTACTCTTCAGCATTCCTCTAGTGATTTCAAATTTATTCAGTAGGTGGCAGTAGTGTCGCTAGGGTCAGTGGCGACACTTTTATAGTGTCAGCACTTTCGTTTATGTTTTACAGGCTTGAATAGGCTTATAAAACAAGGGGTGGAGGAGCAGTAAACCCAAGAGCTGATCTGTCCTGTCAGCGAGACTTAAAAAAAAAACGCTGACTGTGTCTCATACAGAGGAATAAAACACCCTCAAATAGGTGTCCTGGATATGAGATAAAACTGCATCAGATGGTGAGGCTCCAGGTCTGGAGATTAAGGGACAGCAGAATACACCTCCATTGCCATTACTCCCAGGTTCACTCTGATCCGAAGTGGTTGTACCTGCTAGGGTCCCATAGATTTGGTTGCAAATTATTTGTATTTAATAGGAATACATGATACCATCTAACTGAAATTTATTTGTAGCTTCAAGTACCTATTCTTGGTACTATTATTTACTTTGGATTATAATCGGTCACTTGGAACCATATTTGTCTGCGCAAACAAATGCCTGTTATTAAATAGAAATAATTACTTGAAACCAAATAATTATAACTATTATTAGGAATACTTGAAACTACAGAATTGTGCAAATCATTTAAGTTAAAAAGGAATACTTTATATCATATATAACAGTGTTAACAGTAACCTCTTTTAAAAAAACAAAACAAAAAATACGCTAAAAAAATCTAAATTTGATTGTACAACGAATTTAACTCTAGTCAAAAATGGTATATCTTTCGAATCAATCAAGAGTAGTTTTAGCCTTGTGCCAAACTAGGTAAATGAACTCTTCCAAGATAGATATTTATAAAGTCTTGTTCAGTCTGCTCTCTGACCCTAGTTTAAGTGCTCTTAAGCACCTCTGGTGGTGCAATGTTTAGCGAGCTAGACTAGCAAGCCTTCATGATTGAATTCGATTCTCACTGGGTGCCCTATTCAAACGGCCTTGTACTACATTTGAGTAAACCGCTTAGTAAATTACTAGCTTTAATGCTCTTAGTGAAGTCAGGCTGCTCTTTTAAGATTTCTAAAAGAAGCCATTGGAATTCCAACTCCTGGTCAAATTTTTTAACTTGAGTCTAACCTAGATATTGGTAGGGGAGATAACTCATAACAGCTATATAAATTAAAGGAAACTTCGATAGTTCAATGACATTCGAATCTTACTGTCTTTAAAGAAGTTACCTTTTAGTCTTTATTGTTCACAAATCTTCGATTTTCAAGCACTATATTAAGAGTAAAATTATGTCTGAGTAACCGGAAGATTTTTTTGAAATCGAGTGAAAATTGACCTCTTGTGTCGGGTCAAAGGTATCAGTCCTTGAATTCATGACCAAGGAGTTTGAGAAAGGATTTGGGCCTAAAGCTAACAATCATTCAATCATATAAGTTGTATCTAATTTATTCATCTGCCTTCGTTGGGAAATTTTTTTCTGTTTCTCTCCCAATTAGGTGATTAGGTTAGACTCTTATGGAGTAACTGGCTTGCTTTGCTGATTTTGGAGTAAAATATTATCAGAATAAATGCTCTTTTCATGGTGAAAAGAATATTATAGTATGTTTTGGGTCAGTAAAGTGGAAATAGTTAAAGTTAGGATAGTGACCAGAGTTCCCTTCCTCTGTCCCTGGCCTTGTGCCAAACTGGTTATATATATACACAGACTTTCGATAATGTCCGACTAGTTGTAATTTGAGTCGACTAAAGGCAATCAGCGTAAAGCTGTAAGGAAGGGAGGTAATTTGTTGAAACGAGATATTACGGCTCACTAGTTTGAGTAAACGTTACTCCGCCCTTTTTTTTCCTTTGGCTGGTTTTTTCTTTAAAAAAATCCATCAGAGACTTGAATAAATGGGAGGCTACAACGCAACGTAATAAATTTGTTTCTTCTTGATAGAAAATTTTCTAATGCGATTTTATTTGCAACATTTGTTACAGTGTAATTATGCGTATACACATACACGTCGATACGTAAGGCTCTTCGGTGTATGATCGTGTATATATATATATATATATTTCGGTGTATGAATGTGTGTGTGTATACATATATAATCAACCTCCAAGAACTAAACTGTAAGTCAAATGATATGACACCTAGTTTTAACTTCCTAGGCTTAGAATTAGCTGTCTGCATCCACTAGCAAAATGGGTAAGATCTAACCCACAAAAAATGAAGGGTGTTCTGGGTATGACATCAAACTGGATTTAATGATAAGTAAATTATTTATATTAAAGTTAATTAAACAATAATTGTTTAGAATTATTAGTCAATTGAAACAATTTTCTAAGGAGGTATCCCCGTGGTGTAATGGTTAAAGCGCTGGACTGAAAAATCATATTACGCGATTTCTCTTTCGGACAAATACCCTTGGGAAAGTTATGGACCCTCTATATCCTCCCAGCTATGGGTTTAATAGTACCACTACTGTCCTTCTGAAAAAAAAAGGATGGATTTAGCATTAAATAATCTGGGGAGGTTAATCTGCTTTTAAATAACAAACCAACAATTGTCTATAAATTATTAGGAATCATTGAAACCCTACAACTGTGTGTAAACTTAGAAAGTAATTGTTAATAAATCTAATTTCTATTTCTTTCGTTACAAAATATAGTATTTTATTTGTGTGTGTGGATATATATATATATATATATATATAGTCATGCTTTGGCATAAATAACCTACAAAGGTTGATATGCCATAAAACCCAAACAAACAAATATAAGTCATGCTTAAAGCCCTGTTTCACACCAATTCACTAAAGTTAACCAGTGAAGAACCTTGTTAGTACTTTAGTGGGTGACCTCCCCTAACTGCAGAAACTACCAGCGACCTAAAGCCCCGGTGTCAGACATAGTAAATAACTAAAATTAAAATATATAATTTTCATGGGATTAGTATGTTTTACTAAAAGTAACTCAAGGCGTAGAAATTTTTTTAAATAATAACTAATTATATTTACCAATTTTGTTTGTCAATAAATTTGTCTTATGTTAATTGTATGTCTATTTTTTCTTTTTAAACTTTAACCCCCACCCCTGCTGTGCATTAAATGGCAATAAAATTCGTGACGGTCCACACAATTTGAAGGGACGGATGCGGAGACTCCAGTCAAGGCACTGAACGGGAATCAAGGCAGACAAAACTGGTTTTCACAATGATTTTGCAGAATGTGTCGGATTTCTGAGATCATTGTGAAAACTGGTTTTGTTACGGACGTCAACTTGATGAGAGGAAGGAAGATCACAGAAGACCCGCAGAGAAAGGAAAAGAAAGAATCAAGTCGGGTATTCAACCAACCCACAGCGAGAACTTTGTATCCTTTTCTGTTTCTTTCAGTTTTTGAATATAATAAAATCAAACTAATTTGATATATATATTTAAATACTTTAAAATGTTTGGACCTTTTTTTACCTTTAACAGTGGTTCAATTGTTCCCCTACTTGAAATTGTAAAAATTGCGCCCCTAACAAAGGTTTTGGAAACAAATAAGATTGTTTTATATATTCAGAAGTAACAAAGTAAGTTCTAGCTTGTAAAAAGCTAAGGTATTAATTTTGTATATCTTTGAGGAAAATGGCTGCGGTTACCTATATAAAAAATGATGTAGAAATGTAACACTTGCATTTCCAATCCAGATAAGTATCACTTAGTTTTCTTTTTAATGATATTTATCAACCCCTCCGCTCGGGCAGGATATGACACAAGGTCAATTTTCAAGCGGAGTTTAACAGATCTGAATTCAGAGTTTTCCTTCTAGACTTGTTGCCTCACCAAGGCTGAAGAACTCAGTCTGCCCAACTATTTACCCATAGATGGAGGGAGAATAATATGATTCATACCTTTCCCAAGGGTATTAGTGCTATGTGAAATGCAATCAGTCTCGTCCAGGATTTGAATTCGTATCACCGTGTCCATTTCCTACGACGATAACCATTACTCCACGGGCAGAACTCCATAGTTAGTTTTCTTTATAATAACGTTCAAATATACAAAAGCTGGCCATATTGATTTTCATCAAAATTCTCGCTCTTAATCAACCTGCTACTAAGGATCAAGATTAACGGTGTCCAGTAGTCTCAGACACAAGAATATCATTGGGGATACTGGGCCCTCTCATCGTGGACTGCCCAAACCATGGGATAGTAAATTTTGAAAACAATTTAAAATGTGTACAACCAACTATCAATCAGTGGAATAATTTTTGTCGATCTTTTTATATTGTTTTTTTTCTTTTTACATATTTTTTTCCTTTTTACATATTTTTTTAACAGATTAAGAAATAGAGGCTATCTTATTTATTGTTTGGACTTGAAAAATATATTTTGGTGTGGCTGTTGATAAACTTTGACATGAACCTGTATAAAACAATTCAAATCATGTTTCATTTCTTATGTTGTGTACTTTTTGTTTCATCAATTAAAAACGTTTCTTCAATGACTTGAAAATTTACCCGGATGTGAAATAAGAGTATGCTAAAAAATGTCTTTTTATTTATTTATTTTTGAATAAAAACTTTGCATGTTTAATTTGTTTTGTTGCTTCTTTTTCCTTAAAAAAACAAATTTCAAAACCAAACTAAATATCTATTTCCTAAACATTTTAACCACGTTTTTATTATGTCACTAACAACTGTACATGAATTTTTTAGAAATTGATTTCAGGACAGTTAAAATTGTTTTGGGGTCAGTGGTGAAGAAAGATAGCAAGACATCAGTATGTCATTAGAATATAGATATAAGCTTGTTCGAAACTTATGCCACTCTCTTAGTCTACATAGATACAGCAACTAATAAGCCTAGAAAAATAACTAGTGATGATTTAAACTACAGGTTTTATTTCAGAGTACCTTTCCTTTGAATTTCCCCCGTCAAATGATAACGACAAGTCAGTAGCGGTTTGATGCTGGATCTTCCTTCTGCAGTTTTGATTTTCGAGTTTAATTCTAAAAGTGTTGTCATTAGACTGGAACTCTTCTACCAAACATGCATAAGATCCTAAATACGAGGTGTTAAAATATCTATACTGAAGCTGTATCAGCCAAAACAAATTACTGACGAAAGAAGCATTACTTTTCTTTAAAGTAGTCTCCTTAGCATTTAGTACTCTTATTATATCAAATTTTGTTTAATGGTATATCAACCTTCGTGGGATATTTAATGCCAATACCACCCTTGAAGAACAGTAGTGATAATATGTAACCCATAGCTGGATCAAAAAGTGAACCAAAAAAGCACATTTTGATAGAATGCACAAAACTAAACAACAGGAAAAAGTTTTATAAGGCGAACAGCATGAAGGAACTATTTTAAAAAATTGCTCTCAAAAACATGATCAACTTCTTAAAAAAAAAAATTGGCCTCTTATTAAATATATAGACTATGTTACCAACACCTTCGACCATTAAGTTTATACCATCAAAAAGCTTTGACATTTATATATACACACGCATACATATCAGATTTTAACACTCAATGACCCTTAAGAGGTCAATTTGCCATAAAACCCAACCATCACCAACCTAAACATTTGTATTTACAAATTATATATATAATATATGGGTAAAAAGGCTCTGGCATTAGATAACCTATAGAGGTTGATATGCCATTGAATCCAACCAACCAAATAATGCGACTAGAGTTCGAACTCGATTACTAAGATATTGCAATCCAGCACATTAGCCAAAACATCACGGGATCTCCCCAAGTTCAAATCATTGAGTTCTATTCGAATGCTTCATTTACATGTTTTCTGATTATCGAATAAAACTTATCCAACATTTTCTTTAAATTGTTTTAATAAAAATGTTGAATTTAAAATTTTTATTTATTTTTGTTTACTAAATAATAAATCCATGTTTATCATAAATAATGTATAATTTATATAAGAAATTTGATTTGTAAAAAATGTTACATTGCTGGGTCTTGTGGAAAGTTACGAGAGACAGACGAGAGAAAGATAAATTCATGTCAAAAAAAAAGAAAAAAGTCAGACACATGGTTACGGTGATTTAATCTCCGTTTCAAACCAGGATGACTGAATGGTAATTTTGAAGGGAGAAAGAAACTGCTAAAACATTTCTGTGTGGAGGGGACCGAAAAATAAGTCGTTCCTTGTTCTCAACCGGTTAATAACTGACAGACTAATTTCTTCTACAAATTCCCCAAACTTTCGTGTGACCGTTTCTCGCACCTACCACGAAAGTTCTCGTTGTTGATACTTTGTTATAGGTCACATAGCTGGTCAGCAAGTTCATTGGTGGTAGTTTTGGGAAAGCGGCCACATCATTAAAATAATCTAATGCCATTAATTATTCGAACTGTTTATTTATTTATTTATTTTTTGTCTGTGTGAATAATTGCTGATGTCTTGTCATTTATATATACACTCACATACATATCAGAATTTAACACTCAATGACCTTTAAGAGGTCAATTTGCCATAGATTTATTTTGGGGTCAGTGGTGAAGAAAGTTAGCAAGACATCAGTATGTCATTAGATTATAGATATAAGCTTGTTCGAAACTTATGCCACTCTCTTAGTCTACATAGATACAGCAACTAATAAGCCTAGAAAAATAACTAGTGATGATTTAAACTACAAGTTTTATTTCAGAGTACCTTTTCTTAAGTTTCTAATTTAGAATAAAACTTATCCAACAAACTGGAATGGAGAAAGAAACTGCTAAATCATTTGTGTGTGGAGGGGACCGAAATATAAGTCGTTCCTTGGAAACAGTCGATATAACTGTGAATTTTATAACCCCCAACCTTTTCCTTTAAGCGTTTCCCAGGTTCAGTCATACCAAAGACTCAAAAAAAATGGTTCTTGATGTCCCTTTACTACTTTTGGATCAAAGTGTAATATCAGTTCGGTTTCCAGCCTTTCTGAGCTGGAATCATTATCATCATCAAGGCATACTGACAGCACGGATTCTCTTGACTCTTTCTAGCATTCTATCCCTATCAGTCACTGCACCTGCCAAGACCATTTGTCAGCATCCAGCGTCAGCACAGAAATTATGAATGTATGTTTTGCTTGTTGACCAACACAAGAGCGTCCATGTGTAGAAGTTCATCGGAGAATATAATTCACATGACGTTCTCCTATGAACTACTTACATGTCCTGCTCGTCTTGAATAGCTTGTGGGAGGTAAGCGACCGTATAACTGTTGTTTTGTTTAATTTCTTTGTTTACTTGTATGTCAAACTTCTAGGGTCATTCAATGCCAAAGCCATCTTTGTAGGAGATCAGTAGTGATACTATTTAACCCATAATTAGAAGGGATAAGGGTGTATATACGTACCTTCCTCAATAACAGCCCATAACACCCTTGTGTAGTTCTCATCTAGCTTTTCCTTTAAGCGTTTCGTTAAAGTCCGATTAGTGCCACCATATAGTAGTACTGACACAGTTACTGTTGGGAAGAATTCCCGTTTTATTTCATAAGAGTGATCAGATTTCCATATGGTCGTTAGCCTGTGAATTACACATAGGTAAAATATGGACTGTATGTTGTTATTGTTTTCAGTAGATGTGATATAGCGACCGAGGAATATATACTGGTCTAATTATTTCTGATAAATCTTCCTATATACTCATATACAATACCAGAAATTCAATATAAAAATCAGTCAAAATTATATACATTTTTTTTTGTTGCTGTGATATGCTAACAAACATTCAGAATTTTAATCTTTATCATAAAACTTTGCGAAATTCCAATCTGAATATAACGAGACTTTAATTACTTTAATTTTAATAAAATTCCTGATTTTTGAATTCGGTTCTGCGTTTCCAAGACTGGTTGTTCACCCAAGAATATTTAGGAGAATGATTATCGTTATGTTAAGTTCGCACTATTGCGTTCACTTTTGACCTAACTATGGGTTGAATACTGTCACTATTGTTCTAAAAGTGTGGTATTATTGGCATTACGTTCACTTTTGCGCTAATACCCCAAGGAAAGGTATGAACCTCTTGATCCTCTTAGCTAAGATTAAATGGTACCACTACTGTTCTTCTACAAGAACGGCTTTTGCATAAAAGAACCCATAAAGGTTGACATGCTATTAAATAAGAAACTAAACCAGGTGTATTTTAAAAAAATTTTCAATGATGCCAAAATGTGATACAAAAGTCGGTTAAATGTTGTGTGCCGCGCAGGATGTGTATCTCTCGCGAGGCGGTTTTAAAAATTGCTTTGATTCCGTCAGCCTTTATCCTCAGGGTAGCATTAGGCACCGGGTTATAAACCCAGTCCCTACTTTTTTTAGACGACGTAGACGGCGCTGCCTGTGTGGAAGGCCCCTTGTAATTAAACCAGTTATCATTTCTCACATCAGGTAAGTATGACTGGAAGGTTGTTCAGAGAGACCAGGTAACCGAGGCTTACCTACTGTTTTACTCAATCAATATTAGTTATAATTTTATTCGTCTCGTAGACATTTGGGTTCAGAAGTGATTATCTGATTAAAAAGATGACATTACGGACGTACACAAGAAGTTAAAAAAAAAAAAGAAAGAAATCTTCGGTTTACATATTTATAATAAAAGAACGAATGTTAAAATGATAATATCGTTTATTTTGGTTTCTTAACTCTTAGAAACCTCCCATGACAGTAAGGCCCCTGCATCCTTGAAAAATAACTGAAAATTTAAAAGGTGGTAATCTGTAATTTTGCAACTTGTAAAAAGGTTAAATAATAGACTATAACATTCTATTGACAATTCAAAATATATAAAGAAATATTGAAATTATAAAATTGCAACATTTTTTTGATAATAGCAATAAATAAGTGGGGAATCCTTGTGTAACATACCCATACATGAATATATGAAACGTACATATAATGTTCATAAAATGTTCATATATTACATAACATAGGAATCCCGAAACACAAAAACACTTACTACTTCTTAGTTCAGGTACGAAACTTTTTCATTACCTTTGAGTTAAAAGGTTTTTCGACATAAGGAGAGAGATACCATCTTTCTATGCTGACTTTTCTATCAGCCCCAAACCACGTGTGACAGGCCTCGGCGAGCAAGCGAAAGTCAACCGTCTTCTTCCGACCACAAAACTCAACTAACTGACTTTTCTCAAATCTCAGCCCACGCTTCCGGTGCGTGACGTCACTCACATCCCTGGTCACATCCTTTCTGGGATTTTTATTGACATCTCAGAATGACACGTCCGCTCCGCGCGTGAGTGAACACCTGCGCTCATGTTTGCACCTAAATAACCCATGCACTGAGCCGAAAGGTTCTCAGCCTAACTAAACCCAAAGGCCAGATATATAAAACGAAATCCCTCGGCCATTATATAACACTTGGCCGAAATTCAGGTTACTCGAGTTCGATTTATTGGAATAGATACTTGTCGCTCTGGTTCAAAGGGTTAAATACTGAGGTATATAACTACAATCACTGAAGGGGAGTGGCGAATTATACAAGAGGAAATATATTACTGAATTTTTGCTTAAAAAAAGCAGGAAGAGCGTTACGCGTGATTTAATGGTTGGCAAACTAGGCCACCAAACTTCTATTCTGAGTCCTCCAAAATTCTGGGATTATGTAACAGCTCAATTAAACTTAGCAAATGGCAACAAAAAAGGGGGTAACATTATATTAGAGGGTCACTTGATCTTTGAACAAATAAGGCACAGGATCAGTGCGAAGGGATTGTAGAAAGTAGAGGAAGGAGAAAAGATAGGAGATACTTCCGAAAAAAAACCCAACAAAAACGGATGGATACATATAGAATTAAAAAAAAAAGAATTCAAAATTCTCACTCTGAGCATGACCTAAACTATTTTCTCCAGATATACCTTCTACTTGAAAGTTTCGTTATTTCGTATTTTGGAACATTTTATTTACAGGTCGAAACGCGTCGGTGGATGTTAACTAATATTATTAATAAATTTTCTCATCCATTTATATGTATTTATTCTACCCGTTTCCTTCTTTCTACAAAATATATATATATATATATATATATATCTATAATCCCCAACCTCACTGCCACGAGCAGGATACGTCAGAAACTCAATTTTTAAGCTGAGCTTTACAGGTTTGTTTTCAGAGTTTCTCTTTCCCTAAACCCGTAGCCATGCTAAGGTTAAAGAGCCTAGTCCTCTCCACTCATAGCTGGCAAAGAATAGTTCGACTCATGCCTTTCCCTAGGGTGTATATATATATATATATATATATATATATATATATATATATATATATATATATATAAACGCTGAGAAAATGCTTGATGAGAATTACACAAGCTATTTCGAACAAATCCTGGAAGCAACACCTCACCAAACAAAAGCAGAACGGCCGCTTACCTCCTATCTTAAAAACCATCCAAGTCAAACCAAGTAGACGAACTTATAAGCGACGTTCTTCAATGGGTCCCGACACACGGATGTGCTCGTGTTGGACGACCAGCAAGAATTTATTTACATCAGCTCAGCGAGAATACTATTATCTATCGTCTCCGGCAGTTTGGAAGAACTACTGGGGGCGATGGATGATAAGGATAGTTGGAGAGAAACAAGGAAAATCCGGTCTGTCAACGCGACTTGATGATTATATAAGAACGTAATACTTACAACAATAATAAATATCAACAATCGAAAATTAAACATGATAGAGTAAATAAATCGACAAATCACCAAGTTAATACAATTAAACTTTATTAGTGTTCATGTCGTATTAAGTAGACTCCCTTCCCAGAATGCCCCACCGACAAAAGTTTATGAAGGGAAACCCTCCTTGTAGGAAACACTTGGTCCGATGATTACATAGGTTTGGTTTGGTTTAGTTTTATGGCATATCAATCATTGTAGGTTATTTAATGTCAAATCCTTTTTAAACATATATTAGATATGATTTCAAAACACATTTTGAAGATAGTATTTTAAAACAAGCTCGAGCTCGTTTTTCGCACACATTTAAATGATTTCACTTAATTCTAAACAATTCAGTTTAGCATAAATTCATCTAATTGTTTGCACAGAGTTAGTCATTGGTTTATATACAGTTTTTGTTTACACACAGCTAAATGTAAAAACAGTTAATTTTAAACGATTCAGTTTAGCGTAATTACACAGTTTAGTTCAATTTAACACATTGATAAGACCCTATCAGGTTCTATCACTCCGGGCTTCAGTGGACCTGGGAGCGATGGCAGTGAAGGGGTACTCCGTATTCCCTAAAGCTCCAGCATTACAGAAGTCTCGCCATCAGAATGTTTAGCGTCATAACCAGGTTACTCGTTGGGGAAGTCTTACCTCTCTGCATAGGTGCAGTCAATGTATTCTGCAGCCCCAGCTGACTAGGCCAGATTACATTGGTAAGATACTGATAATCACCTAAAGCCATGGACTCTATTCTATCCTAACTTAGATATATACGCACATAGAAGAAAACCGGATGAAAGAAAAAATAGTAGGAGTGAAGCTACGATGAAAGAAAAATAAATCAACTTGCTGACGGGACATCATTAATCAATGAATTAAGAAAAGGTAAGGAGAGATCCTCTTATCTCAGCCTTTTTTTTTATATCCGGCTGACATACAGAATAATTCCCCTTTTAAACATCTTTTTCGGAAAGGAAAAGTTATTTAGGTGCGGTGCCTGTTTTCTCAACAAGTAACACGTTACAGGTTATTCTGGTTGACATGGTACCAATAGAAAGGAAAACCACCGAACATAATTTGAATTCAAAGTTTTCCTTCTCTTAGAGATGATACTTTACCAAGAGCTCAGTCTATCCTACTATTTATCTATAGTTGAAGCGAAAAGATGATTCATGACATTTCAAAGGGCATTAGCAAAGTCGAAAGCTACTAGGTTCATCGAGGATTTGAACCTGACTCGCTGAGTTCATTTCGTACGACAATGAGTTGTTAGAAAAAGGCATGAAACCGGCGAAAAATTCATTTTTGGACACTTAATATATTTCCATTTCCATTAGATGATTCGGAAAAAGAAATTAAATCAGTGGATATTTTATTGAAAATTTTATCCAGCAAAATAGAAAATTTGTCCTGAATATGAAAATTTATGTTTTTGCATCTAAAAAGAATATTTATTATCGTTTAAAAATTACTCTTAAAAAAAAAAAACTATCTTATTATTTTCATTCTCTGCAAGTTTTTTTCACACCAGTTCCAACAGGTGATTTTTTTCAATAAAGTGACAGCAAGCCTCCTCAGGTCTCTTGACTCTTCTAAGTATTATATATATGGGTCGGGGAGAGATAATTGCCCATTCTTGATCTTATATAAGCGAGAGACAGTTGCCAAATTCCGTTGACCCTGTTCAAATCTAGATCCACATATGCTCTATTACCGATATCGAGCATTCTTTATAAACATAGCACGCATTATATATATGCGTGTGTGTGTGTGTTTTTTGTGTGAGTGTTAGTGTATTTATTAGAGCAATGTACCTATCCTAACTTGAAGATTAAAACAATTTGTAAGAAAATGGCAACTTTGTGAAGTCTGAATGTCATTTTTCAATAATCCAGTTGTTTATATATGTATAACAGAGATAATTATAAAATGCTATTTCGAATCCTTTACTCCTTCCTAAATTGAAGGCTCGGCTCATTGGCCTAGTGGGGAGAGTGTTCGTCAATGGTACAGCAGACCTGGGTTCAATCCCAGGTCGCGTCATACCAAAGACTTTAAAAATGATTCTTGATACCTCCTTGCTTAACACTTAGCAATATAAGGTATGTATCACTTCGGTGTAGTAGCAATTGAAAAGGGAGCCTTCTGGTCGCCCTCGCCCACAGTCGCTAACTTTACTATTACAATCATTATATTTGAATATATGAAAAAAAGGTCTGCTAACTTTCTTTAGAGAAAAATCGTTCACGTTTTTTCTTTCTTTTAAGCGAAGCATGAGCCGGGAGGAATTTATTAAAAATTTTCTCTAAATAATTATGTATATACGTTTAACCAAATTATGGTACGTAGGATAAGGGAAATATTGCATCATCCAGCCTTCCTGTACTTAAAGTTTTCTTTGTGATGTTTTCTTTTATTTAAAATTTTTTTTATTCATTTTCCAGTCGAGACCAGAAACATCCAGGCAAATATTCGATTTACATATTACTAAAATTCTTCTTAGGTTTGTTTGCATATATATATATATATATATATATATATACGAGGATCATTAAATAATTTTCCGGCCTTTTTTCGTATGGGCACTTTTATTGAAACTCTATTCCCCGTCAAAGTAATCTCCTCCGGCAATAATGCACTTGTTGTGCCGTTCCAACAACTTTTGGAAGTCCCCATGGAAGTCCTCTTGTCGGAGCATGTCATAACCTTCGTCACAGCCTCTTTCATCTCCTCAATTGTCTCATAACGACAGCCTTTGAGTTTAGGGAATAACCAAAAGTCACAGGGAGCAAGGTCTGTACTACAGGGAGGCTGAGGAACTGTTTTGGTGCCTATCTTGGTCAAATAGTCTGTGACAAAGATGGAGTTGTGGACTGGTGCATTGTCCTGGTGGAAATGCCACTACGACAATTTTAAATGCCTGTACCAAAAAAGTCTGGAAACTCATTTAAGGCACCACTTATATATATATATATATAGTACAATTAAATGGAGACTCAAACTCGGTTAAGCCGTCATAATAAATTTATTTCGGCGGAGAATATTATTGGTATATTCTCCGTCTCGTCAGATGACTCTTTTTACATGCTCTGTATTGTCCCAGAGATGCGAATGAGGAGTTACAGTTCGTATTTAGAAGATAAATAGAAAAATTAAAGAAATTAAAAAATAAATTAAAAATTAGAAAATAAAGATAAAAATAAAAATAAAAAACATAAAAATAAAAAACATAAAGTGGAACTCAAATTACAAAGCTACAAATTCTTTCATTCATAGGCGTGAGCAGAGGGTGTGAACATATTATATGTTAGAACGATTAAGAAACAGGAGTGGAATTAATCTACTGGTCAGTCCCTTCTAATTTTGTGTTCTGTTTGTGGTTTCTTCTACTTGGCAGGTGTGCTTTTCTAAACAGACTAAGATCGTTTAACTAATGGCTATCTCATATATGATTTACAAAATCATCATGTATAGATGATCATCAAGAGACGATTTTGGGGTGCCTCGAGTTGTGTAATGGTTAGCAAGCTTGACTAGCAAACCAGCAAGAGTGAGTTCGTATCTTATAAGGTACCCCATTCAAAAAATCTTGTGCCACATCGAAGCAAAGGGCTTCGAAAATTTACATCTAGAGAAAATTTTATTATCTCCTTTGACTATTCCAAGAGATCTTAGCATACGAGTATGCAGGCATACAAAAAAGATGTATTTGTCCTTTCTAGTCGTTCGTACTGACACTGTTCCACCCGAAGCTCGTAAAATAAATCTCTAATCGCGTAGAAGCACTAGTTTTGAAAATAAGAATATAAGTATGCGACCGTAGTTGAGGGCAACCCGACGGCTCCAATTTCATTAGCTACTACACCGAGGTGTAGGGAAGGGTGCTACTCTTTTCCCTGGATTGCTCCACTTTACCCTTGATCCGTAACTTAATGCTGAGTGTTAAGCTAGGCGGCATCAAATACCATTTTATGAGTCTTTGGTATGACACGACCTGATACTGAACCCCGGTCTCCTAGGCCATTGGAGAATACTCTACCCGCTAGACCAATGGACCGGTAGAGTTTAAAATCCTTAAAAAATTCTTTCACTGCTGTATTTACAATTTTCGGTCGATCCCAAGGTCGATCTAGAAGGAGGAAAAATATTGTTACAAAAATACTTGTATTACATTAAATCATCCCAAAATATTGTGATCTGATTGATTTTAATTGTATGTTAACCTGTCTAGGGTTATTTCATGCCAAGAGGTTAATTGTTCGTTTATATGTACTTTTTTGTGGTGCATACGGTTATATGATATATATTCCTATCCAATAAAAATAATTTCTCCACTGGAATTCTTGAGACCATATAACTATCTATTACTAATAATTATTTAGTGTCAAGTAATTATGATAGTTTTTTAGTTATATGGTTTTAAGTAACTAATAATAATCCTTAGCTTCAAGTAATTATTCTTAATACAAATAATTCACCATTTTATGCCAAGAAGTTAGGGAATCACGTAAATTTTGCGTTCCTATTTGCATCTTTTTCTAGTTGTTTATTTTAATATTTTCGTTTTTACGAAATGTCAAAATCCTCGCGGAGAGTTCTTTTTGATAATTACTTTCTATCATACTAATTATGTAGCCGTTATTATTTTTTGGAATAATTTTTATCCTTCTCAAATAGGAAAAACATCATCCATGTTGACAGTTTCAAATAGGTCCTTCGTATTGTTTGCGCGGGAAAAAGTTATCTAATGAGAGCTAAATCTTCACATCAATGAGAAAATGTTTAACAGTGTAGGATGTTTGACATCCTACACACTGGAGTTGTTCCTCTTGTTTAAGAATAAGAGCCTAATACTTGTATGACCAATCCGAAATCGTGATATAATGACATGGTACTTTTCTGAATTTTCTAAAAAAAAGGGTTAATATTCTCCTAGCGTGGGTTTTATAAGGTAGAGTCTATTGTATATGTTGTAATTTTTTATGGATCAATTTATTGATTTTGGGTTTCAAGTCAGTGTATGAAATTTTGGCTTTGTCGGATCTCCATATTTGAAGACGTCTTCACTGTCGAGTCAGCTTTTTCGGTTCTATTTATTTAAATATTTTCCATTACAAAGAAAAATAGTGATGTGTTCTTCAAAGGTCATCTTAACATAAAAAAAACAACAGTTAATTAGCTTGTGTCTTTTTTATTAAAGAAAAACTTTTATTTTTCGATGTGGAACGAGGCAACAGTTGAAAATCAAATACATATGAATTCTTCCTAGTGGAATGAAGAAGACTGATTGATTGATTCATTTTAACGTTATATCAACGCGTTTAGGGTTATTTTATGCCTAAAGGTTAGGGAACCGAGTGCATTGTACGTTTATATTTATATTTTGGTCGAGGTTCTTTTAAGAGGTTCTTTTTTTTGCAAAACTCTTTGGTGGTTGACACAGGGATGTAATTTCGTGCTTTCATGTGATCGTACTAATAGCGAATACTATTGTATGATTCATTATTCAAAGCTATAAGCTGGAAATTTCAAGATATCCTTGGTATTCACATATCATATTTACCCAACCCCTCCGCTCGGGCAGGATATGACACAAGGTCAATTTTTCTTAAGCGGAGTTTAACAGGTTTGAATTCAGAGTTTTCCTTCTCCTAGACTAGTTGCCTTACCAAGGCTGAAGAACCCAGTCTGTCCTACTATTTACCCATAGCTGGAGGGAGAATAATTGGATTCATACCTTTCCCAAGGGTATTAGTGCTATGTGAAATGCAATCAATCTCGTCCAGGATTTGAAATCGTGTCGTCGTGTCCATTTCCTACGACGATAACTATTACACCACGGGCACCTTGGTATTCACATATTATATCTAGGGCACATTTGCATTGTTTTTCAGGTTACCATGATCGAATTTTGGCCAGTATATATATATATATATATATATATATATATATATATATATATATATATATGTGTATGTGTGTTAAACATTACTCGGCGATACTCATGTCTACATCCTTTAGGAAACCATTTTTTTTGTATTGGCAACGCTGCAGTTTGAACAATAAAAGCTTGGTAGAAGATCAGATGTAACCGTTTGAACTTACTCTCTATTCTTCCCCGATCGCTTGGTGTCATATGTGTCATTATTTAAGCAATCAAGCGAATAATAAAATTGATATCTTATATCATGTATATGTTAAGTTACTTGATGTCCTTTAACTGTATATTCTTCCTGTTTATCAAGGATTATTATTTTACTTCTTTCAGAGTTTTTCACTGGAGTTTGAGTGACAGCAAGTGTCCACACGTCTCCAGGACTCTTCTCAGTATTCTGGCCGATCTTAATAATACTGTAGTGTGGATGGTTTCCTCTTGTTCACTTATTTCTACGTCTTCAAGTCTCTTTACCAATCTTTTGGGTATTGTTCCGAGCGCGCCAATTACAATTGGTATATCTGTCACCTTTATGTTCCATAGTTTTTTTAAGTTCTCTCTCAATGTTTTGTAATTATCATCATTAGGTTTGGTTTGATTTCTTTGTTTAAGGACATATCAGCGTTCGTGGGATATTTAATGTCTAAGCACTCCCAGTAAAATAACAGTAGTGATACTATCTAACCTATAGCTGTGTTGAGGAAGGGAATAAGGGAATTCATACCTTTACCAAGGGTATTAGTCCGAAAGTGAATGTAATAGCGTGACTGGAGTTCGAACTCGCTCACTAAAATATCGCAGTCCAGCGCGTAAGCCACAATACTATGGGGACTCTTTATTATTATTAGTTACTTGAAACCATATCACTACATGCAAACAAATGTTTATTATTGAAAAGAAATAATTACTGAAAACCATATAATTATTAGAGAGGAGTACTTGAAACCACACAACTGTAAGTAAATTATTTGCATTAGACAGGAATACTTGATATCATATGGTTGGTTGGTTGGTTGGTTAGTGGGTTTAATGGCATATCAACCTCTATAGGTTATTTAATGCCAAAGCCTGTTTACACATATCTATCTATCTATCTATTGCCCAGTCGGCTGGGGCTGTAGAATACATCGACTGGTTCTCTGAAGAGGGGTAAGACCCCCACAACGAATGTCCTGGTTATGACACTAAACAATCTGATGGTGAGGTTCCAGTAAGGCTTTAGCTTTGGAGTTGCGGAGTACCCCTTCACTGCCATCGCTCCCGTGCCAATTCTGGCCTGGAGTGGTAGCACCTGATAAGGGTCCTATCTATGGGTTAAGTAGAACTAAACCGTGCTTCCTTCACAATACTGATTTTTGCGTATTTATGCAAACTGAATTAAACCGAATAATTTGAAATAGAAATGTTTTTCACAATTAAACTGTACTTACATTTAAACTGCGTACTTATCCTAAACTGAATTGTTTGAAATAGAACTATTTTAATAAAAATGGATTTGGCGTTAAATAACCTACAAAGGTTGATATGCCATAAAAAACAACCACTCAACCATCAATCAATCAACCAACCAACCTCTATTTATTCGCGTCTAAATTCTGAATCTAATCAATGCTTTTAGAGATTTAATAAAAAGAGCAAAAGGGTTAAGATTTGGGTTAGGTAGACCCTGTATCAAAAGAGCAATTCAACTGATGTCATGGATTTATTTGCGATGAATTTACCACGCGATGAATTTTTCAACGATGACTTTACCGATGATAAATTTACCTGGGATAAATTTACCACTCTATGACATTAGTGACGATGAATTGACCAGATAATGAATATACAATGAATTATATTTCTTCTTCTGTTGGTCGAGTGTGCTAATTTTCCGAAATTCTTTTTCTTTCCTCATCCAGGAATGTCGAAGAAATAGTAAAAAGCTGATAACAATCTATACTCTTTTCATCACATTAGATAATCGAAAATGACATACCAAGTAATGCCCTTTAATGAGATATCTCATCGCCATAGAGGGTTATTTAACAATGCTCATTATTTCTCCAAGCAATATGTGACATACTTTACTGTTTTACATGGTACCAGATGCAAGGAATGATCCCTGAACTGATCGATTATCAAAAGTCTCAAATTGCTTGTCTTTCCATCGCTAAAGGAATGCAACTTCCTTGTTATTTTATCCATAGCTCAGAAGTAATAACAGATGAATTTGTAAAAGATGGAAAGAGGTTTGCGCTAAAATCAGTGCTGAACTTTCATTATCACTTGTTTTCTTTCGTTTTTTGAAAATTTCCATCTCTTGTTTTATTTTAAATTATAGATTGTCCAAGTAATAAAAAAAGATGATAGTAAAATCAAATGAATCAGCAGGATAATAGTATTGCACAGATCTTTTCATTCAATAATGTCTTCTCAACACCAGCATAGAAACTAGCTGAGACACTTATCTACGTAGGGTAAAGGGTCAAGATTTGATTCACAACAGTTAACGAGCATAAAATAAATAATGACGGGGAAGTGGAAATGATTTCCGCTTGTTAAATAATATGAAACTCCAGTGTATCAATTTACCGAAACCCTTAACTACAGGCAGCGTGTGATACGTGGTCAATTTTTAGCTAATTTGAACTCAGAGTTTCCTTCTCCAAGTCTGGTTACCTAAACAACCACAGCCTGCCCCTAAGTCTGGTTACGTAAAGAACCCAGTCTGCTCCTCAATTTTCCCATAGTTGAGAGGAGAAAAGATGGATCAATGCCTTTCCCAAGGGCATTGGTGCGAAGTGACACGCAAATAGTCTCGTTTAGAATTTGAACTCGGGTCAGCCGATTCCATTTCCTGCGACGATAACTATTATGCTAAGCGTGCCTCTTAGTAACCATTTTTTGTTTGCTTTGGTTTTCGCTCAGAACAAATGAATCTTCCTGCTGATTTGAACTCCGACACAATTGTAAGATCTTTAGAAATTGACTCGTCATTTAGTGCAAACTTAATTAAAACATCTGCATAATTTATGCAACGTAAGTTTTACACTTCAGCTCATGTTAGTGCCTATTGTTGACCAAAGCATTCAAAGATATGTTTCAAATTGTCAATGCCACGAGAACCTCTTAGATATTCATGTATTGTAAATAAATCTGAACACAAAAACGATTTCCACACACTATTTAAATACTTGTATACATATATATATATATATATATATATATATAAATACTTGCATATATATATATATAAATACTTGCATATATATATATATATATATATATATATATATATATTTACAACTCATTGCTAATAGTCATTTTATATATATATATATATATTTTATAAATACATATATATATACTATATATATATATATATATATATATATATTGTCATGCACAGACAGACTGTTTCGTTCTATCAGAACTCTTCAGTGTGGCTAGACACGCAGGACGCTCGAAACCGGGATCGAAACCCGTCCAACTTTACGTTAGACTAAGTTTCAGACCTCTCGGCCACCAAGCGGACCACGTTGGCTCAGGGAATTTTAAGGTATTTATTTTAGCAACAGCAGCAGCTGCCTTTGTTTACATTTTTTATACCCTATCGGCTACCTGAGTGCTCAATTCTTTCGAAGAGCTTTGCATTACGCTAACGGCGGCCGACAATTCCTTCGCCAGAGTGCTCAACCCCCATGGGGGAGCGTATATATTGTCATCCACAGACAGACTGACTTGCATATATAAATATATATATATATATATACAACTCTTTGCTAATAGTCATTTTAATGTCGACGTGTTTTCAAAAGTTTACAGCGCCATCAGTTTTGAAAACTTGTTACGAGGGTAGCGTGAATTTAACGAATCATGCGTAACGAGTTCGTAACAAAATGTAACGTAATCTGATCTCACTGATAAAATAAAACGGGAGTTCTTCCCAGCTGTAGACGTGTCAGTACCACTGTATGGTTGCACCACCGGAGGAAAAACTTAATGTGAACGAGAATACAGTGTGCCGTTTTGAAAGAAAAATATGGAAGTTGCACTCTATGGCCGAACGGCCACTTACACCTAATTTCACGAACCATTCAAGTAAGACGAACAAGATATGTCTGTCAATTCGGCAGAAGCAATGACAAATAAGGTTATGTTATAATGAATACACTAGTGTTGGTTGACCAGCAAAAACTAATATTCATCAGCTCTGGGACACTGGATGCTGTCTAGAGTACTTACCAAGAGTGATGACTGAGAGAAAGAGAGAAAGAGAGCGAAAGAGAGAGAGAGAGAGAGAGAGAGAGAGAGAGGAAATCCGTGCTGTCGGCAAATCTTGATCCTGACGATGATTGTAATAGAGGAGTCTTTTGGGTACAATGATAATAGGTTAATGTAGGAATAGATTACAAACTAGAAATACAAACCAAATAACAGGAGGTTGAGTTGGACAGACGTTAATGTCTTTAGTATTCTTTATATGTTTGCTTATATGTGTGTAAGTCCTAAATTCTTTTGAGGATAAAACATAGTTATCGTCGCGAAATTCGGGGCTCACATTTTCAGTTCAGCGGCTAGAGTATCGAAAGTCTGGGTCTGTCCCTTTTGACAAGTGAACAGCTGCTGACTAAAAGATGGGAATATTTCGTATTCTGACCCACTAGATTTTATCAGCAAAGTTGGCAAAGGCTTTGTTTTTTTAATTGTAACATACGAGGTTTATTTTCTATTTTTAAATTGCGGGAAACACTTTGGTTAGGAACCAGTAAAGACTTAATGTACGGTTGAAAACTGGTTTTTGTTAAGATCAAAATCGCTTGAAACTTTTTTACCCATTCAGTAATTTGTCTTCAAATAAATCTTTTTTTATCATCTTAACTCCTCGTGCTCGTATATACCCTTCAAAATACTCGTACTTCAACATTAAAATAATGTAGAATATCAAAAGACATAAAAAAATCAATGAATAAATCTAACCAAATCAACTAACAACCCCTCCCACAAATAAATAAAACAGCAAAAAAGAAAAAAAAAAGAAGCAAACAAACCAAAAACCCAAAAACAAAAAACAAAAAATTCAACACCAGTTACCATGCTTTACTCCTTTGTAATACAGGTATATTTTTGGTGGTCGATTAATTATTATTGTGGTGACCCTAGAACACTAGTGAAACATACCAATATATTTTTCAAAATTTTCTTCATTCTCATCACGGGATTTCATCCCAGAGGTAGCAGTGACTATACAACTATATGGATACACCACAAGAAAACGCATAGAGAAAAAAGCTAGATGGAAACTACTAAAGAATGTCACGTTTTGTTTTGAACAAATCCTAGAAGGTTGTGGCAATACCCTAACCTCCCATCTCACAAATCATCCAGGTAAGAAGAACAAGGCATCCGGGGCTCTGCTGGAGAACTAAGGACAAACTCATTAAGGAGTTCTACAAATGGACGCACCAGTGTTGGTCGACCAGCTAATGTTTATATGTATCAGCTCTGTGCAGACACTGAATACCGCCTAGAGGAAACACCAGGAGCGATGAATGATAGGAACGAATAGAGAGAGAGAGAGAGAGAGAGAGAGAGAGAGAGAGAGAGAGAGAGAGAAAGAGAGAGAGAGTGAGCGAGTCAGTGAACTCCGTGCTGTCAGCGCGATTTGATTATATATATATATATATATATATATATATATATGTATATATAGGGTGTCTCAATATACATGGAACCCATGTGACTGCTAATAACTCTACTACTAATAATGTTGTGTTCTTTTTTGTTTCAGATTTGAAAATAGTATGCTATAATAACAATTAATTCTCGATCACAATGCCTAGGTCAAGAGAGGAAACATTTTTGCCTCACTACTTATTTGGAAACAAAATCATTCAAAACTGTCTCAAAATAGATACAGCCCATTGATATGATAGTGATTTATTACTGAGACAAGAAATTAAAAAACCAAAAAAAAAACAAAAAAAAAACGATTGCATATCCTGGAAATTGATTTAATAATAATTAAAAAAATCATTGATTTGATGCCACTAGCTCAAAGGATGCATTCTTACTGGACGTGTTTCAAATAACCGCTATAGCGCTTGCTTCAGTTATAAATCATTATCATACTAATGGGTTGCATCTATTTTGAGACACCCTGTATATAAATTTCCATTCTTATGACGCTAGTCGAGTAATGAAACATATCAGTCTGAATGTTTCTGTGAGTCGGTCGGGTCTGCGTGCGCAAAAGTGTAAACGATATAAAAAAAAACTATAAATCTCGAGACAGACGGAGAGTGAGAGATTATTCCTCGTATGGTAATCCTTATTGAGTTTCCAGTTAAAATGACGCTGTGCCAGATCAAACAATGTAAATATCTACCCATGTAGTGTGTGTGTGTGTGTGTGTGTGTGTGTGTGTGTGTGTGTGTGTGTGTGTGTGCGTGAGAGAGAGAGAGAGAGAGAGAGAGAGATATTAATTGCAACCATCTGGTTGACATTCTAGTTTTGCTGGACATTGTTAGTATTTACACATACACACCACACATACGCACACCGCACATACGCACACCGCACATACGCACACGGTCTCCAAAGTATACATGATATAAGTATGCACATGTGATATATTACATATTTTTTATATGCGATTAATCTATATACATAGACGCAACACATGCTTAAGGAAAATTTATCTGTATCAACAAACAGCTAAGCAGAGTATCAAATCCACACATGCCTACAATCACACACAGAATCACAGTAATACATACGCAATTATACACACACACACACACACACACACACACGAAATTTATCTGTTTTTTGTTTTGCTATATTATACAGAGATCAATATTCAAACAAATAGAGCTATATCAATAATGATAATTATATTCATGATGAATAAAATATATTAATAATTATTATATATTTATCTACTTGTTCATGACAGCTGTTTTCAAAACTTTTTTCACTGTCAGATATATATTAGATTGTGATAAATATGCAAAGGTCACATCTCTTTTGCAATATACACTCCCCTGATGATAGCTCAAGATCGGGTAGAAAGTACGAGGAAACCAATTAATCATGGGAGTTTTATTAAACAATTCCCATCGGATACCATAAAATTGATACGGCGACACGAAAGGATAAATACAAAAATGTGTAGACAATGGACATCTATATTGTTTAATAATATATATACATATATATATATATATATATATATATATATATATATATATATATGAAGAAAAAAAGAAAAAAAATACTTTCTTGGTATCATTATGAATTTATTTCAGGCTCTTATAAATTTTTATAAGTTTAACTTATAATTTTTTTTATAGAAACCTTTTGTCTTTATACAAAAGATTTTAGCGGCAGATTAGGTTCTTCAGCCTTGGTGAGGCAACTAGTCTAGGAGAAGGAAAACTCTGAATTCAAACCTTTTAAACTCCGCTTAAAAATTGACCTTGTGTCATATCCTAACCGGGCGGAGGGGGTTGGGTAAATATGATAAAAGATTTTTTTAACTCTACATGTTAATGTATTGTTAATCCCAAATTAATTATACATCAATAGCCGTTAGTATTGAGCACTCATATTGGATACTCCTACACCTTGGATTTCTACTTGCATCATATAAGAATGTATATATATATATATATATATATATATATATATATATATATATATATATATACATTCATAAATACCGCTTGAATTATTCATATAATTGTTTTTTTTTCATTTTTTTCAAGATTATATCGTTTTACTGTGTCCTTATGTCGACATTGCTGTTACAAGCTCCTGTGATTAGTATTTTTTTTTTTGCATTGCTTTGATCGTAGCATCGACGCTATCCTCAAAGCTGGTAAGTCCTCTTTTTCTTTCTTTTCTTGACGTGTATAGACTGTCTATATTATCTCTTGGGTGAAATACCTGATGTTTTGTCCTTTTTAAGAATGATCAAGAGTATCTTATAAGAGGTAATGCCCTGGCATCTATTATTTTGGGGAGATTTCTACTGCAGAATTTGGTTTATAGAAGTTTTTCTTGTTCTTCTGAACAACTTCTTTCTTACTTTTCCTTTCGTTTCTGTTTTTTGATGGAGTCCCATTCCAATACTCCGAAATACTCTTCTTTTTCTCTAAGCGTTTTGAGGCTTTCTTGATTCGGTAGTTCAACTCCGTTCGTTGTTTCTCTTCTCCCTTTTTTCATTATTAGCATGGCACATCTTTCAATCCCACATTCTATTCCTATGTAGTGTCTGAATAGTAATATAGTTTTTACCAGCCTTTGTAATTCATTTTTTATTTTTAGCAAATATCTTAAATGTCATCCATATGTATATTGAAAGTGGTTTATTTTACTCTTTTGAGAGTTTTTCACACCAGCGTTAGCTGATGGTTTTCCACTGGAGTCTGAGTGATAGCAAGTCTCTTCAGGGCTCCAGGACTCATCTCAGTATTCTGGCCGATCTTAACTACACTGTTGACAAAATGGTCTTGTTTCTTCTTCCGATTTCTGTTCCAATCTCCTTTCTAATTCTTTGAGAACCATTCCCAGCGAACCAACTTCAATTGGCATCACCATTACTCTCATGTTCCACAGTCTTTTTAGTTCTCTGGCAAGGTCCCATCATTTTTTATCTTTTCGATTTCTTTTATTTTCACTCCGTGGTCTGCTAGAATGGCACAATTCTCGAGATGAACAATTCTTTTTTATTGTTAATTGATCAAGGCCCGGTTTCCTGGCTGGGATAAGGTGATCGGTTGGTATCTCAAAATCCCATTGAATTTTATGCATCTTATTCTTTAGGACGGACTCTGGTTTGTACATATAAATATATTTGGTAGTATGGTCGAATTTCAATATTTTGCACAATTCCCAGTGGATCACCCTTTACCTAGTTCTTTACAACTTCTGTGCTAATTTGTTCCGTTCACTTACTACGTAATTAATCATTTTATCTCTTTCCCAACATAACCTCCACTTGCAATTCTGTTGTATATTATCGATTTTCGAATTAATATAATTGGTCCTTATGTCATTGGTTTATATTGCTATAATTAGCTCTCCAGTTTCTCTTTTGAGATTTCCCTTGCGCAGCCATGTCCACGTCTTCTTGTGTGAAATCTCATTAATTTGTTGCGTACAATATCAGTACAGTTGTTTTCCCCCCATTTCTCTATTGTCATTGATTGCTGTAATCAATCTCTTTTTTCTCTTCTTTATGTATTCTTAGAGTCCTTGAATTGATGCTTCTACACAATCCTCAATGCTAGCGTCTCCTCTTCCTCCCTCTTTTCTTGACACATACAGATTATCTATGCCATCTCTCGGATATACAGTCCTGAGCATACGTGGTGAATTCAATAAGTTTCCAGACTTTTTTGTACAGGCATTTAAAATATTCGTAGACTCTTGAAAATTCACTATGCTATTGCTATACATCTTATGAGATGACTCACTAATTTCTATGATTTCAGGTTCAAATGAACAGCTACAGCAGCAATTGGAATACACCCTACTAAAGCCTGATTTTCACAGCTGGTGAATTTCAAAAATGCAATCTGGACGTCAGGACACTTTAGAAGAACGGTAAACTTGGAAAAAATGCCACAGAAACGTATGCAATGCTTCAGATTGCTTTTGGAGCATCTTGCATGAATTGAGCATCAGTTTCTGAGTGGCATAAGAGATTCAAGGAAGGCAGGGAGTCTGTGAGGGATGATGAGTGGTGTGGGAGGAGTAAGGAAGTCAATACACCAGAGTTAATTGGCCAAAGGGTTTGGGTTAGAGTTACTATGTTGAGGTTTTAAGAGAGTTCAGGAAGAGATTCCTTGGGAAGAGGCCAGCACTCTTCAAATCGGGTCAGTGGCATTTCCACCAGGACAATGTACCAGTCCACAACTCCATCTTTGTCACAGACTATTTGACCAAAATGGGCATCAAGACAGTTCCTCAGCCTCCCTATAGTCCAGACCTTGCTCCCTGTGACTTTTGGTTATTCCCTAAGCTCAGAGGCTATCGTTATGAGACAATTGAGGAGATGAAAGAGGCTGTGACGAAGGTCATTGACACGCTCACACAATAGGACTTCCATGGAGCCTTCCTGAAGTTGTTGGAACGGTACAACAAGTGCATTGCAGCCAGAGGAAATTAGTTTGAAGGGGAGTAGAGTGTCATGTGTGTGCTATCAATAAAAGTGCTTATATGAAAAAAGTCTGGAAACTTATTTAATGATCCTCGTAATTATCAATTTTCATGTCTTTTCGTCCATTTGCCTGAGTTTCACTCGTGTCCATTTTAATTCTGGTTCCAGTCATCTTACAAGGTGACCGCCCAGGTGTTTATTTCTTTGATAAGATTTCTGAGGCAGAGTTTGGTTTCAGGAAGCTTTCTTATCTTTCTGAGATACTCTTTTCTTACTTAAAAAAATCTTCACTTATTTGATGGTGTCCGTATCCCATATTCCACAGTACTTGTAGTTTTTCTCCCTTTCAAGTGTCCTAATGTATTATTATACAATTTTTTCACACTAGCGTTAGCTGATGGTCTTTCAGTGGAGTCTGAGCAGTAGCAAGTCTTTTCAAGTCACCAGGACTCTTCTCAGTATTCTGGCTGATCACAGCAATACTTTAGTTTGGATCGTCTCGGTTCGTCCTCCCATATCCAACACTTTCAGTCCCCTTATTACTAACCCTTTATGGATCGTTCCAAGCGTACCAATTACAATTGGTACTATCGTTACGTTCATGTTTTCCCACCTGTTTTTACTATTATTGTTTCATCATCCTTATTTTGCTTCTCAGTGGTAAAAAGGGACGTAAGTTCGAATTTCGTTGAAGCTTATCTTTTATTTAATTTTCGAAGCCAGCTATTTCCTTGTCGTAGTCATAACGATAGAAGTCAGTTGCAATCTATATAAAAAAAAAACAAATAAAATTAAGATGAAGAAAAATACTTAATATTAATTGTAATAGAAACAAAATCTTTTAAAAGTTTTACATGTTTACAACGTACAAGCTTCAGTGTGAGTGTAATACAGTAAGTGTGTAATACACTAAGTAATTAAATGATATTGTGATTACAATCTGAAAATAAAATCATATCATCATAGAAAGATATTGAATGATTTCTATTTGTTCAATAGAATATGTTTATTTTTAACATTTTCATTATTTTCATGGGTATCATTATTTTCTTTTTCTTTTTCTCATCCATCTTGACTTTTTTTTTTTTTTTTTTAGTTTTGAACGGAAATGACAGTACAAAACGTTAACTAATAAAATATATTATAGAAAGCTAAACTTTAAGAAGGATTTCAAAATGGAATAAGTAATACGGTAAACATTTATGGGGGTATCCTCGTGCTGCGATGGACTACGGAATCGTAGTAAGCGGGTTCCTACTCCAGTCGCGCTATTACGTTCCCTTTCGGGCAAATATCCTTGGGAAAGGTATGAACCCTCTTATCCTCCCAGCTATGGGTTAAATTGTACCACATCTGTTCTAGTTTGCTATTAGATAACCTACAAAGGTTGATATGCCTTTAAACATAGAAACTAAAAGTTTAAGATGGATTAAAATCTTTTGATGTGAATCGGCTTTTAAAGAGATCTTTTTAATTATGCCAATGATTTTTAGCAATATTCTTTTGAAAGATCTGCCGTAAAGTGAAAACAACACCGAAAAATATAATGGTTATTTTATTTAAAATGTCTTGACTTTATTCAATATACAGCTCGTGAGATAAAAAAAGTAGAACTCATAATTATTGGAAAACTTAGAATCACACACCAAAAGAACGGCAGAATCAAAAGTTGCTGAATTTTGAATTTTGAGAAAAATTAAGAATGTCCAGTCATGACAATGCCTGATGGGAGTATCTGAGAGGATACTAAGGTGTTCGATGTTTGAGGAGACTCGCATTTATTGTATATATATATATATATATATATATATATAGGATTAAAAGCGTTTTTGATCTATATATGTATCAATCCTACTATTCCTCCTTCAGCTATGGATAAATGCTGAGGCAGGCTGGGTTCTTTAGCCTCGGTATAGCAACCGTTCGAGGTGAAGGAAAACTCTGAATTCAAACCGGTTAAACTGCTCTTAAAAATTGACCTTGCGTCACACCCTGTTTGTGCGGAAGACTTGAATATATATATATATATATATATATATACTTGGTTTGGTTTGGTTTGCTTTGCTTGTGTTTTATGGTACATCAACCCTTGTGCGTTATTTAATGCCAAATCCTGTTTACACATACAAAGATATATATATATATATATATATATATATATATATATATATATATATATATATATATATATTTAACCGAATAGTTTGCAGGTATCATTTTTAAACGAGTCAGAGCTCATTTGTTTGCATAAACTTAAATAACTTCAAGTATTGCTAACATTATTAATTCGAAATTGTTTCAAATATTGCGTTATAATACTAATAATCCTGTTTAATGATAATCATTTATTTTTACACAGTTAAGTGTCTTCAAGTTTTGCTATTTAACACTAATAATTCTATTTAATATTAATTATTAGTTTACCAACATTTAAATGGTTTCAAGAATTACTATTTAACATTGGTAATTCTATTTGTCAAGTATTTTATCTCATACAAATAATTTGCTTACAGATGTCTGGTTTCCAAAAACTAATAATACTAAATGAATGGTTGAGCAGTTCTATTCAAACCTTAAAAGGTATTACCACTCCGGGTCAGAGCGGACCGGAGAAAAATGCAGTCGGTGTTTTACAGCTCAATCCGACTGTATATATATATATATATAATACAATTTGATGGAGACTCAAACTCGGTTAAGTCATCACGATAGATTTATTTCGGCGGAGAATATTACTCTACTCTCCGTCTCGTCAGATGACTTTTTGGATGCTTCTCTCTCGTCACAGGGTAGCGAATGTGGAGTTACAGTTCGTGAGACGGAGAGTATAGAAATATTCTCCGCCGAAATAAATTTATTATGACGACTTAACCGAGTTTGAGTCTCCATCAAATTGTACTATATACGCTCTGAATGTGAATTTTGTTATACCCCCAGCGAATAAATAGGGAACTAACAATAGCCATACATTGAGCACTCTCATAGATTTATATGATTTTCCTCATATATTCTATGTAAAGAATAATCTACACCTACTGTCCTTGGACACTGACTGGATATTCTAAAGATATATATATATATATATATATATTCTTTAAGAAAAAAACAACGAAACCAATCACAAAGGATTATAAATTTATTTCCATCCTGTTACGCATTTTTGAAATTTTCAAAAACACGAAAAAAAATTAACAGGACTTCATCAGATCTTTTAGATCTATATCTATATATATATATATATATATATATATATATATATGTGTGTGTGTGTGTGTGTGTTTGTGTGTGTGCAGAATGCATCATAAAAACATTTTGATGAGTTTTTGATTTTATCGAGTTTTTATTGCATGAAAATCGAAGTGTAAGACCTCCCCTCCCAATGACGGTCCTGGATATGACACTAAACAATCAGATGGTGTGGCTCCAGTCCCGGAGCGTTGAGGAATGTCAAGTACCCCTTCATTGTCAAGGATCTTAGGTTCACTTTGTCCCAGAGAGGTAGCATCTGATTGGGCCCTACGGGTCAAATAGAACTGTTTGATATTTAAACTATGTGCAAACAAAAGATTCAGGTGAAATTGATTGATTAGAGATAAAACTCTTTGACCATTTGATTGTATGCAAATCGATGTCTGATGTTTAATTGAATTGTTAGTGATACATAGAAATACTTGGAAGCATTTAATTGAGTGCAAACGAATGATTAATGTTGAATAGAATCATTAATATTAAATTGTAATACTTGTAACTGCTTCACTGTCTGAAAAACAAATGATTAATATTTAATAGGATTATTAGTATTAACAATCATCATCATGTCGTGCCGCAAGCACGGATAACCCTGACCCTCTCTCGCTACTTCTCCCTATCGTTCATCGCCTCTGGCAGGTCTTCAGGGCTACATCCCGTATCCTCACATAGCTGCTGTGTGTATGTTCGAGCTGATTATCCTGCTTTTGCTCGGCCATATGTGGGGTTCCATAGGAGTATATCACTTATGAGCTCGTCCTGCATGTCTGGTTCATCTAACTTGGATAATTTTCGTGATGGGAGGTAGGTGGCCGTATAGTTGCCGCCAGGACTTATTCAATATTGCTCGCAACATTCTTGTGTAATTGCCGTCCAGCTTCTTCTTCAGAGTGTTAACAATAATTGAAACTATTTAACTGCGTTGAAACAATAGCAATAGAGGTGCACAAACGAATTAGTTTTAATTCATTTAAAAATGAAATTACCAACAATCAATTCTCTTACAAATCATATGTATCCATTTAACGGTGTGCAAACGAATAATTAATTATAGATGGTTTGGTTTGTTTTGGTTTGTTAGGTTTTATGGCATATCATCCTTTGTAGGTTATTTAACGCCAAATCCATTTTTATGTAAATAATCAGTTCTATTTAAAACAATTCAGTTTAGCATGAGTACACAGTTTAATTGTCAAAAACATTTCTATTTCAAACTATTCAAGCAGTTATATATAAGAAATCCGTTTAGTTTAAGTACAGTTTCAATGTCAAAAATAGTTCAATTTAAAACAATTCAGTTTAGCATAAGCACGCAGTTTAAATGTAAGTACAGTTTAATTGTAAAAAAAAACAACATTTCTATTTCGAGCTATTCAGTTTAGTCAAGCAATTCTAATTCAGCTAATTCAGTTTAGTAAAAGTACCGATTTTGTTTACACACAGTTACATGTTAGAACACTTCTATGTTAAACAACTCATTTAGTGTAAATACAGTTTCAATGTCAAAAAACAGTTCTATTTGAAATAATTCAGTTTAGCACAAGCACGCAGTTTAAATGTAAGCACGGTTTAATTGTAAAAAAAACATTTCTATTTCAAGATATTCAGTTTAGCATAAATATGCCGTTATCAGGTCGGGCCAGAGTGAACCTGGGAGCAATGGCAATGGAGGGGTGCGCCGTATCCCCCTAGGCCCCAGCATTACTGGGACCTCACCATCAGATTGTTTAGTGTCATATCCAGGACACTCATTGGGGGTGTGGTCTTACCCCTCTGAAGAGGTGCAGTCACTGTATTCAACAGCCCCAGCCGACTGGGCAAATTTATTATAGAATTATTCGTGTTAGACGCAAATAATATACACCATTTAACCGTGTACACAAAAAAACAAAAAACAAAAAAACAAAACGAAAAACAAAACAAAAATCGAAAACAAAAACAGAACATCTCAGGCTCGTTTCAAAATGTTAACAAAATTTTTACAAATCATATATATATGTGTGTTTACAAATCATATATATATATATATATATATATGTGTGTGTGTGTGTGTGTGTGTAAACAGGATTTAGCATTAAATAACCTAGAAGGGTTGATATGCCATAAATCCAACCAAACCAAAAAGAATACCGAAAATAGTTTTAAAAAAAGTAAAAAATTATTGATATAGAGAGAGATTGGATAAGTTAAGATTTCCTACTTTTCTTGAAAGATGGCCCAGTCTCGACTGGGGTTGCAGAATACATCGACTACATATCTGCAGAGAACATGTCATGGATATGACACTAAACAATCGGATCGTGTGTCATGGATATGACACTAAACAATCTGATGGTGAGGCTCTAGTAATGCTGGAGCTTTGGAGAATGCGGAGTACCCCTTCATTGCCATCGCTCCTAGGTCCACTCTGACCCGGAGTGGTAGCACCTGATAGGATCCTATCTATGGGTCAAATAGAACTAAACTTTGTACTTATGCTAAACTGAATTGTTTAAAATAGAATTGTTTCTTGGTCTAGTGTTCGCCAATGGCCCGAGAGACCGTGGTTCAATCCTAGGTCGAGTCATATCAAAGACTTAAAAAATCGTACTTGATACCTCCATGCTTAACACTAAACATTACAAGGTACGTATCAAGGGTAAAGTGGAGCAATTCAGTGGAAAGAGTAGCGCCCTATCCTTCATCTCGGTGTAGTAGCTATTGAAAAGGGAGCCTTCAGGTCGCCCTCGACTATAGTCGCTTGTGGATTAGTATTAAATAACCTACAATGTTGATATGCCACCAAACCAAACCAAACCAATTTACTTGAAAGAAGAATCTTTAGTGATCTAATTAGAAATTTTTAAAGTAATTCTGGGATTTTTTTTACTAGAGTACAAAATTTTTAGTATTCATCCTCAAAATGGAAATTTACTGTCACAACAGATTTAAAAAAATTAAGTCTGCTTACCAAATGGATTTTTTGCAGAGTAATATATTTTTCGAACAAATTACCTAATCAGGTAAAAAAACAATTATAATGTAAAGAAATCTAAGATTAAATTGGATAATTTCAGAAATAATGGTAAGAAAGAGAATTTAATAGGGCATTTTTTTACAACAATCAGATGAATTATTTAACGGAATTTCATCAGTATATAGATATTGTATTGACTGTGTATATTTTCTGTGTAAAGATTTTTTAATGGGAATATAATAAAAATAATAAAAAAGGGAGATGCCCAAGGAGGCATAATAAACAAATAAATAATTTAGGTTACGCATGCCTCGTATATCCTCATTTTAACGGCATCATTATTCATTTAGTCTGCTGCCTGCCAATCACAGATTTTCCTTTTATATGTCTTTTTATTTATTTGTAAATTATTAATATCTAAATTCTTGGGAATCTCACACGTTGTAATGGTTAGTAAGCTAGATTAGCAGACAAACATTAGTAAGTTCGATTCTCTCTGGGTGCCTTATAGTTTTTGCTCTACACTAAATAAGTTAAGCTTAGTAAATAAATATAAAGATTAACTTGATGCTGAATTTAATGGCTATTGAAGGTTGCGTTTAAGCTAGTAATAATCATGTAAATAAATCTGACTAGTTCATCTTTTGAATTTTGTTCATCTTTCAAGTCTTTCTCTTGTCAGTTTCGAAGATAAGAGCGAATTAAAAATAAAGTATTGTAGATCTGCCTTCTCTTTCAGCACTTTTCCTTTGAGGACCTCACTAAGTATCTCTCAACATCCTGGCACCCATCTGCCCATTACCAATGTAATCGTCATTACCATTGCTGTTTCTTGGCTGGATGGGTCCGTCGACAATAATGGCATGAATACCATCCCAGGGTAAGTCCCCTTCTCAATAGAAGAAGAAGAAGAAGAAGAAGAAGAAGAAGAAGAAGAAGAAGAAAGAAAGAAAGAAAGAAAGAAATCTCGGAACCAGCCTACTTGGAAAATAAATATATCTGGCTTGTTTGTTTAACCTAAAACCTAAACTGATGGTAGTTGCAAGCAGGTAGGGGATAGGCTTGCATTAGGTTTTAGGGGCTGGTGGTTTGTGGGATGTTTTTGTTGGGGTTAGGAGTCTGTGGTTTTGTCACTCTTCTTCATGTTTGGTGCCGCCCGACTCCCATTTAGATTCGGGTGCTCTTCAGAAGGTGAGATCCAGTCACAGTGTGGACAGAAAGAAGACAGAGAAGAAATCCGAAACGAGAAAACCTGGTGTGTTTGGTTATTTTTTAGGTAGTTTTATTTCATTTTTTCTCGTATTTTTTGTCCCTTTTTTGTTTTGTTTTGGTAGGGGGTAAATCTTTTGTATACGAAGGCCTACTTGTTGTTAAGACATGGTTTATTGATTTATATTTTGACTTGAAATGAATGTAAACAGAAGAAGTCAAGGTTTTAATTTGGGTGGATCAAACAAAAAATAAGAAGTCACGAGTCAAAAAGTCATTTTCTCTTTTATATATATATATATATATATATATATATGTGTGTGTGTGTGTGTGTGTGTGTGTGTGAAAGGGACTCTTCCCAATTCACTTATTTTTTTAAGCGTTTACCATTATCTTTGTGTATCTTTGAAACTATCACTTATCTATCAATCGTCGAGTACACGCTGAAGTGTAGTGGTTAATCTCTTGTCTAGCAAATCATCAATAAGCAAGTTCGTTTATAAATCTATGACTATAGACTGGTATCAAAGGTAACGTTGTCCAACTAATGATCTATGTATGTATGTATGTATGTATCTATCTATCTATCTTGGTCATTTGTTTTAAATATAATTTCTCACTTTTTCTAAAACGATCAGCTCGGTGTTTATTTAATTTCTCCCTCTTTTCACTCACTCCATATATATACAGGGTGCGGCTAATATTTGAGAACAGATTTTATGGATTAGAAAAATACTTATAGAAATACAAATAACAAGCACAGAAGTTAGTTAACGTTTGATTAATTTTATTCAATAAAACCACCGCTAGCATCAATATCTGCCTCAATACGAAGTGGAAATTGTTTGCCAGCTCTAAATTAACTGCTTTTATTCATGTCAGATATTACTAGAAATATGGCAGCTTTTAAAGAGTCTTTGGTGTTATGAGGATGTTCATTAACGTTCTTCTCAAAAACGCTCCACACATAATAGTCCAGTGGATTGAGAGCTGGAAAGTTTGGAGGCCAAATGTTGGGGGTGATATGCTCATAAAGATTATCAGTCATCCATTCTTGCTTCTGCAGGATCGAATGACCACTCCTTCTGATTGTCTTTTCAGCCACATGCAACTTTTTTTGCGATTGACTTCATTGATTGACCTCGGTTTTCATCAATTGTATGCTTAACTTAAATAAATTCAGATGTTCTCATTGAATCGGAACGTGTGAAATGTTTTTTTTTATGTTTTGATATTGACATTCCGTTATCATTTTCTTTTTCTAACTCTTTACATATCTTGTGGACAAACGATCTTGCAACTCTGAGAAAATGTTCAATTTCTAAATCCCCATGATCAGCCTTTAATGCTACTATCACAGCATGCCTTTTCATTTCATTTGTTAGCATCATGTCTGTCATTATTAAATTCTGAAAATAGAAGCAGTCAAAGTTAGTTGAAAACAGTATTAATTTAGAATATAAAGAAAAGTTTGCGACCTTATTCCTGGGTGATCCGAAGGCTCCCTTTTCAATAGCTACTACACCAAAGTGCTGGGAAGAGCGGCACTCCTTTCCCTGGATTGCTCCACTTTACCCTTGATCCCTACCTTATATTGCTGAGTGTTAAGCAAGGAGGCATCAAGTACTATTTTTTGAGTCTTTGGTAGGACTCGACCTGGGATTGTACCGAGGTCGACCGGGCTATTGGCGAACACTCTAACAATCTTGCCAATGTCCGGTGTGTCCTCAAATACCAGCCGCACCCATGTGTGTGTGTGTATGTATATATTAGTTTGGATAGTTTATACACCGAACCAACAACATCTGCTAAAGTTTTTCGTATAAGCGCTCAGTGGTATAATGATTGTATAACAAAATATAACTAAAAAATACAACACAAAAAACAAAAAAAACGGACTGTCACCTAACACTGTTGACTTTGTGTCTACGCTATTTTAACATAGCGGTACATGCTCTATCATCGATATTGAGCACACTTTATTTATAAATATCATCACTCTCAAGTCATCCGGATAGCACTGAATTCCTTGACTCTTTTGTTATTCCTCGCTATCCTCCATCACTCATGACAGGTCCTCTTGATAGCATTCATTATCCGCACAGAGCTGATGAAAATGTCTTTGTTGATCAGTCAATACTGGTGTGCACCTACGTAAGAGCCAATTTGAGTTCGTCCCTGCTCTCCTGCAGTTTCCAGCATGTCTTTATTATCATTTTTATTTGCGAGTTTTTCACACCAGTGTTAGCTGATGGTTTTCTGATGGAGTCTGAGTGACAGCAAGTCTCCTCAAGTCCCCAGGACTTTTATTATTCCGGCCGATCTCAACAATGCTGTAGTTTAGATAGTCTCCACTCGTCCTCTTATTTTCAAGTCCTCCAGTCCTTGTAGCAATAATTTGGTGACGGTACCGAGCGCGTCAATTACAATTGGTATCACCGGCACTTTCATGTTCCATAATTATTTAATTCTCTAGCAAGGTCTTGGTACTAACCTCTCTTTTTACTTTCTTTCAGTTTTACCCTAAGGTCAGCCGGAACGGCAAGTCCACTATCAGTAGGTTGTCTTTTTTTGTTGACTATCACTAGGTCTGTTCGTCTGGTCGAGATTAGATGATGCATTTGTATCTCAAAATACTAGAGAACTTTATGCGTCTCATTTTCTAGGACGGATTCTGGGTTGTGTATATATCATTTGTTCATATGGTCAAATTTAAACTTCTTGAACAATTCTAAGTAGATTACCGTGCCCACCCAGTTGTATTTAATCATGCTATTTTTGCGCTAATTTGCTGCATTCGCTTATGTGATTGATCTTTTCATCTCTATCATCACATAATCTACTTCTACTGTTTTGTTGCGTCTTGTCTATTCTTGCTTTGACATAGTCCTTATGGCGTTGTTCTGTGCTGCTATAAGAAGACATTCAGTTTCTCTCATAAGGTTCCCTTTCTTAGCCATGTCGAAGTTTTCTCGTGTGTGATTTCGCTTGTTTGTCGCTTGAGATAATTGTTTTTCTTCCCATTTTTTTTTCTGGTTATTTTTTTTCTATTGATGCTTGTATTATCTGAATTGTTTCTAGTGGCTCTAATCAGTCTTCCTTCGCGCTTTTTTTATGTAATCTTCTTGTAGTTGTATCGCTGCATCTACGCTATCTTGAATGCTGGCGAGTCCTCTTCCTCCTTCTTTTTTTTTTTAGACAAATGCAGTCTATCTACATCATCTTTTGGAAGTATGGCCAAATGCATCGTTATGAGTTTTCTTGTTCTCTTATCCATGTATTGAAGTTCTTCTCTTGTCCACTTTAACAATGGTCCCGAGTATTTTACGTAGGACATATCCCAGGTATTTATCCCTTTGATGAGATTTCTGCTGGATAGTTTGGTTTCGAGTCATTTTCTCGTTCTCCAGAGGTATTTAAAAGAAAAATTTTCTTTCATCTCCGCATGTTTGATTCCAAATTCCTATGTATTTGTAAGTTTCCTTTTCTTCAAGCGTTCTGATTTTTTTCTTGATTTTGTAGTTCTTGTCTTTCAGTCATTTGTCGTTTTCCGCTTTTCATTATCAGCATAGCACATTTTTCTATGCCAAATTCCATCCCTATATTGTCACTGTATATTCCCTCTCTCGGGCCATTGGCATAATGGTTAGAGTGTACGACAATGGTCCGAGAGACGGGGGTTCAATCCCAGGTCGAGTAAAGACTAAAAATGGTACTTGATGCCACCTTGCTTAACACTCAGCATTATAAGGTACGAATCAAGGTTAAGGTGGATCAACCAAGGGAATGGAGTAGCGCCCTCCCCTACACTTCGGTATAGTAGCTATGGAAAAGGGAGCCTTCGAGTCGCCTTCGACTACGGTCGCCAACTTTACTATATCCTCTCTGCTTGTTTTAGGGTTTCCAATTCTTTTTCTTTGTTGGCAAACAGATTGATGTCTTCCACGTACATTAAGTGATTGATTTTTTCGTGTAATTTATGAAGTTTGTATCCACCAATGCATTTCCTAAGAATATGAATGAGTGGCATCATCACTATTATAAAAAGTAATGGTGATAGTGCATCTCCCTGGAAGTTTCCTCTCTTTATTTTCATCTCATCTAAGCCGTCAATTTCACTCTTCAGTGTTTCATGATATTTTCGATAAACTTTATGACTTCGTTGGATATCTTATACACTTTCAGACAGTCTATAATCCAGCTCTGCAGGATCATATCATATGTCTTTTTGTTGCAAATCTACACCAGAGCTACATTTTTCGTCTTGTTTTGCTCTCTTTGTGAAAGTATTGATCAATGTAGAGTAGCTTTCCTATTCCTCTGGTCCTCTTGTGGCATCCTTTCTATTCATCAGGGAACAGTTCACAAATCTCCTCATTTATTTGTGCCATTAGTATCTATCACATCATCGGTAGGCACGTTATGGGTCTGTAGTTTTTTGGGTGGTTCCTTTTCGTGGGGGGATCAGGGCTGTCTTTCCTTTTTTAATCCATTGGGGTATATCTGTTTCTTCTAAGCAGCTATTCATTTCAATAGCCAGTGTATCGTGGATGGAAATGAATTTTTAAAACCAGTATCCATGTATGCCATTATGACCTGGCGTTTTCCAATTTGGTGCTTTTTTGAGTGTTGCTCTGAGTGAGTCAAGTTGTATTTTCTCCTTAGGTCCTTCTTCTAGTCCCTGTAAATATTTCTCCATATTGCTTATCCATTCGGCTTTTCTGTTATGTTCTCTTCGTTCCCATATTTTGCTCCAAAACTGTTTTGTTTCCTTATCATCCAGTTGTTGGTATGCCTTCGTGGATTTTCCCATCATTATTATTCGCGAGTTTTTCATATCAGCTTTAGTTGATGGTCTTTCACTGGAGTTTGGGTGACAGCAAGTCTCCTCAAGCCTCCAGGACTCTTCTCAGTATTTTGGCCGATCTTTGCAATGCTGTAGTTTGGATGGTCTCGAAAAGTCCACTGATATCCAACTCTTCCACTCCCCTTATTAAGCTTTTGGAGACTGTTCAAGCACATTGATTACATTTGATATCACTGTCACGTTAATTTTATTATTATTATTATTCACTCCTTTAGAGTTTTTCACATCAGTGTTAGCTGATGGCTTTTCACTGGAGTTTGAATGACAGCAAGTCTCCTCAAGTCTCCAGGACTCGTGTCTGGATTCTGGCCGTTCTCAGCAATGCTGTCATTTGGATAGTCTCTACCCGTCCGCCAATTTCCACGTCTTCCAGGCCTTTTAATAATCCTTTAGTTATTGTGCCTAAAGCACCAATCACAATGGGCACAATCGTCACTTTCATGTTCCACAGCTTTTTCAATTCTCTTGCAAGGTCGAGGTACTTAACCTTCTTTTCACATTCCTTCAGATTTATTCTGTGGTCCGCCGGGACAGCAAAATCAACAATTTTGTAAATTCTCTTTTTTTTTGTTGATTATTATAAGGTCTGGTCTTCTGGCCGGAATTAGGTGATCTGTTTGTATGATTATTATTATTATTTGCTTTCTGCCTCATTGGGCATCTCTTCTTTTTTCTATCTTCTAAAATCAACCTTAAGAAAAAGACTTTGCACAATAAATATATACTATTATTACAATATCTATATACAGTTCAAATTCTGTTAAGTAATTCGTCTGATAATTACCCAAAATTCTCTCTTGCATTTTTTTCTTATCATACTTTCTGAAATCTTTGAATCTATTCTTAAAATTTTCTACATTATAACTTTGTTTTTTTTTTTTACCTGATTTGGCAGTTAGTTCCAAACGTTTATTACCTAATTTGCCAAAAAAATCCATTTGGTTTGTTGACAGTTTTTGAGATTTGTCTTGACAGTAAATTTCCAGTTTGAGGAGAAATAATAAAAAAAATGTCTACCATAATTTGAAATTCAATGAATTATTTTCGATTAGATCGCCTCTCGTTTTCCTTTCTAGTAAAGTATTTGATTCTGATTTCTTTAATGTCTGCCTGTAACTGTAATCTTTTACTCTTTTTATTATCTTTATTATTTTTGTCAGTCTTTTTTGTAAGCCCTCCAATCTCAATATTACAATCCAGTTTACATGACATGACACTGAAGCCAACGCCTGAGTACAATATTCTGTGAGGTCTTATTAGGGTTTTATACATTTTTAAAACAACATTTGTTCGTCTTATTTGGATATTTTGTGAAATGGAAGTCAAGTAGCCGTAGAGATAATGTTTTGTGGAGGACGGCTTTCAGGATTTGTTCAAAACAGCACGTAGCATTCTTGTACAGTTCCTGTCTAGATTTTTCTCGAATTTGTAAACGTTCAGTTAAATTCCAGGTGGTGTTGTTATACAATAGTACTGACACGACCACAGCTTGGAAGAATTTCTCTTTTATTTCATCAAATATAATATATGAGCGCAGGTATTTTTTTAAGCGTGTGTGGGTGCTGATACAGTAAAGGAAATATAAGTTTTGCGGTTTCGGTCTTTCAAATGTTTTCAAATATTTGAAGACTAATATCTCTCGATCAATATTTCGAGTGTCAGTGATTCGCTCTACTGTAGATAGAGAGGGCGATTTCGTTATTGTTGTTCCTCTTTTATTTCGTTTAATTCATTTTTTTTTCATCCATTTTTTTTTATTCGGAAAAAGCTCAAATTGTATAGAGGAATTTTTAACATATGGAAGAAGGAATACAAACTCCATCGAAATTTGTTTTACAATTAAGTAGGTAAAAAGAAATCAATATTTTTTATCAATGTATCAAGCGCTAATGATTTGTTATATTGTAAATTAGTAAAGTGAATTATATAGTTTTTACTGTGATTCACTTAAAATTTATTGTCAATTAGGCTTTGTTTTCCGGCGGGGGGTGGAGGTTAAAGGGCAAAAAGGTTTTAATAACTGGTGTAATTAAGTCACCCGTTAAAATAATTCATTTTATCTTTAGTTGATAAAAGCAGACTTTGCATAAAGGGGTTTTAGTAGCCCATGAAAATATAGAATCTTTCAATAAAACCGTTCGTTTAAAACTTGAAATTTCTCAAGCATTATTTCGAGTGCTCAGTGGTGTTGTAATACAAATACATTGAGGGGATTCCTTTTATTTTTATCATTGTTATTAGCAAGAGTGGGGGTGTATAAAGAAAATTTATGGGTAAATAGTAGGACAGACTAGGTTCTTCAGCCTTGGTGAGGCAACTAGTCTAGGAGAAGGAAAACTCTGTATTCAAACCTGTTAAACCCCGCTTAAAAATTGACCTTGTATCACATCCTGCCCGAGCGGAGGGGTTGGGTAAATATGATAAAGAAAATTTTAAAAAATCCTTTTAGTAAGTTGATTTGATCGGAACCGAGATAATTTAACCTTGGTGAATTTGGAAAATTTGAAGATGTATAGAGGGGACATTTTTTTTTTAGTGGGGTGGAAGAGCAGAAAAGGAAAAAGAAGAAGAAAAAAAAAAGGAAAAAGCTAAGTACTGGACAGGAAGACAAAAGCTGTGTAAATGAATAATCACGAACAATCCATATGTTAAAAAAAGTGATAGCGTCCTCGCAGATCACTAAAATAGACAGACCCGCGTATTTGACTGGTTGTTTGCAACAACCAATCAGAGGCGCGGATGAGTGGTCTATAATCATCCAAATAAATAAAAAACTAATCTAAATTTTTTTTCTTTCTATGTTGCGTGAACTGGAAGGCGTATCAGAGACTGATCATCTCTGATAGGGTCTGCTGGGTGAGGGGAGTATGATGTTAGAAGACCCGAAACTCCCCAAGAAACCAAGCTAAACATCACTTGCGACATCTTCCGGCGCTAAATGTATTAAGGCGTATATTTAAAGTAAAGCTCCATATAGATTATAACCTGTCGATAACAGTCCATGTTCGTCATTAAATCTTATTGACTTTTGTACGTCAATAGATCTGATGAAAGAAAATAGTTGTACATAATCTAGGCTGATTATAAAAAGAAATGGTGCTAATGTATCTCCATGCAAAACTCCAGCGAAAATGTCCAAGAAATTTGTGTCACCATCGGGTGTATAAACCGTTGCTTTCGTGTTTTGTAGAGTATGATTATGGCAGTAACATTTTCTTGGGGGAGAACATATGCTAAAAGAATTTGCTCGATTTTTCTTTTTTTGTATGGAATCAAATATCTTAAAGAAATATACAAACAATACTGCGATCCAAAATTTGTGAATCGATTTTTCCAAAAACTGTTTTAATTTTTCCCTTAGAATTTTGTTAGCTTCAGGTTGGAAACTATTGAGAAGCAGGGTATTATAAACCTCAACAGCTCTGACGGTAAGAGTTATGCCTCTGTAGTTCTTTGTGATTCCGAGGTCACTGTTCTTTGGAAAGGGAAGGATACAGCCTTTCGTCCATAAATATAGCAAAGTATGAATGTTTAGTAAATCTATAAATTGTCATTCACAGAGAGACTGTATCACAATTCTTCAATGTGGCTTGACACGCGAGACGCTTCAAGCTGCTATCAAAACCCGCCTAACTTTACGTAAGACCGATAACATACCTCTTAACCATGTGGTGACCTAATTCAGCTCAGGAATTTAACGCATATGTATGAACTTTCTTTTGTTTACATTTTACGCTATCGGTTACCGGAGTGCTCAATTCGTTAAAATTATATATATATATATATATATATATATAAGCGTGTTTGATTGAATAATAAATACACATTTTATCTATACAATTTTATGAGAATGCTTTCAAATTTCCTGACAAGTGTTTTATTTTTGGTGGGAGTTTGTCCAGGAATTTACCGAAATATTTCCGAGCGCATTCGGACCTTTCATAGGCCACCATCAGGGATTGTTTGCAAATGTAAAGATTTTTTTTTTAAGTTTTAAAGTTTTTTTTATAACATTGCAAAAATTACGTAAACGTACAGTTAGATAAACCTGAGATGTTAATGAGATCGAACAAACTTAAAGCAAAACGTTATCAACAGAAATAGAATATTTAGCGAGAGAAACAGAATAATTTAAAAATTCCTAACTTTTCCCTTTGCTAAAAACTCATAAAATTTACAGGCATTTCAAAACATTTTTGCTGCCTAACCACACACACACACACACACACACACACACATATATACACACACACACATATATATATATGCAGATATCATAAGTTTTATTTCTCAAATTAGAACCTGATAAAGTATTTAACCTAAAATTATTCCTTCTCCACTTGTTGTTTTGAAGGGTTTTTTTTTGTATTGATTTGAATTTTTTTGTACCATACTGACCAAATTTGCAATAAACCTTCGTAGTATGTTTTGCACTATTTTCTTACAATACTGTGGGGAAAGTTCCCGTAGAGTAAAGGCTAAAGTGCTGGTCTACGAGATCCTTGCATACGAGTTCGAATTCCAGTCGCGTCATTACGTTCACTTTCGGACTAACATTCTAGGGTATATTATGAGTCCCCTAATCAATTCAACTACGGGTTAAATGATACTTCTACTGTTCTTCTGTAAGGGTGGTTTTGGAACTGAATAACCCACCAAGGTTGATACGTCATTAAAATCAACAGAAACTGACACTTTAATATTGTGGGAGAATTTCTCTTACTGAATTCTATAGAAAATTTCATCTCTGCTTTCATTTTTTTTCTGTGTGATAATTTGATTTAATACATTTAATACATCCTATTCCAAATCCAGTTATCCCCATTTTTTGGTATTACATTTTGTAGTATCGGAAGGTTATTTTTCTTCTTTTTTCGTTTTAAATTTGCCTTTAAGAAATTTCTTATTGTACTATTGCCTGTTTTGTACAAGAAGTCTCAAAATAGATGCAACCCATTAATATGATAATGATTTATTACATAGACAAGCGCAATGGCGGTCTTTTGGAATACATCCTGCAAAAAAGGTATTCTTTGAGCCAAAGGCATCAAATTAATATATTTTTTAAAAATTATTATTAAATCAGCTTCCAAGACATGCAATCTTTTTTTGAGTTTTTTTCAGTAATAAATCATCATCATATTAATGGGTCGCATCTATTTTAAGACAGTTTTGAATGATTTTGTCTCCAAATAAGTAGTGAGGCAAAATATTTTTCCTCTTTTGTCCAAGGCATTGTGATCAAGGATTAATGGTTGTTGTAGTATACTATTTTCAAAGAACACAACATTATTAGTAGTAGAGTTATTAGCAATCACATGGGTCCCATGTATTTTGAGACATCCTGTATCATAGGAAGATTTACCACTTTGTGGGAATAAGATTTCAGAAAATTTCATCAATGCTTGGATTCTTTTGTTCCGGCAAAGTAATTTAGGGCAGCCAGAAGGTCTAACCACGCATCATAGAACCAATTTGTTACTGATTTCTTTATATATATATATATATATATATATATATATATATATATATTGAAGAAGTTGAAGGTGTTTTTTTAGTTCATTTAGTTCTTCATTCATTCTCATCATCATCATCATGTCACGCTGTCAACACGGATATTTCTAACCCTCTCTCACCCCCCCTTTCGTCCATTGCATTTGACAGGTCTTCCGGGCTACATCCAGTATCGGCACAGCGCTGTTGTATGTATGTTCGAGCTGGACGCCCTGCCTTTTCTCGACCCTGCGAAGGGGCCATAGGAGTTAGGGTTATCACTTACGAGTTCGTCCCTACTTCTCCAGCAGTGTACCACATGTCTGGTTCGTCTAACTTTCATAGTTTTCGTGGTGGGTATTAGATGACCGTATAGTTGCTGTTTTGTGGGGTGCTGTCTCCAGGACTTGTTCAATATTGCTCATGTAATTGCCGTCAAGTTTCTTCTCCATACGTTTTGTTAGTGTCCACGTGGTGTATCCGTATAGCAGTATCGATACTACCGCTGCTTGGAAGAAACTGCGCTTCACTTTATCGGTCAGGGCTGACTTCCATACGATCGATAACCTATCGATAGCTGTCCATGCCAGTCGTGTGTCGATGTCTGTCTCGGAGCTGCATATTTTATTTGAAAATTGTATTTTTTTGCCTCTATTAGAAACTTAAAGCCATGAGGCTGAGACGAGAAGGGGAGAAAATATACATTTTAGGTTTTATTCTGCTCTGCTGGTAAGTGTTTGAGTGATGGGTGATCTTACAATTGGGTAAATATGAAGACATAACAAAATGAAATTAATGAAATTCTATTCTGAGAAACAACCTCCTTGATGATCAAGAGTTCACAGGAAACTGACAGTTTTACAGAAAGCGTATTTCTTAAAAAATTATAAATTATAAATTCAATTATCATGACCAGAAAATCCGGCGAACACTTGCACACGACACACGGAAACACTGGACAACAGTTTCTACCTTTTTTAGTCTCATCCTTTGGGAGAGATCACGGTATACACAGGTCGAAACAGCTGTCCAGTGTTTCCGTATGTCACGCACAAGTGTTCGCCAGATTTTCGGTTCATGATAATTCAATTTACAATATTATTCCTCTTCTTAAAATTCACAATATAGTTCATCTACTTAAAAAAAGTGTACGTTTTAAATTAGTTTTTAGATTTAAATTAACAAAATTTTCGACGTTTAATTTTTTTACACTATACATACAATCACTCACTCCCTCACTCACTCTCTCACACATACACACACACACACACACACATACACACACACATATATATATATACAAACTCACTCATACACACATAAACACACACTCACACTCACACACACATATATATATATATATATGTATACAAACTCACTCACACACATAAACATACACACACATACACACATATATATACATATATATAAACACTCACTCACACACACATAAACACACACATACACACACACACACACAAACATAAACACACACATACGCATATGAGTATAACAGTTCAATTTAGAATGATTCCTTGAAATTTACCGCATGTAACGCTCCATTTCGTTAGGCCCAGTGATCGGTTTGGGCACTTTGCAACAGACTTGCTACGCTTACACCTAAACTTACACAGATTAGCATCTAACATCGTGTAATGCATATGACCTATTAAAACCCTAAACAATTATTGTTTACCTTTTACCTGGTATCCAATACCTTTTATACATCACTCTTTAAATTTTACCTTTTAATATTTTTTAATTATCCATTCACTGTTGATGACTGGGCTATAAAAAGAAAAAGAGGTACAAAATTTCCCTTGATCGAATAAACCATCATATATATATGTGTGTGTGTGTGTGTGTGTGTGCGTGTGTGTGTATGAGTGTGTGTGTTCATATATGCTTGTATATGTATATATATATATTTGGTTAGTCAATCGTAGTCGAGGGCGACTCGAAGGCTCCCTTTACAATAGCTACAACATCGAGGTGTTGGGGAAGGCGTTGCTTTTTTTCCTGGATTGCTCCAATTACCCTTGATTAATGCTGAGTGTTAAACAAGGAGGCACCAAATACTCATTTTTGAGTCTTTGGATTGCTCGACTTAGGATTGAGCCTGGTTTTCCAGACCATTGGCGAACACTCTACCCACCGTACAAATGGGCCGGTCTCTCTCTCTATATATATATATGTATATATATAGTTTAGGAATTTACAGTATTTTTGGAGCCAAATTTGAAAATGGTATGTCATCATACTTTACCATACATACACATGAGTACACGCACACCTACACACATATCATCAAAAACATTATTTACATACGCTCACAAATATCGTATCTGTGAGTGTCTGTGTTTGGTTTGGTTTATTTTACAACCTTGATTGTATATTAAATATTCCATTGTATTTTTTCTTTAAATTTCATATTCTGTATATGACACTAAACTCTATCTGACGGTTAGACTCCACTTGTAGAAGTTTGGAGAGTATGGAGTAGCCCTTCATTGCCGTTACTCCCAGGTCTATTTCAGTAGTACCTATTAGAGTCCCATCTATAAGTCAAATCGATCGATTTAAAAGCCGTTCGTCTTCGATAAGACCTTGTGAAAAGACAAAACAACTTGTCAAACTGAACGTACAATGAACACAATTCCCTAACTTCAAGATATTAAATAACCTTAGACAGATTGACATGCCGTAAAAATCGATCAATCACAATCATATTAAATTTCACTTTTTAAAAATGTGTCCATGATTATTTGTTTGGACCCTTGTATATGATATTCATTATTCCTATCAAATAATATTAATCCAAGCATTTATGTCGTTTTAAATAATTATAATAAACATGTGGTTGCACACAGTTATATGGTTTCAAGTATTCCTATTCAATACAAATACTTTTTAAATGCATCTATTTGATCCCTACATGAGATTCGAACAGGTACTATTCACTCCAGGACTAAAGAGTAATAGTAATAAAGTGGCGTTACACATTACCGTGAGTTTCAGCACAGGAGCCTCACCCCCAGATGGCGTTTATTGTTCTACTCAGAATAGTCCTATGTCAGGAGCAGGTGTTACCCTTCTGGAGGGGATACAATCTATGTATTGTTAGCCACACGGACAGGACTCTGTGTATATATATATATATATATATATATATATATATATATATATATATATAATCTCGTCATGTTTATATGGATATGATAATAACCTAGCAAGAATAGCACATCATCGAGAGATTTCTTTTGGATAATCAACTTAAAATGGTATAATGTAAAGAATAAAGAAATTTTCAGTCTAATTTGCAACTGAATGCAAATTTTGTTGGGTTTACATTTGAACAGAACATTAACAGTAAGAATGATAATTTGTAATTGCAGTTAGTATCATATTTCTAAAATCTACGATACTCCCATCATCGGTATTGGGCTGATCAGATTCTGTCGGTGACAGGGTTTGCTATAGATATTGGACCTTTGCCATGAAGGCGTTTTATAGTTACGAAATCTCACAAGTCAAATGCAAATAAGGTTTGACTTAAATAACACTTCCTTCCCTAATTCGTTCATTCTCACGACATTTTAAACCTTCTTATGCATATAATATATATATTGGTTGATAGATAGACGGAAATGAATTTGTGTCAACATAAATATGTATATATGTGTTTGTGCGTATATATGTGTACTCGTATATATTGTATATGCTTTTTTTTATATTTACAGGAATATGAATACATGAGCTTAAACAGATAGATAGATAGATAGATAGATACATGCATTAAACACAAGGGTGGTGTCACCTACAAGTAATTATTTTATCATTGGCGGTAGATCCATACGGTCGTACACAAGCCGCGGTAAGCAAATTTAAATGTTCTTTACGTACATATATATGCATAAAATACATTAAATTATGCGTTAAAACATTATTTATGTGCACCTACATATAGAAATTTATATAAATCACATCCATGACTATATATATATATATGTGTGTGTGTGTGTGTGTGTGTGTGTGTGCATATAAACAACTATCACGGAATAAAACCACCGATTATTATTTTACTTCTTTGAGAATTTTGCATATCAGCATTAGCTGATGGTCTTTCACTGGAGTTTGAGTGACAGCAAGTCTCCTCAATTTACCAGAACTATTTTTGTTATTCTGACCGATCTTAACAATGCTGTCGTTCGGATGGTCTCCCCTCGTGCTCTTATTTCCAAGTTCTCCAGTCCCTTTACCTATCCTTTGAAAACTGTACCGAGTGCACCATTTACAATTGGTATCACTGTCACATTCAGGTTCCATAGATTTTTCAGTTCTCTAGCAAGTTCCAGGTACCAACCAACTTTTCCGATTTCATTCAGTTTTACACTGTGGTTTGTCGGAACGGAAAAGTCAACATTTCGGCAAGTTCTCTGTTTTTTGTTGACTATCACTAGGTTTGGTCGTCTGGGCGAAATTAGGTGATCCGTTTGCATATCAAAATCCCAGAGAATTTTGTGCGTCTCGTTCGCACGGTCAAATTTCACTTTCTTGCACAATTCCCTGTGAATCACCTTCCCTAACCAGTCGCGTATACTCTTATACTCTCTTTACGTTAATTTGCTGTATTCACTTCTGTGATTGATCGTTTCATCATCACATAACCTACATTTGCTATTTTGTTGCGTCTTTTCAATTCTTGCCTTCAAATTATTATTATTATTATTTTACGCCCTAAAATTTTTTCACGCCAGCTCTAGCTGGTGATTTTACCTGAAGACCAAGTGACTGCAAGTCTCCTTAGATCTTCAAGACTCTTCAAAGTATCCTTGATGATTTTGGCAGTGCTGAGGTCTTGATTCTTCCTTTGCATTTTCACCGTTGGCGAGTTTTTTTTTTTTATTCCAGTTGTAACTGGATGTTTTTTCCCTAGTCGAGATGACAGGAACTCTCTGGTCTCTAGGACTCTTCTTAGTATTCTTGCCAATGTTAACAATGCTATAATTGGTATCACCTTCACCCTAATATATTTACAGCTTTCGCTTTCGGTTCTCAGGCAAGGTACAAGTATTTATCCTTTCGCTTTCTTTTATTTTCAATCTGTGGTCCAAGAGAACGCTAAAATTCGCGATAGATGACAAGTTCTTTTTTTCTTGTTTATTTTGTCTGGTCTTTTGATAGAAATTACGTGACCCGTTTGTATCCCCAAATCCTATTAGAGTTTTATGTGTCTCATTTTCTAGGGCAGATTCTGTTTGTACATATACCATTTTTTTTCGTATAGTCAAATTTTAATCTCTTGCGCAGTTTCCAGTGGATCACCTGTCCCACTCAGTCGTATCTCATCTTAAACTTTCTCTACTGCATTGTACTTTTTTTTTGCATTCGCTTATTATGTGATCAAACGTTTCATTTCTTTCTTCACGTAACCCAAACTAGCTATTCTGTTGCATATGATGAATTTACGCCTTGATATAAATGATCCTTTTTAAAATTATTTTGTTTTGCTGTTAAAAAAGATTCCATTTCTCTCTTGAGTTGTCCTCTACTTTGCCATATCCATGTCATGCCATGTTTAATCTCCCTTGTTTGTTGCTTAAAATATCCATAGTTGTTTTTCTACTCGTTTTTGTTTCGATTTCATTCGGGTTTTTTTTTTCGATAGATAAATTTTGATTCAAATACAAACACAGATGAAGACTTCTAATTTAAGCAAAATTTATTTATCGAAATTATATCTCATTCTAAAATAATTTCGATGATACATTTTTGCATTCAAAAAATGATTGAAATTGAAACACGTTGGCAAATAAACAAATCATCAAACATATTTTTCTTCCGTTTTACCTTATATATATATATATATATATATATATATATATATAGTGACTTCCACTCCTTTACAAAAAAGATCCATCCTGCGAAGAGCGCCCATGGTAATGCACGTGGCACTTAAGGCCATATTCCCCCCCTGGCAAGCCTTACTGTATATGTGACAAGCAAAAGAACCAATTTTGGCGTTCACTCACATGGATTTTTAGACCCACTGCAGATCCATAAACTTTGTAACAGAGTTGACGTGAATTTCTGTTGGTAACTGAGAAGGGAACTGTCTAGAATTAGTCTGCAATGAGATATTATTGGTTTAGCATGTCCAGCTTTAGAAAAACAGACTATACTGCAGTTTCAAACATTTCAAGGCTGAAAAGGTAGGGAGGCTAATGTCGAGTCCTGTTTGCTCGTTTCGAGATTAAACCTTTGATTCCCCATACTTTTAACGATTGACAGCCATAGAAGATCATTTTTTTTTTCTAAATTGGTCAATTTTCCGTCATCTGTTCTCAGTATTCAACATCCCTACTATTGCTCTCTAAGTTTGTTTTTGACAACATCTTTAAAGCGTTTCTTAGGTTTATATTTCAGATTTTACTACGTTGTAACTCTCCGTAAAATGACTGCTTAAGTAATCAAACATCGTTCATCCTAATAATGTGTCAATCCTAATGCATTTGTGTATGAGTAGCATCTTAATACTAGATCTTACTGAGACTAGCTTGATGGAATATTTCAAAGGTTTTTATGTGACCACGATCTATAGTCTAAGAAGGGTAAACAATGAGGATAAAACACACGATTCATAAACAATAGGTTTAGTTTTGACAATGATGTTAGACCACAAATGATTTTCGAGTTTGCCGAAGACTTTACCATTTGTTTCAATACTTAGATCTATTTCAGAATCAGTAGATCCATATAAATGTTTATAAACTCAACCTTCTCCATTCCAAATACGTCGTATTTCTGATCAACGTTCAGCTAAATTTGAAACCTGTGTGAAATCTCACTTTCTACACAGTTGATTATATGGTGGGACATTTACAATTCCAAACTGGACTGGCAATATGTGTGTCAGTCTTAAGTTAACTTACCAACTTAGTAAAATGTTGGAGTCATTTACTGATGACTGCGTAGGTATGTGAGTTTTCTCTCAGCCGACTGATATCGAATTTACGTGTATGCTTTGCCTCTCTCAACACGATTCGATCCGTTTTCTCCGCAGTTCAAACACTAACACCTGACGTAAAATATCAGTATGCTATACACACGTCTCTTCGTAATCAAAATCTATTCTCAGTCTGAAAACACACCCCAAATCAATTATAGTTCGAGTCAAGTTCAAGTGTCATTTCCTCTACACTCGCTAACTCAAAACAATATTCCAATATTGTCTGACCACTGCTGGCGGTCACCTTTCTCTCTTTCTCTCTCTCTCTCTATATATATATATATAAGTTGGTGACTGTAGTCGAGAGTGACCAGAAAGCTCCCTTTTCAATAGCTGCAACACCGAGGTGTAGGGAGGGCACTACTCCTTTCCCTGGATTGCTCCACTTTACCCTTGCTACGTACCTTATATTGTTGAGTGTTAAGCAAGGCGGTATCAAGTACCATTTTTAAAGTCTTTGGTATGACGCGACCTGGGATTGAACCCAGGTCTTCCGGACCATTGGCGAACACTCTACCCACTAGGTCAATATAGAGTTTTCTTCTTGTAGTGTTCAATATTTGTGAGACAGCTAATTGGACTGAAAATGTTAAAACCGTGATTAAAAAAAAAAAAAACAGATTTAAAAACGGATTCTAAAAAAGAAGTGTTTTGAAATAATTTTGATTGGTGTTCCCGTGCCATAGTGGTTGAAGTGTTGGGACTTCAACATCGAAGAAAACGAGTTCGAACTCCAGCCATGTTCTAACGTTCATTTCGGAAAGGTATGAACCCCTTACCCCTGATGAGTTAAATAATACCAGAACTGTTCTTTTCCAAGAATACCTTTGATATCAAATAACCCACGAAGGTTGATATGCAATTAAACACAGATACTTTCCAAACCAATCGTCTTTAACCATATTTTTAACATTATATATAATAGCATAAACATTGTCGTAAAGAAATAAACTTGACGAGCCAAGGTTTCGTTTCTTGACATATCAAACTACTTCATGAGTTATTCAATACTAAAGCCATTCTTGTAGAAGAACAGCAGTGATACTATTTAACCCATAGCTGCGAGGGTAAAGGGGTTCAGTACTTTACCTAAGGGTATTAGTCTGAAAGTAAACGTAATAATACGGCTGGTTTTCCAATTCGCTTACTTCGAAGCTGCAGTTTGGCATTTTAGCCATAATCCATGGGGATAGGCGCCTCTGGTGGTGTAATGGTTAGCAAGCTCGACTAGCAAACCTACACGAGTGAGTTCGAATCTCATTGGGTGCCCCTTTCATATGGCCTTGTGCCACATCTAAGCAAAAAGCTTAGTAAATTTCCATAACCTATGGGAACTACTCCTCGGCCAGTCAAATTCAAATCCTGGAACCTTTTTGCAAAAATAATTTTTCTTTTCGTGACTTGAATTTCTTCATTGTAAAATAGCAAAAGTTTCCCTTTAATATTACGGTGTGCACAACCTTTTTTAAAACTATATGAGCAATATTTATTTATATTGTATACAGCCAGGTGAACTGTAAGACATAAAGGATGAACCTAAAAAAACTGCATCTCCAAACAATTCCTGAAAGTTCGATTTTAAATTGAGCCAATAATAGCTGAGTCTCAGATTTGGTTTGGTTTTATGGCATATCAACCATTGTAAGATATTCAAAGCTAAATCCTGTTTATACAGATATATTAAATATATATGATTTGGTTTGGTTTAGTTTTATGGTATATCAACCATTGAGGGTTATTTAATGCCAAATCCTCTTTATACATATATATTAAATATATATGATTTGGTTTGGTTGGGTTTTATGGCATATCAACTATTGTAGTGTATTTAATGTCAAATCTTGTTTATACAGATATAGATATATGTGTGTGATTTGTAAATACATTTTGTAGATAACATTCTTAAACGACCCTGAGCTCTCTTTTTGCACACAGTTAAATGGTTTCAAATATTTCTATGTAAGAGTTGTAATTTAACATCACATTTGTTTGCACACAGTGTGTTCTATTCGACCCATAGATAGGGCCCTATCAGGTACTACCACTCCGGATCAGAGTGGACCTGGGAGCAATGACAATGAAGGAGTACTCCACATTCCCCAAATTTCCAAGGCTGGAGTATCGCAATCAGCTTGTTTAGTGTCATATCCAGGACACTCGTTGGTGGGGTGTTACCCCTCTGCAGAGATGCAATCTGTGTATTCTAAAGTCCCAGCAAACTGGGCTATGGAGTCTCAGAAAAACGGAGAGGAATTTGGTGAATTACAATGACATTATGTGCTCAAGTTCTTAAAAACGAGACTTATAGTCTTTAGTATGCTAATTTTTAAATTTGGATATATATATTAGAATTATCATGACTAGAAACACCTACATGCGACATACGAAACAGCCGTTTCGACCTTATTGGGTTTCATCAGCAGTGCACACCGTAATCAACACCACTGGAGATCAAACCAACAACCACTGTAGGCAGAAGCCGAAACTCTACCACTGGGCCAACGGTTCATGTCACACATAAGCGATGCCGAATTAACTTGTCATGGTGACAATGCTCGACCACTTGACCTATTGTGTCTTGAGGGTACGTATTCCCTACAAAGGACACGGCCACTTCCGGGGCTACGTCTTCCCAAGTCGGTGTTATGAATCCACATAACGTTAACCTCATGGGCAGGAAATAGAATTATATTAGATAATATATATATATAGATTTTTAAAAATATTAAAAGTGATGGTAATATTTATTGTTTTTAAAAAGTAAATTCAAATCTTATGGAATATAAAACATCTTCAGCAAACTCTAGAGAGAGAGAGAGAGAGAGAGAGAGTATTTTGATTGATAGGTGTTGCAAGGAGCCTATCGAAGAGAGAGCTGGTGCGCTAAAAATTAATTTTGTTAATCGGTTTACTTACTGACACGTATAGCAAAAGCTGATGGGCATTCTTCTTCTTAGAGCGTGTTATAATGAGGACAAAGGTAGTCATGAAGATATTTACCGAACCCCTTTACTCTGGGCAGGATGTGACACAAGGTCATTGTTAGAGCCCAATGAAGCTGGTTTGAATTCAGGGTTTTTCTTCTTCAGGACTGGTCACCTTACCAAGGCTATAGAATCAGTATGCTTTCTATTTACCGATAGCATTAGAGAGAAATGAGTTCATGCCTTTACGAAGATAGTTAAAACAATATTAATATATAGTTACCAAAAAGCATGAAACATATGAACGATAAATGTGTATGTAAACGCGTATAACAATGGTCACCTGGCCTACACAAATGCGTACTTGTATACGCATACACACGAAATCGTATATATATATATATATATATATATATATATATATATATATATATATATTCACTATTTCACTGGTCCCGTATCCTGGTTTTCGTTGTGGAGGTGCTATCCACGTCATATGTCTCGTGAAAGAATAACCTAATTGAGATCTCTCCAGATTAAAACTGGTGTGAATTAAGTTTTCCTTTTCCTAGATTGGTTGCTAGGTTATCCTGTCTTGCTAGTTATTTAACTGTGGTGTCAATATTAAGATTCATACCTTTTCCCAGGGTATTAGTGTTATGTGACATGCAAACAGCCTGATTCGAGTTGACGCATCCACTATCTACAACGATAAACAGTATATCACGAGTGGCTCCAATACTTTTACAGTAAGATCAATTTACTCCTTGTATGAATTACAGATTTTATAAGTATATGAGTACGTATTTACCAAACCACTCCACCGCGAGTAGGATGTGACACATGGTCAGTTTTTAAGCGGAGTACAGCTGGTGTGAATTCAGTGTTTTCCTTTTCCTAAACTGGTTGCTTAACCAAGGCTAAAGAGATAAATCTGTACAACTATTTACCGATAGTTGTCGGGGAAAAACAGATTGATTCATCTTTTTTCAATCGCAAAGTTAAGTTGAAACCTCCTTTTCTAGGATTTGAACTCGAGATGGCGTGTTCATTTCAAAAAATGATAACCATTGCGCTACATAACTAAAGGTATGCAGGTGTGGTTTTACATTTATTAAATAGATAAATCTTCAAATAAGGATTATATGCATTGCCTCTCTGATAAGTGCAGAATGTGACACAAGGTCAGTTTTTTTTAAGGAGAGGTCTCCCCCCTCCCACGCACGAATGCACAATTAAGGTTTCCAATAAGCATTTACTCGCTGTAACGTAGATAATTGCTTTAATGAGTCACTTCTGGTGACTTTTTATGGTTTATTGGGTAATATTTCGAGATACACACAAAGGATTGAACCTCAGTGGGTCGGTATTTGGAATGAAACCTCAGATTGCCAGTTCAGTGTTTACCACTGAGCTGCTAACAGAAGAGCAGTAAGTTGTTACATTATGTGTATTTAACATTTTCAAAAATGTTTTATATTTTTGCAGTCATTTAAGAGCAGGTTTGATCTAAATGAAAAGGAAAGAAGAGAAGCAAGTCGACATTCAGGACAAAAAGGGTCAAATATTCAAGTAAAAGGAAACAGGCTTTAGAAAATGTGCACACACCGGAAACTGAACAGAGACGAGGGAGAGGAAATAAGAAAAGAAAGAAGAGAAAAAAGAAATTAAGAAAGGAAATTTAAAAAAAATAGAATCTAACAAAAACAGAAAAACCTGAACATTTAAAAAAAGAGAGGAAAATATTTCAATATATATATATATATATATATATATATATATGAGGGGGTCTGTGTGTGTGGTGTGTATAGAGAATGTCTAAAAAGTATCGAGACTGAAGCGGTATTTGCTAGGACAAAAAGAAACCATGATTGAAACGTTTTTTTTTCTTTGGCATTTAGCACACTTATTCCATCGGTTTTTCCATTGGTCGAAACACCTCTGAATCTCCACGTCCTTAAACATCTTACACTTGAAATATATTTTAACACACTTATTCCAGCGAGTTTACTGCTTGAAATAGAAATGTTTTCAACACTTAAACTGTGTACTTATGCTAAACTGAATTGTTTGAAATAGAACTGTTTATTTGTATAAAATAGATTTGGCATTAAATAACCTACAAAGGTTGATATGCCATAAAACCCAAATAAACTAACAAACTCTTTCAATATCTACAGAAGTGAAGCTTCACTATCAGATGCAGGGTTGTGTCGAACCCAAGACACCTAATTTTTTTTATGGGGAGAGGTTCTTACCCCTCTGCAGGGGAAACAATCAGAGTATTCTGCATCACACCGACATTCCACACAGAGAAATTAAATGAGGAAGAAGAAAAAGTAGTAATAGTAGTAGTAGTAGTTGCAGAAGAAGAAGAAGAAGAAGAAGAAGAAGAAAAAGAAGTAAACGGCTTGTTAACCTGTCTATAGATAGATAGATAGATTGATAGATAGATAGATAAAGTGTAAACGGTGTGTTAATATTTACCCAACCCCTCCGCTCGGGCAGGATATGACACAAGGTCAGTTTTTAAGCGGAGTTTAACAGGTTTGAATTCAGAGTTTTCCTTCTCCTAGACTAGTTGCCTCACCAAGGCTTAAGAACCTAATCTGTCCTACTATTTACCCATAGCTGGAGGGGGAAATAATTGGATTCATACCTTTCCCAAGGGTATTAGTGCTATGTGAAATGCAATCAGTCTCGTCCAGGATTTGAACTCGTATCGTCGTGTCCAATTCCTACGAAGATAACCATTACACCACGGGCACCTGGTGTGTTAATTCTTCTAGAGTTATTTCCTCTGTGTGTGTGTGTGTGTGAGAGAGAGAGTGAGAGTGAGAGTGAGAGAGAGTGAGAGAGAGAGAGTGAGAGTGAAAGAGAGTGAGAGAGAGAGAGAGTGAGAGTGAGAGAGAGAGAGAGAGTGAGAGTGAGAGAGAGTGAGAGAGAGAAATGGACGACGAATAAAGAGTGTTTGAAAGATATTTTAAGTGTGAGGGATTTTATATTAAAAATGACGTTTTTTAGATTTGCATTCCGTCTTTCAAAAAAAAATGTCCCAGGAGACTTACAAATGGCTGAGAGAGAGAGAGAGACAGAGAGACAGAGAGAGAGAGAGAGAGACAGAGAGACAGAGATAGAGAGAGAGAGAGAGCAAATATAGCCGAATTGAGAGCGAGAGAGGAATAGAGAGACAGAGAGTGAAGAAACAGAGTCTAAGTGTGTGTGTGTGTGTGTGTGTGTGTGTGTGTGTGTGTGTGTGTGTGTGTGTGTGTGTGTGTGAGAGAGAGAGAGCAAACAAAGCCGAATTGAGAGCAAGAGAGGTCTAGAGAGAGAGTGAGAGAGTGAGAGAGAGTGAAGAAACAGAGTCTAAGTGTGTGTGAGAGAGAGAGAGAGTGAGAGAGAGACAGGGAAATGAGGAAGATGTAAACAAATAACAACAATAACAACAAACAAAAAACAAAAACAAAGATATTGAAGTCGAATCAAAAGAAAGAAGGCGTAAACGCAAAGGTAAAAAGAAAAGAGTTTAATAAATAAATAAATAACCCCCAAGACCAAAAACAACAAACAAAAACCTCATAAAAAATAGGGGAAAAAGACAGGTAACAGGATATATATATATATATATATATATATATATATATAGAGAGAGAGAGAGAGAGAGAAATAGAGGTATTTAGATTGAGAGGGAGAGAGAGAGAGAGAAGAGAAAAAAAGGGAGAGGGAGTAAAGGGTCGTTAATTTACGTTTAAACAGGCTCTTACGAAAGTCGGCTAATCGGACAATTCTCCTTAGAATGAAAAAAAAAAAAAAAAAAAAAACACAAAAGGCGGATTGGATCTTTTATTTGAAATGCGACCCATTAAACGACATTCGAAAATTCTCGAATCTGTATGAACTGTTGGATAAATGTGGACGTGTTTGTTGTTGTTAAGCTGTAATTTAGCATTTCTTTCAAACGATACAGGAATTTTCACTTATTCGAGGCCTGTTATTAATTAAAGTATGTAAAAATAGTGATGAAAAATGAAGAAAAAAAAAAAAAAGAATTCTTTTAGAAGAATGAACTGGATGTTTCAGAAAAAAAAAAACGATATAATTTTGTTATCTTATAACTTGACCAGTTCTCGTTCAAATGTTCTTCCATTTTAACAGCACGAGGAGAATCAACTCAAAATTCTCTCTGTAATGTTTTATGCGTTTTTCTCTGCAGGTAGAGAAATTCTATACATCGCAAAAGATAATTCATGAAACATTAAACGTAGAATTTGGTTTTGTTTCTATACATGCTGTTAAAACTTGAGATAATATAAACAAGAATTGATCAAGTTATGATTGAGGACACAACATTTTTTTTCTGAAACACCATGCACATCCCAAATGATAGTCAATTTTTTGAAACACTGTATTTATCCAAACCCTTAATCACGATTAGGGTTTGATAAAGGTCAATTTTTAAGCAGGGTACATCTGGCTTAAATTCAATATTTTTCCTTCTCCTAGACTGGTTGTCTAACCAAGGTTATAAAACTTAGTCTAGTTAACTATTTAATCATATTTGATGAGAGAATAGATAGATTCATGATTTAAAAAAGTTTACAAGTGTGAATGCTGCGAGCAATATTGAACAAGTCCTGGAGGCAACACCCCACAATGCACCAACTATACGGCCACCTACATCCCATCACGAAATCTATCCAAGTTAGACGAAGTAGACATGCAGGACACCGCTGGATAAGCAGGGACGAGCTCATAAGTGATGTACTCCTATGGACCGAGTAAAAGCAGGACGACCAGCTCGAACATACATACAGCAGCTATGTGAGGATTCGGGATGTAGTCCTGAAGACCTGCCAGAGGCGATGAACGATAGGGAGAAGTGGAGAGAGATGGTCAGGGATATCCGTGCTGACGGCACGACATGATGATGATGATGATGATGATAAGTGTGAAGGAAATTTGAACTCGGATCACCGATTCCATTTTTCTTTACGTTGTAATCCATTGATAATACAAAAGATAAATCTACTTAATAAAAATATGGGTTGACTTCGTTGTTAAATGGCATATTAACAATCATGGGTTATTTAATGCCAAAGGCTTATTTGTAGTAGTAATACAACATAACCTATAAGTGTGGGTCGGGATAAAAGAGTTCATAATTCTCCCAAGGGTATTAGTCCGAAAGTAAACGTAATAGCCCGACCGGAGTTTGAACTCACTACGATATCACAGTTCAGAACTTTCGCCACTAGGACGTTCTTTTTAACAGGAAAGAGATTTGTTAATTATATATATTGTTTTTACCTCATTTCGACGCACCAGTAAAGTAATGGTCATTGTCGAAGAAAAGGGATTCGGCGAGACCAGTTGAATTTCTGGACAAAGTTGTTTTCCTTTCATTTTATGATCTGCATTGGGTTTAACGGAAGAACAGACTAGGTTCTCTAGCCTGGGCAGTTAACTGTGTCTGTAAGAAGGAATTCGAACAATCTACCAACACGTCATAGTCCATTCTGGTATAAATTGTTTCTGATTTCTTTTTGAAAATTAGGTGTTGGTTGGTTGGGTTTTATGGCATATAAACCTTTTTATGTTATTTAACATCAAATCTATTTTTATGCAAATAGTCAGCTCTATTTCAAACAATTAATGAGTACACAGTTTAATTGTCAAAACAGTTCTAATTCAGCTAATTCAGTTTAGTATAATTACAGATTTTGTTTACACACAGTTAATGTTAATACAGTTCTATATTAAATAATTCAGTTTAGTGTAAGTACAGTTTCAATGTCAAAAACAGTTCCATTTCAAACAATTCAGTTTAGCATAAGGAAGCTGTTTAATTGTCAAAAACATTTCTATTTAAGCAACTCAGTTTAGTCAAATAGTTTTAATTTAAACAATTCAGTTTAGCATAAGTATGCAGTTAGTTCTATTTTACCCATAGATAGGGACGTATCAGGTGCTACCACTCCGGGCCCGCGTGGACCTGGGAGCAATGGCACTGAACGGGTGCTCCGCATTCCCCAAAGCTCCAACATCACTGGAACCTCACCATTAGATTGTTTAGTGTCATCTCCAGGACACTCGTTGGGGGGTAGGTCTTACCCCTCTACAGAGAAGCAGTCGGTGTATTCTACAAACAATTTGGTGTGTTAATAACAGTATATATATATATATATATATATATATATATATATATATATATATCAAAAGACTGTGGATATAATAAGTTGTTACTTTCCTCATCAAGTCTGGCTGCTAGCACGGATTTCCCTGATTCTCTCTCTCTCTCTCTGTACCGATCATCTATCACTCCCTGCAGGTCTTCCAAACTACATCTAGTATTCACACTGAGCTGATGTAAATAATTTATTTTTGGTAGGCCAACATTGGCATGTCCATTTGTAGGGGTCCATAACAGAATGTCATATTCGTTTATTCTGGCTTCTCCTGCATGTCTTGTTTGTCTTACTTTGATGGGTTTTTAAGATGGGAGGTTACTGGCCGTACAATTGTTGTTTCGCATAGTGTTGCTTCCAGGATTTGTTCTAGATAGCTTGAAGCTTTATTGTACCGTTCCCATCCAGTTTTTTCTTTATTTGTTTTTTTGTTTTTTGCGTCAATGTGGTGCATCCACATCGTAGGATTGACATTGTTATAATTTAGAAGAAATCGCGTTTTATTTTATTGGATTTATCAGACTTCCATATGATCGATAGCCTATTGATAGCAGTCCATTCAGTAAGTGAGATATTGCTATCGAAGGATGTGGACTGGTGTACTAATTTTAGAGGCCTGACACTTAGTGTGGATGTGGCTCCTTTTCGTTTGAAACACATGTACTCTGATTTATTTGCGTTCACGTAGAGACCAATTCCCTTTGCTGGTTGCTCTTGGCTATGCAGTAAGAGTTCGGCTTGGGCAGGTGTATTAGTAAGAAGCAGTAGATCGTCAGCAAAGTGTGCGTCTGTTATAGTTTCTATAGAATTTTGTCTGCTTCTTGCCTTTTTTTTAGCATAAAGGTATTTTCTTTTCTGGGATCTATCAAAGTTTGAGGTAAGCAATCTTGGCAGATTATAAACAAATACAGTGTTAATGTATCTCCATACAAAACTCCAGCAAAAATGTCGAAGAATCTGTGTCTCCATTTGGTGAACGAACCTTTACTTTCATGTTTCTATAAAGCATCATTAAAACTGTAACAGTTTCTTTGGGCATACTATATGTTAAGATTATTTGCTTCATCTTACCTTTGTGCATGGAATCAACTGCCCTTGGGGAATCTACAAATAATTGTGTTGGCTCGATATTTTTTGCACGAACTTCTTCGATGGTCCTACGGATTGTAGGATCTGTCATATTGTGGATCGATTTTCTCAATATCAGGTTTGATACGGTTGAAAAACAGAGTATTATAAACCTTAGCAGCTATAGAAGTAAAAGTTATGATTTTGTAGTTCTTGGAGATTCCGAGGTCACCTTACATGTAGAAGGAGAGTATGCTGGTTTTTGTCTGTCTATTGTAATTTGTTTATATACGATGTTACAAAATTAAAGAAGTAAGTCACCAAATTTCCTTGTCTTCCATACTTCTGGGGGTATTTTCGGAGGCCTGCAGCTTTTCTGCTTCTAATTTTTGTCAGTATTATGTGAAGTTATTCCTCAGTGAACTGTCCTAGTTTGATTACAACTTAGCTATTAATAATTTTTGTGATAGGCTTACAGTGATTTTAGGGAAGTTTCCAAGCAAATTCTTGAAATATTCTTTCCATATCTGTATTTGTTTTTCTTGGCTGGCAGCTTTTAGTTTTGCTCTCAAGGTGCTCTTATTTCTTTTCATTTACTGTCTGACATGATATTCGTAATTGACTATCTCCCTACCAAATTTCTAATTTTATTATTGATCAGAATGCATTCTTGTTCTTTTTGGTATGAGTTAGTTCTCTCAGGCTTTCTTGGAAGGGTGTCCTCGTGGTTTAATGGTAAAAGCGATGGACTGCGGAATCGTAGAAAGCGAGTTCGTATTCCAGTCGCGCTGTTACGTTCACTTTTGGGTAAATACCCTTGGGAAAAGTATGAGCCCCCTTACCCTTCCAGCGATGGGTTAAATAGTACCTCTACTGTTCTTTTAGGAGAATGGTTTTGGTATTAGATAACCTACAAAGGTTGATATGCCATTAAACAAAGAAACCAAACCAAACCAGGCTTTCTTAAGTTTCTGCGCGTTGGCATTTGTTGAATTTCTTTTATCAAGTAAAGATGCTATTTTCCTGTTACCTCGTCTTTTCTAAAACTGCTTGTGACTTCCATGAAACTCTACATTTAAATCTTGGTTTAGTTGGTATGCACTCTGCTGCTGCTTCCATGTGGTTAGTGATGAAGTTTTTACATTCGTCATTAGGAGTATGTATTTTAGATATCTTCTGGAGCGAATCAAATTTGTTTCTTACAGCTACCTTCTTGTGTTTATTGCGAATATCTCTATTGGCAAGTGAGGACCATTCGTATTCCTTTAATCTTATATATATATATATATATATATATATATGTATATAGTTCGTCTTTGGCAGTCCAAGTCTATGTCGAATCCAGACAGATACAGTATCTCTCTATCTATCCATCTCTCTCTCTCACGATATATATATATATATATATATATATATATATATTCAGGAGTTGGACAAAAGAATGGAAACACCTAGAAACTTAGTATCATAATTTTGAACACCTATAAAACTATCAAAAATTTGTTATTTTTATGTTTTTTGATTGATAATTAATTTTTCTCGTCTCATTTTACTAAAATTTTGTTTTTGCACAGATGTTATCAGAATAAATTAATCAAAATTCATTAAAATGGCGGATCTATTAGACTATAAAAGAGGTCAAATTGTTGGTGCTCGTATGGCAGGTGCTAGTGTACCAAAAAACTGCTGAATTATTTTTTTTTAAAGGAGTACTGTCTCGAAAGTAATAACAGCATTTGTGAAAGAAGGAAAACTTCCTCACTGAACCAAAACTCTGGAAGAAAGGGAAACCTCTCTGATAGGGACCGTCAGACTCTTACTCGGATCGCAAGAATACAGCTCTGAAAATTACAGCAGGGTTTAATGACCATCTCGAGAACCGATTTTCCTCAAAAACTGTACGAAGGGAGCTTCACAAAGCCGGGTTTCACGGGAGAGCTGCAATCAGAAACCTATTTGAAATAAATTTGAAGTTTCCAGGTGTTTTCATTATTTTGTCCAAACCCTGAATATATATTATCTTTTTTGTACGTAACGTTTTTTTTTACATCACAAATAAAGTAAAGTTGTTGGCGACATTAGTAGAGGTTGACCAGAAGGCTCCATTTTCAATAGCTACTACACCGAGGTGTAGGAGAGGGCGCTACTCTTTTCCCTGGATTACTCCACTTTACCCTTGATACGAACCTTATATTGCTAAGTGTAAAGCAAGGAGGTATCAAGTACCGTTTTGAAAGTCTTTCGTATGACGCGACCTGGGATTGAACTGAGATCTTCCGGACCATTGGCGAACACTCTACCCACGAGGCCAATGAGCCGGTTCATTTACAAAAAGATGGATAAATTGATTAATGAGAGTCGTTGATAATGTAGGTGAACAGATTTTTGAGAAAAAAATTATTAACTTTTTTTTAGGTGGGTGTTTCGATTTATAAGGCTAACATTGCCATTTTGTGAAATAGTAATAGCTATTTCCACCCAGAATGCTTAATAACACTACTAAAAACAGTCACTTATTTTTTTTAAATACGGCTTATTGAATAAGATTAAAAAGGAATCAAACGTATTTTTCATTTTCAATTTTAAATTTTATAAAACCTGTTTTCTTTTTTTTTTTTTATCATTATTAATCGATTTTTAAAGCAAAATAAGCAAAACAGCTAATAAAGAAAAAAATTACACAGTTAAGTTATGTAGCAGTCAACTGAAAAACTTGTTTAAGAAAGGAAGAAGCGGGTTTTTTAGGCGCTAATTTAAGCAGAATTCAGACTCGGACAAACATAGACATTGAAACTTTATATAGATATAGTGCTAACCAAATTTAGTGCGGACATTAATCCATAGGGGAGTGGTGTCTTTCGTGAGATCGACTTATACATGTCGCAGAGAACTGGAGAAACTGGGTGTTGGGATAAGTAAATTTTTTCATGTTCAAATCCGCTCTCCTCGTACATCCACAGATAACGAGACATAGGTTGATAAAATTGTGATTTGCGTCTTCTACAAAAAAACTAAACAAAAAATAAATAAATAAATAAAATAAATAAAATAAATAAATAAATAAATAAGAAACGAAAAAGAGACAAAATTTAAAAAAAAGGAAGGGGGAGATAAGTGCGAGAGAGAATATGAGAAGATAGATAAATATATAAAGTCAGGGTGAGAAAGAAACGGAGAAAGAGAAGAGAATAAAGGGAGTGGTGAAAAGGCCGAGATTAGGCTGCCAATGTCATCGTTGTCGTTGTGGACTGTTTTATGCGTTTCGTCACGAATTTGTGGGCTTGTCGTTCAAAAGGGTCCATGAAAATTTTTCTTAGACTCAATCTCAGGGCAGTGTTACGGCAGATGAGAGGGTAGCTATTACCCAACATCGTTATCAAGGAGGAAGACAGAAAGACAAAAAGAGAGAAAAAATAGCGAAAGAAAAAGAGAAACAGAGAGAAAAACCAAATAGAGAAAAATTTGAAACCACTTTTTAAAAATTCTTTTTACTAGAAAAAGTGGTTAAGAAGATATTTTCTTCTCTTCAATACATCCACACACACACACACACACACACACACACACACACACACACACACACACACACTCGCATACACAATACAGACACACACACAGACAAACACACACACATACACACACATGCACATATATATATGCACAAGAAAAAAGTGAATCAAAATATTTTTTAATCTCTTCAACACACACACACACACACACACACACACACACACACACACACATGTATACTCACAAGAAATAAGTGGTTCAGAAAACTTTTTCTTATTTTCAACTCTCACACACACACGCACACTCACATACACAAACGTTTATATATTTCTAGTTCTTCCCTATTTTTCCTTTCTCTCACTCTCTCTCTCCCTCTCTCTCTCTCTCTCTATATATATATATATGTATATAGGCAAATTTATTCGCAATCAGAGAGAGAGAGAGAGAGAGAGAGAGAGAAGGAGAGAGAAAGAGAGAATACAAACAAAAAAGAGGGTGAAAAGAAAAATAAGAAGTAGGTCAAGTACTTTTTTCTGTCTTATATATATATATATATAATTGTGAATAAAATTTAACGCTAAATTTTCTTAGTGCTCTATGCAGGAATAAGCTGTGCAATATCTCAATAAATTTCAAGTTTAAGATAGGATAATAGTAAAACAAGAAAAAAGCTTACAAATCAGTATTTCATACAATCGATCTTCAGATGTGCAAGAACCGTGACAAGTACTTGCTCATCTGAGGACTGACAACGTGAAACTCTGAGTTGTAAGTTTTATTCTACACACATATGTATATATATGTATATATAAATAGAGAGAGAGAGAGAGAGAGAGAGCACAACAGGCAGACAGATAGACAGATAAATAGGGAGTGGTTTCAATTAAGAGAAAATTGAAAGAAAAGGGAAATTTATGGAAAATAGCAGAAAGAAAAACAATTGAATATGATTCAGAAGGAAACTAAATAAAGAGACTTCTTATCAAAAAGACCTTTGCTTCTGGGGGATACCCCCTCATCTAAAAAGAGTAAGATCAGGTTCATTGCTTAATGTCTGAGGCGATCGAAAAGGTGGAATGCTGACAGAGCAAAGATACTTTTGGCACTGTTCACCTATGAACGGGAAGGTATTTGCTTTGTCCTATAATAGTTACCGAAATATTCTTGAACATTTTTTGAGCAATGTACTCGTCCCAGACGAAGCCACACACACACACACACACACACACACACACACATATATATATATATATATATACATTATACTGTGCGTACAAGTACTTAAACAAAAAAATTGTTTCTAATCATTTAGTTTCGAAAGATGAAAAACATTGAATTTTATAACAAGGAATACTGCTCATGAGTATCAGGTTGGAACGAATGTAATGTTTAATTTTAGAGTATACTTTATGAATGAAAAAAAAATACTTATAGAAATATTTAATTATTAACATAACCTCCATTACTTCCTTGAATCTCTTTCCATTAGTGAACAAGATAATGGATGCTAAGCTTATAAAATTCAATAGATTTTCAAACAAAATATGAGAATAACTAATGTTCAACCTCTTCTCTTGATATCAAACTAATATTAGGATCTTGAATAAGTTCTTGCTCTTTTCCAACAGATGATGTCCCCAGAATTGCGTGCGTGTTGTTTCAGATGCAACAGATGATGTCCCCAGAATTGCGTGCGTGTTGTTTCAGATGGTAACGCATTTATAAAGAAGTTCTATAAGCAATATTGAAATTCCGTGAATGTCATTCCGCCGAAGTGTAAACAACTTCGTTTTTCATAGCTTTAAATGTCGAATTTCGTGCCAAAGAAAGTGCATTTGAGGGGAAATTTTACTGCACTTTATTCAAAAGAAATCTGCAGCTGAAGCACACAGAATTCTTGTTGCAACTTATGGGGACCATGCCTTGTCGGAAACAACTTGCAGAAATTAGAATAGACGCTTCAAAAATTATGATTTTGATGCTGAAGATAAAGAATGGTCTAGTGCACCGAAATAGGTTTGAAGACGAAGAATTGGAGGTATGACCTCATGAAGAGCCATATCAGGCTCAAGCTAAGCTTGTAGAATCATTTGGAGTTGATCACACTACAGTTTCGAAACGTTTGAAAGCATTAGGAATGAATCAAAAGCAAGGACATTGGGTACCGTATGAGTTGACGCTGAGAGACGTCGAACGGTGTCTTGTTACGTGTGAACAGCTACTTCATCAGCAGAAAAGGAAAGTTTTTTTGCATCGTATCGTGCGTGACTGGCGATGGAAAGCTGACACACTACGATAACCCTAAGCATAGAAGATCGTAGGGTAAGCCTGGCCATGCATCAACATCAGCGGCAAAGCCGAATATCCATGGTTCGAAGCTTCTGCTCTGCATTTGGTGGGATCAGCCTGGTGTAGTTTGTTATGAACTACTCAAACCGACCGAAACAATCACGAGGCGGGGATTGCTATCGACAACAATTGATGCGTTAGAGCCGAGCATTGAAGCAAAAACAGCCGCTTTACGAGCAGAGACACGCCAAAGGGATTTTGCAACATGACAACGCTAGGCCATATGTTGTAAAGCAGGTGAAAAACTATATTGAAACACTTAAGTGTGAAAGCCTACCCTAACTGCCGTATTCACCTGACATTGCCCCGTCCGATTTTCTCTAGTTCCAATTGATAACACATAGCCTCGCTGATCAGCACTTTGATTCCTGTAAAGAGGAAAAAATGGGTCGACTCGTGAATAGCCGCAAAAGACGTGTCGTTTTTCCGACGTGGAATTCCAATGCAGCCAGAAAGATGGGAAAAAGTAGTGGCTAACGATGGAAAATACTTTCAGTTACATGTTACTAATTTTCAAAGCTAAAACATTACTTTTCATGAAAAATCAGGGAATATATACTCAAGGTCCTAATAGATAGATTGATAGATATAGGCATTATATATATATATATATATATATAGAGAGAGAGAGAGAGAGAGAGAGAGAAGGAGAGAGAGAGAGAGAGAGTGAGAGAGATGGACTTAAAAGGAGACAAATACACACACACACACACACACACACACACACAAAGATAGATTGATAGATAGATATACATGGAGAAAGAGATAGATAGATAGATAGATAGAAACACACACACACACACACACACACACGGATAGATAGATAGATAGATAGATATGGACTGACACAGAGACAGATAGATAAATAGATACAGAGATAAATATGTACTCACACACACGTATATATATATATATATATATATATATATATGAATATATATCTAGATAGATTATTGATCCCTACATAAATAATCCCATCATTTTTAATGGGAACTTTGCTCAAATAGAGTTAAATCAATTTATAAATCGGATGAAGTAAAACCTGTAGACTTTTGTTTTGACAGAGATTGATGAGTAAATAGATAGAAACAAAATAGGAAAAAAACAAAAAACAGAAAACGGAAAAGGAATGAGATATGGCGAGATTGATAGGTTGATTGATAGCTTATGTTAAAGGTAACGTAATAAGAGTGAGGGAACGACGTGAAAGTTGGACCATATATAACATCTGCCAAGTAGATCTTGCTACTTAAAAATAGGTAAAGCTAAAAGAAAAGAAAAATCCCTGGGTCTTGAGAATGAAAGGTAGTTTCTTTTCTTGGTAGAGGCAGGAAGCTAAGGGTTACAGTATAAAATACAACTCATTTGCATAGCATTAGCTTCCATTTTCTTCACCCTATCTACCCAACATCGCATATATATACACACACACACACACACATATATTTATATATATATATATATGTGTGTGTGTGTGTATGGGAGTGACTTTTGCGAATTGTGAATTCAATAATTCCCACCAACGGAAACTTACACCGTAGCCGTACACGTCACTCATGATATTCAACAAAAGCGCCATCTATTAACCGAAAATTTTTTTTCCTTTTGATATTTAAATGTTATATTAGGAGATTTTATATACATAATACCAGTATATAAATAAAAGATCTGACACGAGCAAGGTAAGTAAAACAACTGGAACTGCGCACAAACACACACACACACAAACTCACATTAATACACAAATACGAGGCTGAGTGAAATGTTTTGCAATATTTTCCTATATTCTAGATTACTGTGCGTATATAACGCGACTGAAGCAGTTAGATCTATGGTAGATACCCGCTCTGGTTGGTAGTATTGTGGTAGTGGGTGCGCTGACACATCGAGCATCATTTGAAAGCCATAAAGAATAACGTGCAAAATTGTCTAATTGGGGAACTTATGAATTACGAGTTCGAACTAGTCTATAACGACGCCACGGAAGCAACCAAAAATATGTCAACGATTCGGCAAGGTCAAATAGTCATAAAACCGTAGACTCCGTTACCGTGCTTCAAGTCATTGCAACAAATCTAACAAGTAGCACTCGGTGAGTATCAGGCAATTTCGGCATTTCGCGGAGCAGCATGTTTTGTCACCAATACGGTCTCGGCAAAAACATCTGGTTCTGCCGAATTCTTCCTCAGGTTACCAAAACTATTGCTAAACTTGACTAACCCTCATACATACAAACGTACACACAAACTTATGCGCACGTACAAATGTGTTCGAAATGCATCGAAAATGAATACTGATTGATTTATTTTTAAGGTATGTCAACCCGTCTTAGGTTATTTCATGCTCAGTGGTTAGAAAATCGCGTTCATTGTACGTTCATATTTATCTTTCTTGTGCAGTTGTTTAAGTGCTTGTTTTTTTTTTCTGCACACAGTGATTAAGTATTCCTATTTAACACAAATAATTTCCACATAGTTGTAGGGTTTCAAGTATTCCTATCAAATGCTTATAATTTTTAATCAGATCTATGGGACCTGTTGATGAAACCCTAACAGATACTACCACTTCGGGTCAGAGCGGATCTAGGAGTAATGGTTATGGAGATTTCACTCCATACTTTCAAGAGCTCCAAAACTGGAGTCTCACCATTGGAGGCAGTTGAATATCATTCCTGGAAGATGCCATTTTCTGGGTGGGGGATCTTACACTTCCGCAAGATATATAATTGGTGGTCTCTAAACCTCACTGGTCGTATATCTAGATTGAAACTGTATTTACAAAGACAGAAATTAACAAAGAATCTAGCGTTAATTATTTTCAAAATAGTTCTCTTTAAAGATCAACACACCTACTCCAGCGAGTTTTTTTTATTGTTCGTAGCACCTCTGGAACTTCTATTTTCTTATGACATGATATTGGACGGAGCTAGGTTTTGTGAGTATAGAGACTGCTACACTTCCATACCCTTGAACAGACTAGACATCAATGTTGACAGCAATCTAGATGTCTATACATCATTCTTTTATAAGAGAAACTGCTCGGCTGTGCAGATGTCTTCATGCAAATGTTTAAAAGAATGTTAAGTTTCAATTTCGATAGCATTCTCACGCGCATTGACATTCACTGACCAGCAGACGCACTCCCGCGCTATAATACACATCATCATCATCATCATCATCATCTTGTCTGCTACCAGCATGGATATCCCTGACCCCCTCTCGCCACTCCTCCCTATCGTTCATTGCTTCTGGCAGGTCCTCAGGGCTACATTCCGTATCCTCACAAAGCTGCAGTATGTAGGTTCGAGCTAGTCGTCCTGCTTTTGCTCGGCTATGTGAAGGGGGTCCATAGGAGTACATCACTTATGGGCTCGTCCGAATTGCGTTTATATTTACATTTTTTGATTTTTTTTTTTTTTCTTAACAGATTTTTTTTTTTACACACGGTCCTATCAAATTCGAATGATTTTTTAACAGGTCTCTTCGATCCAAAGATAGTGGACAAGGGAGTAAAGGTAATGAAGGGATACCCTACACTCCCTGAATCTCCTGAACTGGAGTCTCGCCATCAGATGAAGTGTAGCGTCTTACCCAAGACAACCCTTTGTAGTGGGAGTCTTACCCGTAGTCAACGTATGCTAGGCCCAGCCGACAGGGTAGTTATTAAAAAAGGTTGGATTAAATTATTCGGTTTAATGGTATATCAACTCTTGATGGGTATTAAATGCCAAATCCTGTTTTATATATATATATATATATATATATATATGAATATTTTGTTGGTAACTTTACGTTAAAACGAGTTAAGGCTCATTTTGCACAAGTATTTCAATTCAACGTTTGCTCAGTCAAATAGTTCCAAGTATTGATGAAACCCTAACAGATACTACCACTTCGGGTCAGAGCGGATCTAGGAGTAATGGTTATGGAGATTTCACTCCATACTTTCAAGAGCTCCAAAACTGGAGTCTCACCATTGGAGGCAGTTGAATATCATTCCTGGAAGATGCCATTTTCTGGGTGGGGGATCTTACACTTCTGCAAGATATATAATTGGTGGTCTCTAAACCTCACTGGTCGTATATCTAGATTGAAACTGTATTTACAAAGACAGAAATTAACAAATAATCTAGCGTTAATTATTTTCAAAATAGTTCTCTTTAAAGATCAACACACCTACTCCAGCGAGTTTTATATATGAATATTTTGTTAGTAACTTTACGTTAAAACGAGTTAAGGCTCATTTTGCACAAGTATTTCAATTCAACGTTTGCTCAGTCAAATAGTTTCAAGTATTTCTCTCTAAAACTAATAATTCTAGCTCATAGTAAAAAGATTAACAGTTTTATTTGACCTGTAGATGGAGCCCTAATAGGTACAATCACTATGGATCAGAGTGCACCTGGGAGTAATGGTACTAAAGGGGTAATATACATACTTCAAATTCCAAGACTAGTGCCTCACTATCGATAGCGGTTTGATTTCATACTCAGAGGATTAAATGGGTTCAAGTATTGCTTTTCTATCACTTGTAATTCTATTATGCTAAAATGAATTGTTTGAAATTGAAATGTTTTGACATTTAAACAGCATACTTATGCTACATTGAATTGTTTGAAATAGAACAGTTTTATATATAAATAGATTTGGCATTAAATAACCTACAATGCTCGTTATGCCATAAAACAAAACGAAACCAATCAGCTTTTGACTTAAATGAGAAATGTGTTAGTAGTCCAGCCGTTCTAATGAGTTCTCACAGCCGTTCTAATGAGTTCTCACAGTTAAATGCTTTCAAGTATAGTCAATGATTATGTATTTCTATTTGACCCTCCGGTGGGGCCCTAATGTGCTACCACGCCGAGTCAGAGTAGACCTGGGAGTAATGGTTACCTTCAGGACTAGAGCCTTACCATCATATGTAGTTCAGTATCAGATTCAGAACACTTGTTTTGCGGATTTTAACCCTCTGCAGAGATGCAGTGGACGTATTCTACGGGCCCATTTGGCTGGGATGAGTTCTAAAAGAGTTTACGTCATTATTTTTAAGGTTCATTTCGAAGAAAACGCTGATTAGTCACACCAACATAAATCGAAAAAGGGATTTTACATAGACGAATGGACGTTTCTCATTAGAACGGCTGGACTACTAACACATTTCTCATTTAAGTCAAAAGCTGATTGGTTTCGTTTTGTTTTATGGCATAACGAGCATTGTAGGTTATTTAATGCCAAATCTATTTATATATAAAACTGTTCTATTTCAAACAATTCAATGTAGCATAAGTATGCTGTTTAAATGTCAAAACATTTCAATTTCAAACAATTCATTTTAGCATAAGTACACTGTTTAGATCAATTTAACCCTATTAGGTGCTACCACTCTGGGTCAGAGTGGACCGGAGAGCAATGGCAATAAAGGGGTACTCCACATTCCCAAAGCTTCAGCATTACTGGAGTCTCACAATCTGATAGTTTAATGTCATATCCAGGACACTCGTTGGGTGGGGGAGTCTTACCCCTCTGTAGAGATGCAGTCGGTGTATTCAATAGCCCAAGCCGACTGGACTAGACAGAACATGAAGTTTTATTGCTAATTCGACCTCTGCATGTTTGACGAAACTCACGTTGTCACCAGCTGAAAAAAAACAAAAAACAAAAAAAAACAGATGTATGTATAAAAAGGCCCCAAGATCAGGCAGAAGCTGCATATATCTGGTATTCCCACAATGTGAAGTAAAACCAATTAAGTCTGTTGATATTGTTAACAGCACCCTGGGGTAAAGTTAATCATGTTTCAACCTCGAATGTACGGTCATCATCTGATGAACACATTGGTGGTGGTTCTACTTCCATTTGCAGTTGTATGATTTCACTATTAGTAACTTGAGTTTAATGCTTATAATTGTTTTCTATTTTTATACAGGTCTATTTTTTTTACCATATATATAAACCTGGGAAAAATGGAAATAAATCTGACTATGAAAATGAATAGAAATGAAAAGAACACGAGGTCTTTAGGAATTTTCTTTTTTTGTAGAAATATTAAACAGTCCAAATATGCCGAGTTAAAAAGAAGTTTAACACTGATAAAGATGGAGAGATATATTATGGAATATTTATAATTGATAGATGTGGATTAAATGATATGATATAGGTAGATATGCCCGTAGTGTATGATTATCATTGTAGGAAATGGACACGGCGACACGGGTTCAAATCCTGGACGAGACTGATTGCGTTTCACATTGCACTAATACCCTTGGGAAAAGTATGAATCCAATGATTCTCCCTCCAACTATGGGTAAATAGTAGGACAGACTAGGTTCTTCAGCCATGGTGAGGCAACTAGTCTAGGAGAAGGAAAACTCTGAATTCAAACCTGTAAAACTCCGCTTAAAAAATTGACCTTATATCATATCGTGCCCGAGTGGAGGGGTTGGGTAAATATGATATGATATAGGTAGATAGGTATAACATGGATTAAAATGTATATATATTCTTTTAACCGATTGATTCTTTTGACACACACACACACACACACGCACACACACACACACACACACACACAAATATATGCGTGATACAACGAAATTGTCTATGGATAACAATAGATATGCTCCCCGCGTAGGTTGAGCACTCGAATAAGGGATTGTCGGCCGGCACATACACGTAAATGCAAAGCTCTTCTCCGGTAGCTAATAGCGTACATGTAAAAATAAGTAAGTAAAGTTGGCGACCGTGGTCGAGGGCGACCAAAAGGCTCCCTTTTCAATTGCTACTACACCGAGGTGTTGGAGAGGGCGCTACTCCTTTCCCTGGATTGCTCCACTTTACCTTTAATAAGTACCTTATATTGCTAAGTGTAAAGCAAGGAGGTATCAAGTACCGTTTTGAAAGTCTTTCGTATGATGCGACCTAGGATTGAACCCTGGTCTCCGTGACCATTGGTCAATAGTCTACCCACTAGACCAGTGAGCCGGTTTTAAGTAAAAATATATTCGTAAAAAATTCCTATACTTAGGCTGAGAATAACGATAGTTCTGGGGTAAGATACCCGGCTGACATTATATCAGTTGGGTTTCGATACCAGCTTGAAGAATCTTGTGTCTAGCCACACTGAAGCGTTATGATACAACGTAACAGTCTGTGAGTGACTATATAATGTGATGAGGATTTTTTTGAGGCAGCGTTGTATTTCAAATTTGTGTGATCTAATTAGATCACACAAATTTGAAATACAACGCTGCCTACAGAAATAGAATATTTAAAAAATGTTTCGTGTTTTCGTTTCATTTAATAACTTAAATATTTCAAATAAAGTCATAATCTGAAGACCTTATGTTTTTTTCATTTTTATGCATATATATATATATAATCATCCACAGACAGACTGTTTCGTTGTATCACAACTCTTCAGTATGGCTAGACACGCAGACGCTTGAAGCCGGGATCGAAACCCGCCCAACTTTATGTTAGACTTAGTATCATACCGCTCAGCCACAAGCGAACCAGGTCGGCTCGGGAATTATAAAGTATTAACTAGTCGCATTCATTTGTTTACATTTTTGCCTTATCGGATACAAGAGTGCTCAATTCCTTTGAATATAGATATGTATAGGATATTGAACCGGTGACTCAAGTTCAAATCCTAGGCCGGGATGGTTGTGTTTCATTTCGTGCTAATGCCGTTATCAATTCTTCTGTTTAGCAATGGGTAAATTGTAAGCAGACTATATTCTTAATCTTGGTAAGGTAATCGATCAAGGAAACACCAGAATACAAACCTTCAGTACTTAAGTAAAAAATTAATTGGGATTGGTTATATATATATATATATATATATATATATATATATATATATATAAAGAACATTCAATGAATAAAAGGGGATGTATTTGAAAAAACAAAATAGCTTTTCTTTCGGATTAGTAGTGTTTTATGGCATATCAACAGTTGTAGGTTAATGTAGGTTAATACCAAATCTTGTTCATTCATATGATTTTCAAGTGAATAATTTATATGTAACATTTTAAAATAAGCTAGAGCTCATTTATTTGCTTGCAGTTGAATGTTTTCCAGTATTGCTATTAAATACTAATAGTGGAATCTTATATGATTTATTTGCTTGCATTCAGTTAAATGGTTTCAAGTATAGTAAATGATTAAATGATGGGACCCTAAGAGGTACGGGGGGGTGTCTCCGTGGTGTAATGGTTAAAATAGTGGACCGCGGAATCGTAGTACGTGAGTTCGAAATCAAATTGCGCTATTAAGTTCACTTTCAGACAAACACCCTTGGGAAAGGTATGAACCCCCTTATCCTCTCATCTATGGGTTAAACAGTACCACTACTATCCTTCTAAAAAAGATAGATTTGGCATTAAATAACTTGAGAAGCTTGATATGCCATTAAATAACAAACAAATCTAACAGGTACTACCATGCGGGTTCAGAGTGGAACTTGGATCAACGGTAATGAATAAGTACTCCACATTCACTAAAACTCAAGGATTGGGTCTTCACTACCAGATAGTTTACTGTCATATCTAGGAGCCTTTTGTGGGATCTTATTCTTTTGCAGAGATGCAGTCAGCATATTCTACGGTCGACTGGGTTTGTTTTTTAAAAAAATTTAAAGTAAAGTTTACATTGTTTATGGCACGCACTATTTCAATCTCGCAAAAAAATATCTATTTTGCGGCTATTCAAAACGGCAGAAAATCAAATAGCGTTCTTCAGGCTGTGATTAAATATTTGGTGGCTGAGAAGTACAAACTATATGAAACATACTGAATAATGTGACCTATGGAGAAGTGTACTGAGTAAAAAAAGATCTCTTCAAATGAGCAAAACAGGGGTTTTCCACGATGAGCCTACTATCCATTGAGTAGAAAAGCACTGACTCTCCGGTAAAGAAAAAGTTCTGGGTGCTGCAGCCATTAAAGGAGTTGATGCTCACAGTCTTCTAGAACTTCAAAGGACCCATCACTATTGTTTACCTTGTGAAAAATGCAATTGTAAATAGTGTTTCCAATTGCCAACTCCTTAAGCAAAATTCGCCTTATTTATTGAATGGAGCTCGTAATATGAATATATATTTGTCAAATAACTTGATTTTCTCTACAGAGCAATAGAAAAACATGAGTGAAAATATATCAATTTTGTCTCTTTGCAAAAGGCAACTTTTTACACAAAGCTGTTTTAAAGTGTTACTAGTAAGTGGTGCTTAAATAGCTGAATTCTATTGGCATTGCCCTTTTTAGGGTGTCTCAGACATCAAGCAATGAGCAATTCTTTAACAAGGAAGTAAGTTATACCTTGGGATCTCCTTGAAACTTAGATCTTTTTCTGTTCCTCCCCACTCTCTCTATATACATACATTACATGGTAGTGTCTGTGGCCCTGGGTTTCATGCATTTTGCATTCGTCAGACAGACGATAATGTATATATATATTTCCATATGTAAATACTCTATCATCATTATTGAGCACTATTTAACAATACTGCAACATTTGGTCTTCCATTAACTCACCAAGAGAGCTAGTAAGAACCATAAATCCCATATATATATATATATATATTGTCATCCACAGACAGACTGTTTCGTTCTATCAGAACCCTTCAGTGTGGCTAGACACGCAGGACACTCGAAGCCGGGATCGAAAACCCGTCCAACTTTACGTTAGATTAAGTCTCAGACCTCTTGGCCACCAAGCGGACCACGTTGGCTAAGGGAATTTTTAAGGTATTTATTTAGCAACAGCAGCAGCCGTTTTGTTTATATTTTTTATACCCTATCGGCTACCAGAGTGCTCAATTCTTTCGAAGAGCTTTGCATTATGCGAGCGGCGGCCGACAATTCCTTCGCCAGAGTGCTCAGTCCCCATATATATATATATATATATAAAGATTTATATGGGGTTCTTTTTCGGCATTTCCGAAATGTTGGGAGAATATTAACATGACATGGCAGTACGAATATACGATGACGAAATTTGATCAGTTAAGAGATGCCATCTCGAATATTTATGTAACTTCTTTACCAAGGACCGGTTTTATTAAACAAGTACGTAAAAAACTTTGGCCCACTATAATGAGTATATATAGAGTGACACAATAAATTCTGACACGAGACAAAAAATCATAGTTGAATTTTTGCATGAGTTTATATCTGAACCCGGTATTATGCAGACTTAATTATTAAGTCTGAGAATTATTTGAAATTATATGTGTACTACGAATGTCAATAGATGCAGACTACGCAGATGATTAACCACTTCTTGCAAATACACCTGCCCAATCTCTGCTGTATAGTCATGAGCAGGCATCAGGAAACAATGATCTTTATGCTAACTTGAATAAAACAAAGTTCAGGAATTTTTATAATTTACTAAGCTTTTTGCTTAGATGTGACAGATGAGGTACCAAGTGAGACTCGAACTCACTCCAAGAGGTTTGTTAGTCTAGCTTGTTAACGGTTATATCACCAGCGGCACCTAAAGTTCATGAGTTTTAATCAAGACGGTGTCAACTTCTCTGTAATTTTCACGCCTCTGAAATTACCAGACAGGTTCATATACTTCAGTAGCAATGTTTCCTTAACTAAAAGTGATATAAACATACGCATAGACGGCTATTGCCTGGTTAATGACATCATGGAAATTTAATCTGTCTGATAAAATAAAAAGGAATTCTTCGAAGATGTAGCCGTGTCGGTACTACTGTATGGTTGCACAACTTGGACTCTAACGAAACGATCGGAGAAAAAGCTAGATGAGAACTATACAAGGATGCTACGGGCTGTTTTGAACAATGTCTGGAAGCAGCAATGTACAAAACAGCAGTTGTACAGCAACTTACCTACCATCTCACAGACAACCCAAGAAAGGTAAAGAAGACAAGAATAGGAATAAACTCATGAGCGAGGTTCTCCAATGGACTACCACAGCTGGTCCTACGAGTGTTAGCCGACCAGCAAAAGGTTATATTCTTCAGTTGCGTGGAACGTAATTGAGCGGCTTATAGAAAATTAAAGTTGATAAAATAGATAAAATGAATAAAAACGCAGACAGTCTCCGAACGGCTAGGCCAAGGCTGTTGTTGTAGTCAAAAATGACTTGGGAAAACTGAAGATCCAAAAAAATTCTTGTACGCATGTGCGGAGCCAGGAGAAACGGATATTCTTCCCACCAACGCGACAGGCGGAAGTGGGGGGATGACTCGTTTTTGAGAGTTGGAAGCGAGGCATGATGAGGTAAAGACGTACTGTTGAACATCATCCAATAATATGTAAGAAGACGAAGGTTTACGACCCCCATTTTTGGAGGTTTGCTCCGATGGGGGCCTTAGACTAGACGCAACCCAGCAGAGAAGCATCTTAGAAATACAACAGAAAACCAGAAAAAAAAACAAGGTCTTTGCTCTCTTTTTTTCGCACCAGGTTGTGTTGCTTCACTTTGTCTAACAAACGCAGTCGTCTCAGGTTCCATACTCTCTTTCTTTCTACCGGTGACAACCTACAAATTGTGGTTGTAAATAAACCTTCGGGTACTTAAACAGAGTTTCTTGCGTTCGTTAACTTTTACCATGGCAGGGTATAAATTCTCTTTGGTACTGCAACGGTACATGTGTACGGATAGTGGTTGCCGTTTAGATGATTTATCCTGAATAATAATCAATAAGAATAGATGGTAAGAAGGTGACGAGGGACAACTTGATAATGATGTGTATTTTTGTCAGAAACATTGTAAACTATAAACAGTTTGTTATCGTCCTATTGCATAAGTCGTCGCGCCGAGCAATTTCCCGTCATTTCATGTCAATGGATCAGTTTCTTTGTAGTAACAGTTATCAGGTGCCCGTGGTGTAATGGTCATCGTCGCTAGAAATGGGCACGGCGACACAAGTTCAAATCCTGGACGAGACTGATTGCATTTCACATAGCACTTATACCCTTGGGAAAGGTATGAATCCAATTATTCTCCCTCCAGCTATGAGTAAATAGTTGGGCAGACTAGGTTCTTCAGCCTTGGTGAGGCAACTAGTCTAGGGGAAGGAAAACTCTGAATTCAAACCTGTTAAACTCCGCTTAAAAAATTGACCGTGTGTCATATCCTGCCCGAGCGGAGGCGTTGGTAAATATGGTAACAGTTATCATCGTAGAGAATGAAATCGGCGACACAAGTTCAAACCCTGAACGAGCTAGTTTGCATTTCACTTTGCGCTAATGCTCTTAATAAAGGAATGAAACTATCTGTTCTTCGCTCCAGCAATGGATAAATAATCGGGCCGACTGGGTTCTTTAGCCTCGGTAAGATAATCAGTCAAGTAGAAGGAAGACTTTGCATTAAGCATTATCTGCAATCCGCATAAATCCACTCAGCTATGGGTAAATAGAAAGGCAGACTAAGTAAAGAACTCAGTCTTCCCTACTATTTGACCATGGTTAGGTTAGCAATGTCGGAGAAGGAAAACTCTGAATTCAAACCAGCTTTACTCTGACCTCGAGTACATTGTTAAGTGATAATAGAAATATAATGAAATAATAAGTTGGTAAAGATAAAATTAATAATAAAAAAAGTATAATAAAATATATAAAACAATAGTAAAAAATAATAAATAATATTTAATAAAACTTTTGCTAAGATCTGGCTCAACAACAACAAACAAAAACAAAGATATTGAAGTCGAGTCTAAAAAAAGAAGGCGTACACGCAAAGGTAAAAAGAAAAGTGTATAATAAATAAACAAATAAATAGATAAATAACCCCCAAGACCAAAAACAACAAACAAAAACCGCATAAGAAACAGGGGAAAAAGACAGGTAACAGGATATATATATATATAATATATATATATATATATATATATATATATATATATATATATATATATATAAAATTAACTTAAATCGCGAGTCGGAAATCTCCTACTAAAGTTTCACCTTAACGGATCATCAGGTTGTTCCTAGCGGGTTTTTTTTCTTTTTTTCTGGTAACCGTGAATGCTGGTAGATATTATATATATATATATATATATATATATATATATTGAGAAGTAAAATATCTTACGATTCCGATTTTCACGACATCGATGATCGAACTTTTGATGAACTTCAACTGACGATCGTTGTCGTGAAACTCTAAGTTGTAGGATAGTGCTATTTTACTTTTTAATAAGATTATATTTGCTGTACACTTTTTGTGCATTGACATGCGTTTTATTTCTTACTTATAAGTGCTCTTTTAGCTTTTTCTTTTATCAACGGTGGATATACCACGTATCTATCTATTTACCTATTTTGTTAAGGTGTGGACGGGATACAGAGAAAATATCTTTGCAGTGAGGTGAATTCTCTCACGAGTGATCCTGAGCATGACACTAAACTGCATCAAATGGTGAGGCTCTTTTCCTTGAGCTTTAGAAAATGTGGAATATTCCTTCATTGTCATTACTCCCAGATCCTTTGGCCCGGAGTGGTGGCTTGGTTTGGTTTTATGGCCTATCAACCATTACAGGTTATTTAATACCAAATGCTTTTTATACATATATATTAAATATATGATTTCGAAACACACTTTGTAGAAAACATCTTTAAACGAGACTGAGCTTATTTTTTTACATAGTTATATGGTTTCACTTATTTTATTTACTATTAATCATTTGTTTGCATACAGTTTAGTGTTTTCAAGTATTGCTATGTATAACTACCAATTCAATTAAACATTAGTAATTTGTTTTCCGATAAATGATCAAACAATTCAGTCTAGCAGAAGTTGAGAGTTTATATCTCGATTCTATTTGACCCATAGATAGGATCCTATCAGGTGTTACCACCCTGGGCCAGAGTAAACCTGGCAACGAAGAGGCACTCAGCATTCTTCAAAGCTCCAGCATTCCTGGAGCCTCACCGTCAGATTGTTTAGTGTGATATCCAGGAGACTCGTTGGAGGAGTCTTACCCCTCTGCAGAGATGCAGTCCCCAGCCGACTAGGCCAAAGGTGTGGTAGTACTTGTGAGCTACCATTTATAGGTCGAATAGAACTGCTTAATCTTTTTCTAGGGATTATCATAATTATTTTTTTAAACCATTCAGCTGTGTGCAAGTTGTTCGTATTAGATAAGAATTCTTAATAGAATTACTAATGTTCAATAACAATAAATCCCAGAAACCTTTTAACTGTGTGCAAACAAATGAGCTCTGGTTCGTTATGTTACCAACCAACGATTCATTAAATAGTCATTATATATATAAACAGGATTTGGCATTAAATAAACGTCTGGGGTTGATATACAGTTAAATCAAATAACCTAACCAATCTATCCAAACATTAATAAATAATAGCGCATAACAGTGAATATAATACTTTAGGCTTCGTTGTGGAAATGAGTTGGTGTAGAAGTAATGTCCAATGTTAAACCGCAATTATTTGCTCTGCGACTATAGTATGAACATTAGTTGTTTTGTCATTACATGTCGGAATGGGGCACGCATGTAGCGTAATGGTTATCGTCGTAGGATAGGTAATTGGCCATCTAAGTTCAAATCCTTGACGAAGTTATTTGTATTTCTCTTTGTACAAATGCCTTTCCCACAGCAGAGCTTCATTAGCAGCTTTCATTTTATTATACTCCAAATATTTTCAATTGGATTTAAACCTGGAGTTTATGCAGGCGAGAACATCATTTGTAATGAGCTAAAAAAAAAAACAACCACCATATTTTAATAGATTTAGTTGCATAGAGAGATACGTTAGGATGTTGAAAAATATCATGAGAACAGCTTTTCAATCGTTGGTAGTTGTCATTTCTCAAGAATATCAATATATTGTCTCAAAATTAATGGTTGTCGGATTGAAGAAAGTTTACCACACCCTTATTCCACTATAAGGCAATTATTTTTCAACTGATCTTCCACGACAGCGTTCTGGAGCCTCTCTATGAAGGCAAAATCTTGACTCGTCATATTCGGCTGTCAAACAACTTTGTATCAAAATTATAATATTCTGCAAAAAATTCCTTGACATTCAAAGGTTTCTAAGCAAATATTTTTGTCAAAAGTCCATTTTCTTCAAGGTTTCTTGTGATAGTCCTTTGAGATAGAATCTTCCTATCATTAGTTTTGAACTTTTCAACAAAGTGGGTCAGAGTTTTTTTCTTCCATCTCTGAGAGCTGCAAATTTTATTTATATGTTATCTATAGCTTTTAGATAATATGAAACCATTTTTCTTGTAGTAAAACTAATTTTTGCAAAATATAGCCCAAATTTTCTTTACAATGGACGAATATATCTATACGTTTTCAATACTTAAGATATCAAAAGTCTGTTGGTAGTGCGTCTCATTCGTATAATTCTGTTTTTTTAAAATTTTCATTAAGTTGAAGACATTTTTCTGGGACATTTTCAATTCAAACCATAGGTACTTTATGGACACTAGGTTCTGAAGCCAAAAATAACCATTATAAATCTCCAATTTTAATTACTAAAGTGATCTTTTAAATAATTAGCCAAAACAACCTAAGCTCAATTTTTTGCCCCGATAGTTTATAGACAAGTTTAAACACTTCACCTGCGCAGAACACTCAGACATCAAAAGCAAAAAGTTTCTTAGCTTTTTTCAAACCGTGAATTGTATAAATTATTTGAATTCATATGACTCAAAAGTATTTGTACTTCTACATGGTTGAAAGGAAGCACATTTAGTATGACGTTTATCGTCATATATTATGGAATCGGTGACCAGACTTCAAACCCTGGATGAGGCTGTTTGCGATCCTCTTCACACTAATGCCCTTAGGAAAAACATGAATCCATCTGTGGACAGACTGGGTTTAGGCAACCAGTCAAGGAGAAGGAAAACTCTGAATTGAAACCAGCTGTACTCTATTTAAAAATTGACTTTATGTCACATCCTTCCTGTGATTGAGGGGTTTCGTAAAATACATACTAAAATGACAACTATATACGAAAAGGACTAATACATACTAAAATGCCTACTGCATACAAATAGGACAAATACATACAAAAATTCTAACAACATACGAAAAGGACTAATACATATTAAAATGACACCTACATAAAAATAGGACTAATACATGCTAAAATGACACCAACATACAAAAAGGACTAATACATACTGAAATGACAAATATATACTAAAAAGGGAGCGAAAAACGACCTAGGCTCATTAATTTTGCCCAAGTTCAAACAACCCCTCTGTGCGGATCACAAGTATACTTAAATTACTAAGCTTCTTAAGATCGTGAACTGAATAAATGATTTGAGTTCATATGACTTAAAAGTATTCGTACATCCACAGATGGAAAGAACGGAATCGTTATGGTAACAACAAACGCAACAGAAACAATCATATATTGTGGGTCATGGGTTAACCACGAAGTCTAGAAACAGTGAATTGGTGTAGGGGAGGTTGAAGAAATACTAATTGTGTCACGCACATCGTAGGTAGGTTAGCAAGGAGTATTAATTGATTGATAAGATTTTATCAAATGAGACGATTATTCGTGTCACTTGGCAATTCTAATTGGCAAATACATTTTGAGGATATCACAATTTTTAGCTGGTTGAGAAGCGTTAAAAATATTAAGAAAACAGTTACATACACACAGAGAACTAAATAGCATATACATATGTAACTCCTTCCGAAATATTCGGCACACACACACACACACACACACACACACACACACACACACACACACACACACACACACACACACACACACACACACACACACACATTTATACATATATACACATACATTATCTATTATCATAATCTGCCTTTCGGGCAGGTGCTCACAAATGCACTTCCATGATTGTGCTCTGTTTATTCAAACAATATTGATATTCTACACATAGACATTGACACAGAAAAACACAGACAGACAGAGAGAGAGAGAGAGAGAGAGAGAGAGAGAGAGAGAGAGAGAGAGAGACACACACACACACATACACACACATATGGAAAACAAGATAGAAATGTACAACGGTAAAGAATTCATACCCAAACACGCAAAGTTATCCTTAAAAAAACACACATATTCACACACGCTCTTTAATAATCATACGAGTATAACTATTTTTTACACACACATATATACACACACATACATACACGCACACTCTCAGTGGTTTACTATTAAAAACAAAAGTACAAAGGCGGATCAGTAAGTCTGTAGCTTGGAAAAGAGCTAGTTAACTCTTGATATGGAAATGTTAACTGTATATTTTCTTAACTAGGGAACGAGATAATGTTGAAAATGAATAATTGCAGTGTAAAATAAATGCTTTTTCATTTTAGGCAAGGGAGGATTTACTGATGAACATATATATGTGCAAAACGTATTTATGATTCCTTTGATAATATATATATAGACAAGTCTTTGCATGATGTAACACTGATGCGTATATAGACATATACATCTGTTATCTTTACAATATACGTGGGGCCTTCAATAAGTTTCCAAACTTTTTTGTACAGGCATTTAGAATTATCGTAGACTCTTGAAAATTCAGTATGTTATTGCTACACATCGGATGAGATGACTGACCAACTTTTATGATTTCAGGTTCATATGAACAGCTACAGCAGCAATTGGAATACACACTACTAAAGTCTGATTGTCACAGGGGGTGAATTTCAAAAATACAATCTGGACGTGAGGACACTTTAGAAGAACAATATACAATAAAATTCTGTTTTAAACATGGACAAAATGCCAGAGAAACGTATGGAATGCTTCAGACTGCTTTTCGACCATCTTGCATGAATCGCGAGAATCAGTTTTTGAGTGGCATAAGAGATTCAAGGAAGGCAGGGAGTCTGTGAGGGATGATGAGAGGTGTGGGAGGAGTAAGGAAGTCAATACACCAGAGTTGATTGGCCAAAGGGTTAGGGTTAGGATTACTGTGTTGAGGTTTTAAGGGAGTTCAGGAAGAGATTCCTTGGGAAGAGGCCAGCACTCTTCAAATCGGGTCTGTGAATTTCCCCCAGGACAATGCACCAGTCCACAACTCCATCCTTGTCACAGACTATTTGACGAAGATGGGCATCAAGACAGTTCCTCACTCTCCCTATAGTCCAGACCTTACTCCCTGTGACTTTTGGTTATTTCCTAAGCTCAGAGACTGTCGTTATGAGACAATTGAGGAGATGAAAGAGGCTTTGACGAAGGTCATTGACACGCTCACACAAGAGGACTTCGATGGGGCATTCCAGAAGTTGTTGGAACGGTACAACAAGTGCATTGCAGCCGGGGGAGATTACTTCAAAGGGGACTAGAGTTTCAGGTGTGTACTATCAATAAAAGTGCCCATTCGTAAAAAGTTTGGAAACTTATTTAATGATCCTCGTATATATATATATATATATATAGTGAAAAACAAGTAGTTATAAATTCCTTTTTCTCTTGAATTAGAAAAGTGCTCAAACGCTCACCAGCAGAGCAGGATAAAGCCTAGAATAGATAAATGTTTTCCCACCTGCTCATGCCAGTATCATGACAATAAGTCTCATGCATTTAAAAAGATACAATCAGCAGATTAAATCTGCGAGTAGAATGGACGTTGAAGAATTAGTAAATATTCAATAATTCTTGCAGAATGTAAGATATTTCCATAGCACAGGAACAAAAGTAAGGAGAAATAAAAAAGGAAAACAAAAACAACAAAATAAACAAAAAATCCAAAATTAAAAAAAAGGAAAAAAAAAGATAACAAACCTAAACCAAAAACTAAAATAAACACAATTCTCTATTTCAAAGTGCAAAAAAATTTAGTAACAATTGGTTCCATGATGAAAAGAGGGACCTGTTAACTATACTAAAGTGCTGTGCTGAAACAGAAGAATATATATATATATATATATATATATATATATATATATATATATATTGGCTGCATTTTTTCATTAATACAAATTTCGTTGAACATAATAGACATTTCTTGTCTACATATTTTCTTGTTGATCCTTTCATATTGCCGTATTGATTTTATAATATTCGGCGGGAATTGGTTGATGTATCTTCCATAATTGTTTATTTCCCTAGTACTTTCTATCGGTCTTTGGGCCATCATCAGGGGAGGATCTAAAATTTCCTTTTGAGATGTTCTCATTGATACTAACAAGAATAATAACCTCACTTCCTCTACTTACAAAAACCTCTAATAAGAATATGGCATTCTTGTGTTGTTCTCATCTTGCTTTTTCTCTATGCATTTTGTTACTGTCCATGTGGTGCATCCATATAGTTGTTTTGACACAAACACAGCTCGGAAAAAATCTTGTTTTATTTTATTGTATTGATCAGATTTTATATATGATCAATAACATGTCAATAGCAATCCACACACTTGTATATATATATATATATATATATATATATATATATATATATTGTCATCCATTGACAGACTATTTCGTGTGGCTAGACCTGCGTGATGCTTCAAGCTGAGATGTAAAACCGGTTGACTTTATGTCAGTCAAATATTTTACCCCAGGACCATCATCAATCTCAACGTAAGTGAAAGAAATTTTCGTATATCTTTTTACATATACGCTATCAAGTACCGGGGTGCTTAATTCATGAGAAAAGTATTGCATTTTAGCGCATGTGGCTGCCGGCAAATCCCCCACTCGAGTGCTCAACCCACGATGGGAGTACACACACACACACACACACATATATTCAATTACTATGACCAGAAAATCCGGCAAGTACTGCGTGCCACGTATGGAACCCCTGGACTGCTGTTTCGACCTTTTTAGGGCTCATCAGCAGTGTATACCATGATCTCCCCTACTGTAGATCGAACCATCGGCCACAGAATGTAGAGCCGAAACTCTACCACTGAGCTATTCATTCACTTCGTACACTAGAGTACGAATGTAACTACAAGACACATCAGGTTAATTAGTCATGCATTTACCATGACTAATCAATTTAGCATCGCTTGTATGATATGTAAACTAATAGCACAGTGGTAGAGTTTTGGCTCTGAGTTCGCTGGTTCGATATCCAGTGGGGGAGATCATGGTATACATTATTGATGAGACCTAATAAGGTCGAAACAGTTATCCTGTTGTTCCTTATGTCACACACAGTGCTAGCCAGATTTTCTGGTCATGGTAATTCAATGTATAATATATGATTCCTCTATTTAATATATATATGTATATATATATATATATATATATATATATATATGTGTGTGTGTGTGTGTGTGTGTGTGTGTGTGTGTTAAATAATAGCCCTTATGGTAAGAAAAAAAACCCGGGAAGTGATTTGAAGATGAAAATATACAACGAATCACTGTCAAGCGGAAGAAAATATATATTGGAAAAAAATAGAAAAGGCCAACCTTGTCATACCAATTGAAAAAAATCAAAAGACACGCAATTGGTTGGGTCAAAAGAAAAAAAAACACCGTTAGGGCTACTAAGCTACAATGCAAAAAGTGCTCAATACTAAGTAGAGCAAAATATAAACGATAATTACTTATTGAGTCAGGAACTAACCTACTATAGTTTCGCCTAAGCGGCTCATCAGGGTACCTAATCCCGAAACTATTGTAGGTTAGTTCCTGACTCACTAAGTAATTATCGTTACTATATATATATATATATATATGTGTGTGACTTTTTAGAGGAATTTTAAGCTTTTTAGTCAATACCAAACTGTACTAAACTGTTTTGAATATATCTTTATCAAGTCTATTATTTTATAAATGTACAGGTTATTTTGTAAATTAAACTCATTCCGGTTTATGTGGCTTCCTTGTATTACTATTGTAATAATTGTAATTATTTAGAATGTAGTGTGTCCTGGGTAAGACACTGAACTGCATCTGATAGGGAGGTTCCAGTCTTGGAGCTTTGGTGAAAGTGATCTACCCCTCTACTACTACTACTTCTTTGTCCACTGACCCAGTGTGGTAGTAGTATTTAGGGTCCAATCTTTGGGTCAGATAGAACTGTTTTACCATTTGAATATGTGCAAGCAAATGATGAGAATTTGAACTTTTTGTGTTACGTACCAATACTTGAACCCATTTGATTTTGTGCAAACAAATTGTTAATATTGAATAGAATTATTAAGGTTTAATCAGAATACTTGAAACCATTTCACTGTGCACAAACAGATGAGCTCAGGTTTGTTTAAAGTATTATCAACAAACTATTCGTTCACAAATCATATATCTGATATATATATATATATATATAAGCGAGATTTGGCATTAAACAATCTACAAGAGTTGATTTGCCCTAAAACCCCACCAACCTACTAATCAGAATATACTGCTGCTTGATGATTGTGAAAACGTGAAACTATTAGTTACGACATGTGGTTTTAATTTTTGTCTTATACTGCCTATTGTTATTATATATGTGTGTGTGTGTGTGTGTGTTTATATGTGCGCGTTCGTTTGTTGTGTGTCAGTATGTGTTTGAACTGTTATTTTCGGGGTGGAATCCAGTGTAAAGGGTGATCAGGTGACAATAACCGTTTGGGGTGAATTTCCGCTCGGGTAAATAAAGAAACATCCTGCGTGAATGTTCATAGGAAATGAGAGAAGGTTGCCGAAAATCGTAAAATGAGAATTGCGATGTGTTGTATTTAAGGCACGGACAACTAGACACACGTGACACTTGCCTTGTTTTAGTCCTTGGCTTTCTTTTAGAAACATTTGTACGTATAAACACACACACACACACACACACACACACACACACACACACACACACACACACATTTATACGTATAAACAGTATCACATACCATGTACATATTTGTCCCTAGACAAGACGGAAAGTTCCTAACAGAATAACATAAACATCAATTTATTCTTACGTACTTTTACACACATTGCACTTAGCGACAATCTTGCCCTGTCAGCAGGGCTTAGAATACATTGACTGTATCTCCTGCGGAGGGGTAAGACCCCCTCCTAAAAAAGGGGTGTCTTGGGTACGACTCAAAACTATACCTGATGGTAAGTTTCCAGTTCTGGAGATATGGGAAATGTGGAGTACTCCTTTATTGCTATTACTCCCAGGTTCACTCTGATCTGGAGCGGTAGTATCTATTAGGAACCCTTCTCTTGGTCAAATAGATCTGTTTGAAAATTATTTCTATTCGACAGAACCGTGTTTAACCCCCACCCACCAAAAGCTCTCAAGAAACGACTACAGAATTTAAATATGAACCTACAACGACCGTGATTCTCTCACCTTTAGGCATAAAATTATCCTAGATTGGTTAATATGGCATTAAAATCAATCATTTAATCCATAAATTTGCAACACTCGTATAGTTTTGTGCTTGTTTTTTTGTTTGGGTTTTATGGCGTATCAAACTTTGTAGGTTATTTAATGCCAAATCCATTTTTATATAAATAAACAGTTCTACTTCAAACAATTCAGTTTACCATAAGTAATTGGTTTGATTTCTTTCTTAATTGGTTTGATTTCTTTCTTTAATGGCATATCAACCTTCATGGGTAATTTAATAGTAAAGCCATCCTTGTAAAAGAACAATAATGGTGCTATTTAACTCATAGCGAGGGGAATAAATGAGTTCATGCCTTTCCCAAGAGTATCAGTCTGAGAGTGAATGAAATAATGCAACTGGAGTTCGAACTCGCCTCCTGCAATGTCATAGTCAAGCATTTTTATGGAAAAATCACTTTTCCAACAGCCCCACCCAACAAGAAAAGAGGCAATTTTTGTCAGAAGCTGAAATTTTTGTATTTGTATTTTTACGTTTAGGTGCACGTTTTAAAATTTCATTGAAATTCGCAGACGGCAATATTTGACCTGCCGCGAAAATTTTAAAGAATCAAAACCTGATATAATTTAAGCAATTTTTTCCTTCTAAGAATATCAAAAATTCATTTCCCACTTTGAATCATAGATAAGTCAGTTCATTTGTTTTATTCTGAGCTTAATACAACTTATAAATAAGAATAGATAAAAAGTAAAATCAATAAAATATCCAGTAGATTTACACGCCCATTCCATGAACTGACACAAAACTTTGGATTTAATTTCTTTTGAGAGAAATCTAACAGTTTGTTACTTCCAAATGCATTTAATTTCATCATCGCTTCAGTAAAAGTAAAGTTGGTGACCGTAGTCGTGGGCGACTCGAATGTTACCTTTTCAATAGCTACTACACCGAGGTGTATGGGAGGGCGCTACTCGTTTCCCTGGATTGCTCCACTCAACCCTTGATGCGTACCTTATAATGCTGACTGTTAGCTAGGAGGTATCAAGTACCATATCTATGGGTTAAATACAACTAAACTGCATACTTATGCTAAACCGAATTAGAATTTGAATTAGAACTGTTTGACTAAACTGAATAGATTGAAATAGAAATGATTTTGACAATTAAATCGTGTACATACATTTAAACTGTGTAATTACGTTAAACTGAATTGTTTGAAATGGAACTGTTTTTGACATTAAAACTGTTCTTACACTAAACTGAATTGTTTTATATAGAGCTGTTTTTATATTTAACTGTGTGTAAACAAAATCTGTACTTATACTAACCTGAATTAGCTGAATTAGAACTGCTTGACTAAATTGAATAGCTTGAAATAGAAATGTTTTTCACAATTAAACTGTGTACTCATGCTAAACAGAATTCTATGAGATAGAACTGATTATTTGTATAAAAATGGATTTGGCATTGAATAAACTACAAAGGTTGATATGCCATAAAACCCAAACAAACAACCAATCAATCTACATTTCATGCATGAACACTCACTTTCTCTCATAAAATATTTACGTTCTGATTAATATTATCTTTTTTTTTTACCAGAATCTTTTTTTTCAACAATTTGTTCACTCAATTTAAAGAAATGACATTTGATAATTTGTAGATCGGTGTTTTAATCAATCATTTCCACATTTATCCACAACGTTAGCCACAACATTACGGGGACTCCCGCAACTATTCTTATAACAAATAATTTGCACACATATGATATCAGGTATTATTATTATTATCTAGTACTAATAATTTTCAGACCAATTTATTTAACCCATTGATGAGACCCTATTGGGTATTTCCACTCTTGATTAGAGTGAACCTCTAAACAAGGGAAATGGTGGTGTATTACACACTGTAGTTTAGTGTCATATACAGGACACTCTTTTTTGGAGAGGGTATTACTTCTCGACTTGAATTACAGTAAATATGTTTTACACTCAACTGACTTGGTGGTTGCAGAAGAGAGGTAAGATAGTAGGAGGCATTTATTTAGCAACCTGTTTCATTTTCCCTATCAAGTTTCTAATTTTTGGTAAAGCGACATTCTCGTTATTTAAGTTTCTCTGTCTGTTTGAGTAGGGCCTCACTGATTGATTGATTTATTATAACGGCATGTCATCCCTTTTGGGGTTATTTCATGACAAGAGGTTAGGGAATTGTGTACATTCTATATTTACATTTTTGTGTGGTTTCTTAAGAGTTTTTTTACACGGTTATATGATATCGAGTATTCCTATCAAATACGAATAATTTGCGAACAGGTATATTTGACCTATAGAGTGGATCATAACAAGCACTACCACTTTGGGTCGAAGTGGACCTAGGAGTAATGGCAATGAAGGGATACTCCACAATCCAAAACTCGAGCGTCACTTTAAGACGCTGTTTAGTGTCCTGTCCCTTTGGAGAGCAGGCAGTCAATGTATTCTTTTTCATGACCTTAGAGTCGTTTTAGAAGTGTAGCAAGTTGGTAGAAGACTATTTTCTTTCTCTATCTAGTTTCCTGTTTTAAGTCAAGTGACTGCCTCGTTTTTTAAGCCCCGCTCTCAATGGTCCTCATTGATGATGATTTAAAATTTTCAAATCTTCTGCTAACTATTATAGCTACGGTCTTGCCAAAGAGGATACGCATACCATAACTTTTATACCATGTGTTGAATGATTCTAAGTGGTCTTTCTCTTTCTTCAGCTGAATTTGGTCGACGGCACAGATCTCATTTAGTACATCCGTGTTTGCCTCTCTAGTTATCTAGTCTATGGAGAAAATAAAAAAAGTTAAGTTACTGGGTGGTGATACTCAGATCTGCCGGACTTGTAACGTCACAAAGAACCACTGACCAAAGTCTTTTGGGGTTATGAGCTGCGATCTTGTAGCGTTGATGGTTCTGATACTAAGAGCTACCGCTTGACGTCATACTGTCACAGTGCCTCTAATAAGAAATCCCTGTTGACCCAGTAAAAGATATTTTCTTTGACGACAAATATGAGACGAGATCGACGATCGTATTCTACAGTCTTTTCTCTAACTTGATGCCGTGCAACAATAGCAGAAGTATTTTGCATTGTCTTCTCTTTGAAACCATTGAGACATTAAACTTTGATTCTTAATTAAAAGTCTTTGCATACATTTTTCCTACACTTCAAGACATGGAGAGGATATATATATATATATATATATATATATATATATATATATATATAAGCAACTCGTCTAGCAGTTAAATTACTATTGAGTAATCAATTTGATTCCAACGAGTTCTCTCAAACTTGCACCCTTATACGAAGCTAAGCTTAATTTTAAAAATTTTATTCATTTATTCATTATTAAATAGCACATCAACGTTTTCTGGTTATTTAATGACAAATCTATATCCTTTTAGAAGAACAGTAGTGGTACCATTTAACCCATAGATAAGAGGATAAGGGGGTTCATACCTTTCCCAAGGGTATTTGTCCGCAAGCAAACCTAATAAAATTTGATTCTCAGACATCTGGCCTTGTGTCAAAAGAGGCTAGATTTTAGCAATGATTATATATCTTTACAGAGTCTCTGTGCACATATCTCTGCACATGTCTTTTCTTGCCCAGTCGGCTGGGGCTGTAGAATACACTGACTGCATCTCTTCAAAGGGGTAAGACCCCCCCTAATGAGTGTCCTGGATATGACACTAAACTATCTGATGGTGAGGTTCCAGTTATGTTGGTGCTTTGGGGAATACGGAGCACCACTTCATTGCCATTGCTCTCATGTCCACTCTGGCCCGGCGTGGTAGCAACTGATAGGGCCCTAAATAGAACTAACGGCATACTAATGCTAAACTGAATTGTTTGATTAAAGTGAATAGCTTGAAAGAGAAATGTTTTTGACAAATAAACGGTACTTACATTTAAACTGCGTGCTTATGCTAAACTGAATTATTTGAAATTGAACCGTTTTTAACATTGACACTGTACTTACACTAAGCTGGATTGTTATATATATATAACTATTTTGACATTTTACTGTGTAAAAAAAATCTGTTCTTGGGCTATATTGAATTAGCTGAATTAGAACTGTTTGAATAAACTGAATAGTTTGAAATAGAAATGTTCTTGACAGTTAAACTGTGTACTCATGCTAAACTGGATTGTTTGAAATAGAACTGATTATTTACATAAAAATGGATTTGGCGTTAAATAACCTACAGGGGATGATATGCCATAAAACCCAACCAACCAACCAACCTGTCTTTTCTTTAGCGGCGTCTGAAGGTTTGAATTGATAGTTTTTCTTTTCCTAGACCGGTTGTCATACCAAGGTTAAAGATACCAGTCTGCCCTAATATTTACCTATAACTGGAGGGAGAATAGTAGGATGCATACAAAGGTATTAGCGCTATTTAAAATGCAGACAGCATCGTCCAGGGTTTGAACTTTGGTCACCGTATCCATTTCATTCGATGATTCTATCTACCCAACCCCTCCGCTCGGGCAGGATATAACACCAGGTCAATTTTTAAGCGGAGTTTAACAGGTTTGAATTCAGAGTTTTCCTTCTCCTAGACTAGTTGCCTCACCAAGGCTGAAGAACCTAGTCTGTCTTACTATTTACCCATAGCTGGAGGGAGAATAATTGGATTCATACCTTTCCCAAGGGTATTAGTGGTATGTGAAATGCAGTCAGTCAGGTCCAGGATTTGAACTCTTGTCACCGTGCCCATATCCTGCGACGATAACCATTACACCACGGGCACCATTTCATTCGATGATAACCATTACACCACGAGCCCCTCTTACATAAATGATTATGTTTGAATGAGCAAGTTACGAAACTAGTGTAAAGAATTCATGTATCAAAACAAGAATTTAGATTGAGTTCCCTGAAATTTCTTATCAAGTCTCTATCATTCATGGAAAGATTGTTTTGTAAAGCAGAATTTCATGACAAGCGTTTTCTCCTCTTCACTTGATATGATAAAATCTTGAGACAAACAAGGCCTCAAACCAGACTTAACTGAGTCAATTTAATATCTACAATAAAAACACGTACACATACAAAATATCCACACTCATGAACCCACCTACATACCCACCTTCACAGGGCACTGGCATTTAGAGCACTTAGCAATTTATACGCCCGCGTGCTTAAAGAAGCAAGCCAGGAAGGCGACACCAGAGTCAATTGAAACAAAACAAAAGAGAAAAGAAAAAACAAAATGGTAAACTGTCAAGGAATTTTGGTTTATATGAAGCAAAGTCCTTGGTTCTGATGCAAATCTTTCGGAACTTGAATCTGGGTGGCATGGAGGGTTTCAAACTGCAGACGATATTTTTTTGTGTTGTTTTTCTTTCGAGAATCTACGTTCAAGACTTGCCAATGTTAACTGATTGAGATCTTTTAAAGAAACACAGACAAAAATTAAATAAAATGTTCAGCATATTTGTCGTGGTGCTGTTTACGCACTATTGAGGAGATATCACCATTGTAAAAATATTGGCATGCTTAACTGCAGCGGACCTAAATCTGAGAAAGAATGACTTTCAGACATCGTAACAAATACCGACATATCATATGATTTCTGGCGCTACATAATCTTCCGTCTTGTTCTGATTAGAGGCTGCTGTAACAATATTATTCATAAAGGAATAAGTACAATGTTAATTCCCTTCAAGACTAAAGATACCAGGGTTTTAATATTCCATCTTGACTATTATACAATCAAAACAGATATTATTAGGTATTATTTATCATCAAACTCGATAGCACTGAAACAAATGGATCAAAATTATAAATATAGATTTCAGATGTTGCAATAAATAACCACGTATCATAATAATTGGCTCTAGATAGTCTGCTTTTTTTAGGAGGCGCTCTTAGGGTAACAATTATCATTGTAAGAGTTCAAATCCAAGACGAGGCTAAGTGAGTTTCATTTTCAAGCTAATGATTTTGGAAAAGGACTAAATCCAACAATTCTCCCTCTAGTTATGGGTAAATAGTAGAGCAGATTAATTTCTTCAGCCTTGGTAAGACAACCAGTCTCGTAAAGGAAAAACTCCGAATTTAAACCAGCTGTATTCCACTTAGAAATTGTCCCATATCCTGACTGTGGCACTCGGGTACATAATCTACATAATATTCCATCCGCAGACGTTGCTGTCCATAAATCAATATACGTCTATCAATTTTTAAAAATTAATATCAATTTTCTTTTCTCAATATCATCATCTTTAAGACTTAGACATCCATTCCTAGCAGCCATCGTGCTCAGTAAGTCCGCTACTAAATCTATTAGACGCCATTCAGAGCAGATGAATGTAAGTTTTTGCTGGATGGCAACACTGTTGCGTCCATGTGTAAGAGTCCATAAAGGAATGTCACCGATGACTTCATCCTTATTTTACTTAGCAGTGACCATCATGTAGAGTTCGCCTTTCTTGGATGGTTTGTGAGATGGGGGGTAAGTGGCTGTACAGCTACTGAGTAGTGATGTGTTGTTTCCTAGATTTATTCAAAACAGCATGTAGCATCCCTGAGTAGTCCCCATTTAACTTTCTCGCAAAATCCATCTGGTGCAACCTTACTGTTGTACTAACATGACTACAGCTTGGAAGAATTACTGTTTTATTCTATCAGGAATATCAGCTTTTCATATGATCAATAACATATCGATAGCAGTCAATGATTTTCCTATGCTTATAGTGACATTGCTGTCTGTAGATAAGATATTTCTACTGAGGTATGTAAAATGGTTTACTAATTTTAGAGGCTTCCCTTATAATGTAGAAATAGCTCAATTTTCAGGGTTTTATTATTTCAACTCAAATTGTAATATAATGGCCAAGGGATTTAATATTATATATCTTGCCTTTCGGTTTAGTTAGGCTGAGAACCTTTCGCTTAGCGCATGGGTTAGTTAGGTGTAAACATGAGCGCAGGTGTTTACGCGCGTGCGGAGCAGACGTGTCATTCAGAGATGTCACAATAGAAACCCCAGATGAAAAAAGTGACCGCGGGATGTGAATGACGTCATGCACCGGAAGCGTGCGCAGAGGATTTGGGGGATTTGAAAAAAAGTCAGGGAATTGGGTTTTAGCGTCCGAGGAAGACGTTTGACTTTCGGAGCTCACCGAGGCCTTGCATCGGGTGCTGCACGTGGTGGTGGTGGTGGAGGTGGGGGGGGTGCAGATGGAAAAATTGTCATAGAAAGATTGTGCCTCTCTCCTTATGTCGAAAAACCTTTTAACTCAAAGGTAATAAAAAGTTTCGTACCTGAACTAAGAAGTCGTAAAGTTTTCCGTCTTTCTATATATGAGTTATGAACATTCTATGTACATTTCACATATCCGTATATATATTCATATATGGCTATGTAACAAAATATATGATCAAAACGGATATCATTAGAAATTATTTATGATCAAAGTCAATAGTATTGAAATTCTGTGATCAAGAATAAAAAAGAATTACAGCTGAAATGAACGCAAAAACTGAAACCAAAATTTGACCTTGATTTGCATATTCCATTTTCCACGACAGCAATCATTAAGCTAACCGGGCCGTGACGAGAATTTATGATAACGCTTATAAATAAGTATAATTCTGACAATTCTTTTGATAAGAAGATAATTTTTCCTCTAAACTTTCCAGTGAGACATTATACAACCAAAACGGATATCATCAGATATCATTCATTATCTCACTCTATAGAATTGGTCCTACGTATCAAGAAAGGAAAGACAGTCACGTAGTTATAAAAAATTCCCAGTTTCTTTATTTCAGGTGTTACAAGTTTTTCAAACTGGTCGGAAGGATGTTAAAACATATGGATCAGTTTTGTTTTTTATGTCAATAAACGAAAATCCTTTGTTAATCTTTTATCGTCACTTCCAGTTCGGGGAAGCGGCTTCGCTTAGATCCAAAATACACGTCTTTACTCTCCACCGTATTCAACTAACAGGTTTTGAATCTCCCCAAATTTCGTGTCTAATTACATCTCACCTCTTAAAAAAGTTTATGTGATTAAACTTTTGAATTCTACCTTTCGGTCGTGTTCAATATAGTCAGAAGCTGAAGTCATTAGTGGTAGTGGCCATCAAATTACACTTACAAATTGATTGGAAGTTAGAACCTTATAGAAGCACTGGTTCAAGAGATTACTATCAACGGTACAGCATGTTCTCTATGAGTTAAATGTCCTTCCTGAAAAATAGTAGTAAATACCACCAAAAGAAGAAAAGAAAGACAAAAAGGTCCAAATATCTTTACATTAGCTCAGTGATTAAATCAAACAGAGAAATATTACAACGACATGGATTTACATGGATTAAAAGATTATGACATGATCTCATAAATCTGGATCATTTAATGTCAAGTTAATAAGGATTTATCAAAATTCAAGGTTAACTTAATGAAAAACGAGAAAATGAACTTAAATGTTTTGCAAAAGTAGAACTACCAAATTTGATATGTATATTCATTCGAACATGTGTAAAATTTTAACATAATTTTTGTTCTTCATAAGTTGAAGCGATCTCATCGTGAGGGGGTCCCCTCACAATTACAATGAGATGTATGAAGCTATGTTGCAGCAAGAAAAACTAACTGAACAGAATTTAATTTCCCGAATTTTAAAAGGAAAAAAGTATTAGATTGGAATACTTGAAACAATATAATTGTGTGCAAATTATTTGTATTAGATAGGAATGCTTAATACTATGTAAATGTATGCAAACAAATTAATATTGACGACAAAAATAATTGCAATGAAACACTGAAAATAATATTTTAATCAAACATTTATAAATGGGTTAAATTTTGGCATTAAATAATGCATATGGAATATGATATACCATGAAATAAAACAAATCAATCCTTCAGATAGGAATAAAGAGGAAATAACATTAGAAAGAAATACTCAAATAATTAGAATAAGTATGAGAGCATGAAAAGGAAAAAATATTATTAACTTATTATGATTTGCGAGTTTTTCTTCACACAAGCGTGGAGTCAGAGTAACAGCAAGTATCTTCAAGTCTCCAGAATTCTACTGATTAGTCTCACCGATTTTATCAATGCACTGCTCAGGATGGTCTCGATTCTTTTTCTGATTTTCAATTCCTCCAGTGTTTTTACAAACCTCTGGAGGCCGTTCCAAGTGCACCAATGAAAATTGTTAATACCGTCAACATCAAGTTCCACTGCTTTTTCAGCCGTCTGGAAAGATCCACGTATGTATCTATCTTTTTGCTTTCTTTTAGTTTTACTCTTGAACGGCAAAACGCACAAAATGGTAATTTCTTTTAATAATATTTTCATTGTTACTATTTATTAATTAAAACCTTCTAATTTCTTAAAAGACTTGAAACCATATAATTGCGTGCAAATTATTGGTATTAGATCGGATTAATTTAAGCTATATAACCGTGTTCAAAAAATGCACCTTTTCTTTCTCAGTTCGTTGCTTTAACTATTGTGCGCGACTCTAATGTCACATAAATATTTCAGTGCAAAAAAAAAAAAAAGGTTGGTACAAAAGGGTTTTAATCTATATTAGTATTAAACTTTTCCATTAAAAAAAAACAAACTAGCATTAAAATAAGATCTAAATTTGAGTGACCCAGCCTCCTATATCCTGTCCGCGTTCCTTTGATGGTGGCAGAATTAAAGAAGTTTCCTTACTTTTCGACCATTTGAAAGCATGTTATAATACTCAGAAGAATAAGATGGACGCCTTGAAGAGATTGCCGACTCAATTGCTTTCTAACGCCGTCACGCATCAGTGAAACCAGATGCAAAAAAACAAAACAAAACAAAAAACAAAACAAAAACAAAAACAAAAAAACGAAAAATAAAAATAAAAAACAAAGGATTTTGAGAAATACTTGCAATCTGTTTTTAAGTTCTGTCTCTGTCGGTTTTTATTTTTAGACTCAGAAAGAATTATCCACAAAGTAAGTCAATGATTTTCTTCTGTAAAAGGCGCCTAATTCGGATTCATGTGTCAAACAAATGATTAGGAAGAAAGGGAAAAATTATGGAAGTCATTCAAAACAAAAAAAAAAATTCCTCATAAGTGTAACAATGTGGTAAAACTGGACGACGGTCGTTGGTTCCAGGTGTCAGTTCGCTTGGGTCGTCGTAGTTTACGCTGGTTGATGGTAAGTGGGCTTCAAACCGACAAAGAATAAGATCTAAATAAGATCACCACGTGGAGAACTGGTGAGACAAACAATAGCCAGATGAATTGAGAATTAATTTTCCAATCAAAAGCTTAGAATTGTGTCTTATTCAGTGGGAAATAGTGTTCTTATTGGTTTGCTTTGGTAGGGTTTTATGGCATATCAACCATTGTAGGTTATTAAATGCCAAATCACCTTTATACATATATATTAAATATATGATTTCTAAACACATTTTGTTCTTAACATATTTGAATGAGCCCGAGCTCTTTATTTTCACTGTCAAATGGTTTCAAGCACTTCTATTGAACACGAACAATTCTATTTACTATTAACCATTTGCATGCGCACAATGAAGTGGTTACAAGTATTGCTATTTAACACAAATAATTCTATTTAACATGACTTATTCGTTCGCACACAGTTAAATGGTTCCATGTGTTGCTATGTATCTCTAATAATTCAGTTAAAAATCACTCATTTGATTACACACAGTTAAATGATCAAACAATTCTATTTCTAACAATTCAATTTCGCATTAGTCATTTGTTTACACTCAGTTTAAATGTTAAATAGTTCTATTTGACCCATAGATAGGACCCTTTCAGGTGTTACCATTCCGGGTCAGAGTGGACCTGGGAGCAATGGCAATGAAGGAGTGCTCCACATTCCCTAATGCTCCAAGACTAAAACCTTAACATCAGATTGTTTAATGTCATATCTTGGACATTCATTTGGGGAGTCTTAGTCCTTTGCAGAGATGCAGTCGGTGTATTCTACGGTCGCAGTCGATTGGGCCGTAGAATTTTAATCATTTTAGCGAATGGTAAAGTTCGGAGGATGGGCCGGTCGAAATAGGGTAAGGTATTAAACAGATACGAAGATCCAATATAAAAAATTGTTTATTGCTCTGAGAACATAATCTGATGATACGAGTAACTTTTTCATAACCCTATTCATCTTAACACTTCTGATGAACACTTACTTTGATTTTTATTTATTCATTTATTTTTGTTATGCCTCCATGAGCATCTCCCCTTTTTACCATCTTCTCACTTCTTCCTCTTAAAAAATCTCTGCACTGAATATTTACTCTATTAATGCAAATTCTATTAATGGATCAAATTCGATGACGTAATAGCTAAAGTAATGGAATGTGAAATCGTAATATACGTGTTCGAACCCCAGTCGCGCTATTACATCCTCTTACGAACTGATACTCTTAGGAAAGGTAAGAACCGATTTATTCCCCAAGATATTCATCAAGTATCCCGATTACTGTTCTTCTACAAGGATAGATTTAGCATTAAATACACCACGAAGGTTGATATACCATTAAAACAAGCCGAATGAAATCCTGTGAATTCAACCGATAATTCCAAAAATGTCCTTTGAAGTTCCTTTTCTGAAACCGTCAAATTTTAATCTTAATTCTAATGGCATGTCAACATTAGAATATGTACCGCCGAATGTCAACTTGTCTGCTTTATTTTACGCTTAGAGGTTAGTGAATTGCGTTTATATTTAGGTTTTTGTGTAGTTTCTTAAGAATCTTTGCACACCGTTACATTTCAATCTAATATTAATATTTTGGCAAACAGATTCATTTTATCCATTTATAGGACCTTAGCATGTTTACTCCGAGTCAGAGTGGACTTGGGTGAAATGGTAATGAAGGGGTACACAATATTTCTCAAAGTACCAGAAATGAAGCCACACTGTCAGATACAGTTTAGTTTCAGGGTTTTTTTGGGTGTGTTGGATGTCTTACCATTCTGTCGAGGATACAATCATCCGATTTTAAGGTCTGCCGTTCGGGTGCGTAATTAGAAACTAATATACATAATTTTTCCAAATGAATAAAAGAATGGATTTGCTAAGTGTAGAAGTCAGTTCCATTTTGTGGTCAGAATTTGCGCTGCACACTTGCAAATGACATAACAAAAATAAAGAATGAAGGAAAAGCCTGGTGGAGATATCACCAGATGAAAGACAGAGATCTCCAAAACTACATTCGGCTCGTACAGATTTTATCCAGTCTGCTGTAACTTTAAATATTTTCCCCGACCACACAGTCATATAGTTAACACATAACTGTCAACAGAAAAACTTAAAAAAGCTATGATAGAGAGGGATAGGGAGATCCGTGCGGGCAGCACAACATGATGATGATGACTGCTAGTTTGATTTCTTATCATTTAAATAATTATCTTAAACTTTTATAAAAATGATTTTGTTCTTTATTTTAAATAATGACCATCTTATAAGCCGTTTGTAACATGTATAAGTTCTGCTTGTGAGTAAATATCCTAGACTTTAATAAAACTGACTTCATAAATTTTCGTTTGCTTCCTAGAATGAAAATTCTGTGGAGAACAGGAAACGATACAACGGTCCACCGTAATAACATAGCAGGTACGACTTCCAACTGAAAATCTTCCAAAAATATTTGTCAAAATTTCGAATATGAAGCTTGATTATTATAATCACTTAGAGTATTTGGACATTTGCCTTGATTGTTATCTTCAGAACGCTTCCGCCGATGTATTCTTCAGGCTTCGTCAGGTCGAAAAAGGAAGCCTACACAGAACTTTGAACAGAACCTTATGTTTAATCCATGGGGCTAGATTGTCTGAATTTCATTAATGGGTTCAAGTGTAATCTATAGGAAGTATCCTTTGTTATTTACTTGTAGTCGGGATTGAACCAACAACTTTCCGATGTTTTCACTAAAAACCACGTCGATAAGCAAACGCCTTGATCTGTTGTGCCATGGGGCCTGTTGGACAATATAAATTGAATTTTTTGCTACTTATAAACCTAAAATCTCCATCAATCCATGGGATAATACTCACTACTATCATTTATGACTTTTTTTTTTTTTATCTAAGCTCATATTTCTAAAATGAAAATAAGCCTGTTGAATGTTAAAAGGAATATTTTGAAGAAAATAAGCGTTTTATTCATTGCTCATTTTTTTGTCTCGGTAAATACAGCTTCAGTCTCGATACTTATTGAATATAGCAAGTATTTTCAATTTGTTTTCGAAGTGGTTTGTAATTCACATTTTACTTACTTTATAACTGTTAAAATTTGGCAAAACATCTAATCTGTAAAGGGTTAATGTCACCATTACTAACAGATGGTCAGTTACTCAGCAAAGAGCAATGGTTAGCATGCAGATTTTACAAAAAAGACGTTGCTTAAATATGTACTGCATCTCATGGATACGTTGCGAGACGTTGCTTTATACGCCATAAAAATATATATATATATACGCAAAACAAGTATAAAAGAATTTATATTTGGCAAATTCGGAACATAAACTTTCATTTTCCATCTTAAAATACAGAAGATAAGGATTAGGATTAAAGCACTCTCATAAAAATTTAATCTGATTTTCATTTCAAATGTGAAGATGCAGAATTGGTTGGTTGGTTGGTTTTACGGCATGTCAAACTTTGTTGGGTTATGTAATGTCGAAGACTATCTTTTTCAATCATGGTTAGTTTGGTTGATTCATTCGTTGTTTTCTTTGTTTAATGATATATCAATCTTCATGGATTATTTAATGCCAAATATATCCTTGAAGAACAGAAGTGCTACTGAGCCCAGTCGGCTGGGAGAGTAGAATACACCAACTGCATATCTGCTGCGGGAAAAGCCCCCCCCCCAACGAGTTTCCCCGATATGACAAATCAATTTGATAGTGAGGCTGCAGTAATGCTAGAGCTTGGGGAATGCAGAGTGTCCCAATTATTGCCATCACTCCCAGGTCCACTCTGGACTGAACTGGTAGTACCTGATAGGGTCTTATCTATGGGTCAAATTCAACTGTTTGACAATTGAATTGAGTGTAAATGAATGACTTCTGCTAAATTGAATTATTTGAAATAGAACTGTTTGACATTTATACTGTGTACTTTGACATTTAATATATATGTATAAAAAGAGTTTGGTATTAAATAACCCACGAGGGTTGATATGCCATAAAACCAAACCCATAGGACAAACGGATCTGTTTGAAAACTGTTAGTACTTTCAACCATATAAATGATTATTATCATCTATAAGGATTATCAGTTGAAACTAATCTGTATAGATGATGATAGGAATACTCGTTATCATATAATGAGATAGGAGATGCCCATGGTGTAATGGTTATCGTCGTAGGAAATGGACACGGCGACACGAGTTCAAATCCTGGACGAGACTGGTTGTATTTCACATAGCACTAATACTCTTGGGAAAGGTATGAATCCAATTATTCTCCCTCCAGCTATGGGTAAATAGTAGGACAGACTCGGTTATTCAGCCACGGTGAGGCAACTAGTCTAGGAGAAGGAAAACTCTGAATTCAAACCTGTTAAATTCCGCTTAAGAATTGACCTCGTATCATATCCTGCCCGAGCGGAGGGGTTGGTAAATATATATAATGAGCTAGTCCTCGTGGCGTAGTTGTCAACGTCCTGGACTGAGACATCGTAGTAGGCGAGTTCGAATTCCAGTAGATCTATTACGTTCAATTTTGGGCTAATATCATTGGGAAAAATACGAACCTCCTTATTTCCCCAGCTGTGTGCTAAATAGTGCAACCACTGTTCTTCTTCAAGGATGGATTTGGCATTAAATAACCGACAAAGGTTGATGTGGCATTAAACAAAAGAACTAAACCAAAAGTACCAAGATATCACTGGGTATAAACAAATGATTTTTGTTAAATAAAAAAGTGCCATTGAAAAAAATGTACTGGAACACTGAAAATATCTCATCATCTTGTGCCATCAGCACAGATATCCGTGACCCTTTTCGACACCTCACCCTATCGTTCATCGGTTCCGGCAGGTCCTCAGGACTACACCCCGTAACTTCCCACAGCTGCTGTATATAGGTTTGAGTTGGTCGTTCTGGTTTTGCTCGGCTATGTGAAAGGGTCCATAGGAGTACAACACTTATGAGCTCATCCCTAATTCTCTATCAGTGTGCTGCATGTCTGGTTCGTCTAATTTGGATATTTTTCGTAATGGGTGGTCGGTGGCCGTACAGTTGGTGCTTTGTAGGGTGTTGCCTCTAGGACCTGTTCAATATTGCTCGCAGCATTCTTGTGTAGTTGCCGTCAAGCTTTTTCTCTAGCTGTTTAGTTAGCGTCCATGTCGTGCATCCATATAGCAGTATCGAGAGACCGCTGCTTGGAAGAAACAGCGTTTCATTTTATCGGTCAGGTCTGACTTCGATATGACCGATAGCCAATTGATAGCTGTCCATGCCTTTGTTAGTCTCGTGTCGATGTGAGTCTCGGCCGATGAGACTCTGCTTCCTATGCGGCATTAAATAACCCATGAGAAGTTGATATCCCTTTAAACAAGTCAAACCATACAAAGACATGTATTGATTTCTATATCGTGTGATTTTGTATAGAAAAACAAGCATTAAGTTTTGTTTTTTCCCCAAGGGCATTAGTCCAAAAGTGAATGCAAAAGCCCGACTTGAGTTCGAACTTGCTTACGATGAGGTTGCAGTCCGACATGTTAGCCACTACACAACAGAAACTTCCTGACAAGCATTAAGCGCTGCCAACTGACACAGTATAGGTTTCTAAAATTTATCTTTCAGCCGCTACACTACTTCTAAATAAAAATGTAGGTGACATTTTGCTTCAGGCAAGAGCGCACAGATACTACCTTCTGATCTTAAATAGACGGCCCGATCTATGTGTATATAATCCTTTCATTTTTAACGGAAAGTAATAGTTTTAAAATAACTTTCATTCTGTGATTACTGGTTGTGGCCATTACAGTAAATTGATTTAATGGCTTGAACATGTTTCTAAAATTAGTCATATTTCTGAGGAGACAGAATAAAGAAAGCCAAATAATTCATTATGTATTAAAAAAAAAAAAAAAAAAAAAAAAGAAAGAAAGAAAGAAAGAAAATAATAATGAAATAAATAAATGAAATAAAAAATTATTAGAAATAAAACTTCAAAGAGATTTCAGATATGTAATAATGAGTCTCTTCAAATGCATATTTGTTCCGTGGGGTTATTGCAGATTTTATTTGAATGTTTTAGTTAACAATGTAAATTTGGTGAATGCTCTTTTTTTTCATTGGTCAATAATTTTATTCGTTCAGAAATAGGGAATTACGATGAATTACGCGAGTTCTTTGTAACTTCTGATTAAGGTATTTTAACACGACGAAATTTACAAAATATCTAAATAATCCTTATTAGTAAGAAACAAACGAGGAGGGTGGGTGTGATACGGTGTCAAATTCAGTCATACATCTTAATACTGAGATAGATCTGGTCTCAACATTCGTTTTCTTTTTGTTCACATTTCATATACATGTATATATATATATATATAAGATCTCTATATATATATGTATATATAAGACGTATAAAAAATAAAAATATATATATATATATGTGTGTGTGTGTGTGTATTCACAATTATACATCTTAATTCCAAGTAAGATCTGGTCTTTTTGTTTACGTTTCATATATATATATATATATATATATATATATATATATATATATATATATATATATTGTCATCCACAGACAGACTGTTTCGTTGTATCACAACTCTTCAGTGTGGCTAGACATGTAGGACGCTTGAATATGGGATATGAAATGTGTACAAAAAGAAAATGAATAGACCAGATACTACTCGGTATTGATATGTAAGACATCAAATCACGGTGCCAGTACGAATTTTCCTGACCCTCTCTCTCTCTCTCTCTTTCGACATCTATCCCAATCATCCATTGCTCCTAGTAGGTCCTCTTGGCTGCATCCTGTGTCCGCCCAGAGCTGATGTATTATAGTCTTTGCTGGTTGGCCCAACAAAGGTATCTCCAATTAAAGGAGTTCAAAAGAGAACGTCGCTTATGAGTTCGTCATTGTTTCTTCAGCAGTACACCGCATGTACAGATCGTCTTACTTCGATGGTTTGTGAGATGGGAGATAAGTGGCCGTACAATTCTTGTTTTGTAAGATTTTGCTTCCAGGATTGGTCGAAGATAAAACGTTGCATTCTCCTGTAGTTCCGATCAAGCTTCTTCATGCGTTCTGTTAGCCCCCAAGCGGTGAATCCATATAGTATTATGGACACGACTACAGCTTGAAGAAATCCTGTTTTATTTCATCGGATAAATCAAATTTCTATATGAGCGATAACTGGTCAATAACATTCCAAGTCTTCACTAGGTATATGTTGACATCCCTCTCAGTCGATGAGATGATGCTGCCGAGGTACATGAATTAGTCTACTAATTTTAGAGGTTTGCCACTTAGAGTGGAGATGGCTCCTACTTGTTTAAAACACACAGACCGTTTTATTTGTGTTCACGTAGAGATTATTGGATCGAAAATATAGAGATTCTGTAGTTTTTAAGCATAAATTGTAACTTATTTTGAAGTGTTCTATATTCGTTAGAGCCACATTGGCTTTTTATGTGAATATACTATGAGTGGCCCAGTCGACTGGAACGGTAGAATACGCCCACTGCATCTTTACAGAGGGGTAAGACTCCCCCCACCCCACAACGAGTTTCCTGTTATATGACACTAAACAATCTAATGGTGAGGCTCTATTAATACTGGAGCTTTGAAGAATGTGGAATACCCCTTTATTGCCATCGCTCCCAGGTCCACTCTGGCTCAGAGTAATAGCACCTCATAGGGTCCTATCAATGTGTTCAATAAAACTAAACTGTGTACTAATGCTAAACTGAATTGCTTGAAATAGGACTGTTTTAGCATTTAAACTGCGTATTTAAGCTAGACTGAATTGTTCGAAATATAACTGTTTTAAAGAGAAGTAAACTGGGTGCTTATGCTAAACTGAATTATTTGAAATTTAATTCGGCGTTAAATGAATCGAAAAGGGTTGATATGTCGAAAACAAAATCAACGAACCAACACATACTCTGAGGGAAGTTTGCTCAAAAGTGAAATTCTACTGATTTTGTACACACTGAATATTTCCCACCTTAAAGATTGGTATATTTCAGTTTAATCTTTTAATATTTTATATACATATCTCTCCGCACTTTCTCTACTTTCTGATAATCACAGGAACTGTCAAGCGTCATCGTTATTTTCCAGTTTTTAAATCATATTACTTCCTTATATATATATATAATTGAAAAACAAGAAGATATATAAGTATATTCCATTTTTTTATAGATTTATTTCGCCCGTTATAGATGGATTCTTCAGATGTATTTGAAAGAATTCTCTGCTTTTTACCGTTAACTCTGTGGTATATTTTTTATCTTACGTAAAGATTTGGATAATTCCGTTTGAGTATATCTATAGAACCTATTGATATTATATATCTTAAACCATCATTTATTAACATGTTATTCTTGCTAAATATTCTTCTTCGTATATATCTTTTTAAAAATCTTTTACATTCGGCTCTATTTTTTTTGTTTTGGTTTGGTTTTATGGCATATCAACCATTGAAAGTTATTTAATACCAAATCTATCTTTAAACTTATAAACAGTTCTATTTTAAACAATTCAGTTTAGCATATGTACAGTTTTTTGTTTGTACACAATTAAATGTAAAAACAGTTCTGTTTCACAATTCAGTGTTGCATAAATACGCAGTTTAAATGTCAAGTACACAGTTTAGTTCTATTTGACCGAGTGAACCTGGGAGCGACGGCAATAAAGGGGTACCCCGCATTTCCCAAAGCTCCAGCATTACTGTAACCTCACCATGAGTTAGTTTAATGTCATAAACAGGACATTCGTTGGGGGGGGGGTACTCCTCAGCAGAGAAGCAGTCGTTGTATTCTGCAGCCCCAGCCGACTGATATTACTATGGCAACCGCTCTAGGAGAAGGAAAACTGAATTAAAACTTAAAGTCCGCTTAAAAATTGGCCTTGTGTCACATCTTTCTAGTGCGTAAAGTTTCGTATATCCAGTGAATGCGATTTCCAAACCTCAACGCTCTTAATAACCATAGATGAATTATCATACCGTAAAAGTCAACCCAAAACACGAAAATGAAAATGCTTTCATTATGATATTTTCCCCTGTCAAAACACGAACAAAAAAAACTTTCATTTTTTATTTGGTTTTGTTTGGTTTGGTTAGGTTTGGTTTGGTTGGTCATTAATTATTAAATGCCAAATCCGGTTTATACATAGTAGATATATATGATTTGTAAACATAAGTCAACAAAGTAAAATGGTTCTAAGTGTTACTATGTATCTATAACAATTCAATTGAATATATCAATCATTTGTTTACACTGAATTAAATGATGAAACAGTTCTATTTCTAATAATAAATAATAGCATAAGTAATTTGTTTGCCCTCAGTTTGAATAGCAAACAATTCTAGTTGACTCATAGGAGTTACCAGTCAGGGTCAGAGTGGACCTGGAAGTGATGGCAGTGAAGAAGTACTCCACATTTGCCAAAGCTCCAACATTACTGGAGCCTCACCATCAGATTGTATAGAGTCATACCAGGACACTCATCTTACTACTCTTCAGAGATGCAGTCGGTGAATTCTACAGTCCCAGCCGACTGGGCTGTTTTATTTTTGAGTCTCTCCGAATAGCATTATTTTAATATAACTTCATGTAATATTTCTTGTTGAAATTATCATAAGCTCACCTGGATCTCATTTGCTCATTACTTTTTGAACTACTTTATATGACGGAGAATTAAAATGGAATCATTTGGCAATTATGACAACACCCAAACTTCGCCGCGCATTGTTATGTAAATGGGATGTTCTATGATTAAATACCTTGAAAATTATCAACGGCTCGTTGTACGGATCGTATTACTTGATGACCTCGATTATTTATGGAAATTTGGACCCTCTGGTCATAAAAAGAAAGCATATAAAACCTCGGAGCTATTAAACTTATTGCAGTTTTATGAGTTTTATTTATATCTATTTTTGAAAGTAAGGATTCCTGGAGTCGGTTATATACCTTAAAATTGCATACGCCACTCTGATCCTAAACATACAAGTTAAAACTATCAACGCAGAAGTCTTTTTTAATATTTTGAAATTAAAATTTTGACAAACTAATAATCTCGTGAATCTAAAAAGCATAAATAGAATAAAGTAAGGAAGCCATTGCCTTTTACCGGTTGTCAATTTATCGCAAAAATGTTCCGTTTTATTCATTTTATCATTAAGATTACTTGATTTAAGACACATTTACGGTCTCTGCAGACCATCTTTTGTTTATAAAAAGCAGAAAATAGAAACTTAATGACTGCAAAGGAAGACTATGTTTTTACTCGCTATTAAGGGCTATCTTAAATCACATCTTACGTGCGAAATTTATAACCAAACAACTCGTGAAACCGTTGGGTTATCGTTGTAATAGTGGTCCATGATGATATTGATGCTTCTGTTTATAAAAGATTGAAAAGTTCTAATTAACATTTCATTGTTATCTTCGTTATTTTGAGAATTTTGATTACAAACTGACATTCAGTTCGAAATCAGAGCCCACAAAATGACCCCACAGTCACATATTGGAATAGAAATTCCTTTATTCCCTAAGTGAGAGCAAATTAAGATGATTGTTTTGATAAAAAATATCTCGTGATGATATGCTTTTTCAGTGAATTACTGTCGCATATATATATATATATATATATATATATATATATATATATATATAGTTACATGAGGGGTTGGTGTTTTTATAATTCATGTTTAGCATCTTGCTTTTTTACCATTTTTGTTTCAAAAATAAAATTTTTAGAGATTATATATACATATTTACCAACACCTCCGCTCGGGCAGGATATGACACAAGGTCAATTTTCAAACGGAGCTTTTACAGGTTTGAATTCAGAGTTTCCTCCTCCTAGACTAGTTGCCACAACAAGGCTGAAGAAACCAGTCTGCTCTGCTATTTACCCATAGCTGGAGGGAGAATAATTGGATTCATATCTTCCTCAAGGGTATTTGTGCTATGTGAAATGCAATCAGTGTGGTCCAGGATTTGAACTCGTGTCATATGTATATATATATATATATATATATATATATATATATATATATATATATATGCAACTATTGTCATCCACAGACAAATTGTTTCGTTGTATCACACCTCTTCAGTGTAGACCGGGATCGAAACCCGGCAGACTTAATGTCAGTCGGATATCCTATCCTAAAGCTATTGTCCCTCTCAGCGCAAGCGGAGGAATTTTACGTATATATTTATTTTCATATACGCTCATCGGCTAATGGAGTGCTCAGTTCATGAGAAGAGATTTGTGTGAAGGTTTCATTCGTGCTTCAAAAGGTTAAAGACCATATTTATTATTCTTAGAGAAAATTAAAAGATAAAAGAATGAAAAATGTAGCGAACCGGTTTCACACTCGTCTAAATCATTATCGAGGTAATTAAAAAAGGAAGATTGAGAAAAAAAAAAGGGAATGAAGAACGGTATAAGAAAATGGAGGAGAGATAAGGAAAAAGTACGGAAGGATTAAGTTGGAACAATATTAAATCCAAACAAATATTTACTATTTAAAGAAAGAAGGCTGCCTGAACCTAAAAAAATATATTTTCTAAAATTTCTAATGAAATGAAGAGTTCGCTTTTTTAAGATAGAGAATAGCACTTACGTTTTTTTTTATAAAGTGATCTGCCATAGAAGGCCCGTATGTATAATTCAGAACGTCAGTGTTTGTTAAAATTCCGGATTGGATTATAACAGGTATATGTTGCTTGATTCTATCATCCAGTATTTGGCAGTTCTTCTAAAGTAATTACAATTAAGTAAGTCAGTTTGGCGACCATAGTCGAGAGCGACCAGAAGGCTCCCTTTTTAATAGCTACTACACCAAGGTGTAGGGGTGGGCGCTACTCCTTTCCCTGGATTGCTCCACTTTACCCTTGATACGTACCTTATATCAATGAGTGTTAAACAATGAGGTATCAAGTACCATTTTTAATGTCTTTGGTATGACGCTACCTGGGATTGAATCCATCTCCCGGACCATTGGTGACCCACTAGGCCAATGAGCCGGTTAGCTATTACAATGGGGAGGAAAAATATCCTTTCGCTTGGATGTTAAGATCTGTTTTGCAGAAAATTCAACTGTTTTGTTGACTGAAAAAATAACAATAAAGCCCCCCCATCCCCCCACACCATAAAAATCCTCCTCTATGCTTTGCGGTTTGTTTGATACAGGGCGTTTCAGCTCTTTCACCAACCCTTCGCTGCACATAGACCCTTACATTTGACGCAAAGATTTCGAACTTTGATTCTTCAGTCCAAAGAAACGTATTCCACTGCTTTATAGTCCAGTCTCAGTGCGTCTTGACCCAATTGGGGCAGTCAGTCATCTGTCACGCAAGCTGGTGACTGATGAAAGAAAGTCGCAAAATTTAGGTTTTAATTTAAACAAAATAAGAACAGCAGACTTGACTACTGAGCAAGTTACATTGGCAGCATGGGTAAAACCGGTGGTATGTTGAAAGCGGCAATTCAACACAATATAGTCTAATAGTCTTTGAGCATGAGAAATGAAATCTTTTGGGGGTGGTTTAGTTTAGTTGGTTGTTGTGTTTTACGGCATATCAACCCTTTTCGGGTCATTTAATGCCGAATTAAATTTTAAACAATTCTGTTTAGTGTAACTATACTTTTTGTTTACTATCAGTTAAATGCCAAAACAGTCCTATTTAAGTCTAACAGTTTTAGTTCAAACAATTCGGTTTAGTATAAGTCTAGTTTTTGTTTACACACAGTTAAATGTCAAAACAGTTATATTTCAAACAATTCAGTTTAGCATAAGTACAGCTTCAATATAAAAAACAGTTCCATTTCAAATAAAATTCATTATACAAAACAGTTCTATTTCAAGTAGTTTAGTTTAGCATAAGTACACTATTTGGTTCTATTTGACCCATAGATAGGACCCTATCAGGTGCCACAACTCCTGGCCAGAGTGGACCTGGGAGCGATGGCAATGAAAGGGTACTCCGCATTCTCCAAAGCTCCAGCATTACAAGAACCGCACCATCAGATTGTTTAGTGTCATATCAAGGACACTGGTTACGGACGTGTTAACCCTCTGCAGGGATGCAGTCGGTGTATTCTACAGCCCCAGGCGTCTGGGCAATTTGAGAGGGATCGAATACTTTTGACTGCAAATTATACACACACAAACACACACACACACACACGCACACACACACACACATATATATATATATATATATATATATATATATATATATATATATATATATATATATTACCGTAATTCCTCCAAAAGGTACATCATAGTGAGTTTTTTTTATAAATGCAATTAAAACATTCTAGCTTTGGGAAAAAAAAACAATTTCCTGTCTAAATGGCAACTAATTTGCTCGTTTTCATGTTCATTTATTTCTCTGTGGGAATTTTCACAATTGCTAGAGTTTACGAAATGATTGATTGATTTATTTTACTGACATATCGACCCATTGAAGGATATTTCGTGTATCGATGTCGGGAATAGCGTTCATTGTACCTTAACATTTACAATTTTTTTCTGGCAGTTTCTGTCAAATGTTTTACATACCGCTTTAGCTAAAACTAATAATTTTAAAACAGATCTATTTGACCCCTACATTGGACCCTAATAGATCTATTTGACTTCTACATTGGACTCAGCCAGATCTATTTGATTGGACCTTAACAGATCTACTTGACTCATAGATGAGACCTTCAGAGATCAATTTGACCCCTCGATGGGACCCTAACAGATCTATTTGGCTCATAGATAAAACCCTAACAGATCAATAAGATCTCGTGATCAGACCCAAACAGATCTATTTGACGCACAGATTGGACCCTAACAGAATTATTTGACCCATAGATTAGACCCCAACAGATCTATTTGACTCAGATGAGATCCTAACAGATCAATTTGACCCCTTGATTGGACTCAAACAGATCTATTTGACCCATAGATGGAACCCTAACAAATTTATTTGAACCCTGGAGAGGACCCTTATAAGTATTACCACTCCAAGTCATATTTGACTCGAGTGTAATAGCAATGAAGAGGTCCTCCTCATTACTCGAATCTTAAAAATTTGAGCCTCACCATCGGAAGCAGTTTTGTGAGATATCCCTTATTTAAAAAACAAACATCCTGCTCCTCTGGGAGGGATGCAATCTCGCAGACAGATATAGAGAGTTTATTGACATTTGTAATTGACTTTGGTAATTGTTGAAACACAGGTGGAAGATTAGAAGCAGTAGTTATGAATCAAGAGTTATTATTTCTCTGTATGGGGATATCGTTCATTTTAAGAGGTTAAATGTGACTTACAGGCAATCTCCCACCTTGAGTTTTATTTTGACTTCAAAGGTGAATCCGGATTCTTCAAAGAATTAGTTTTTTTTTTACTTATATAGTCAATTACATTTTTTACTTATATTGTCAATTACATTTTTACTTATATAGTCAATTACATTTTTTACATCTATAGTCAATTACATTTTTTAATTATATTATCAATTACATTTTTGAATGCGCCCATTGTAACTATTACTACCTCTACCTTAATAGAGAGTGAGTAAGTCACCTTCCATGCTCAAACATTTGCGAAAATTATTTACTGTCTAGTCGAGTATCTGTGAATCAAATTATATCGTGAAACTGAAAGTTATGCAGCAACTTTTGTGACGACCGTGATCTTCAACGTTTTTAAAAGTATATTCTAAAGGTTTTAAAAAGCGATTTTAATCATCGGTCCATATGACTGGGGGAAGTGGAGATCAAAGGAAGAATTGAGACCATCCAATGTTTAAATTAGCAACATACTTAGAAAAGTCAATTGACCAGTCGGTTGGGGCTGTAGAATACACCGACTGCTTCACTGCAGAGGGGTAAGAACCTCCCAACGAGTGTCCTAGATATGACACTAAACAATCTGATGGTGAGGTCCCAGCAATGCTTGGGCTTTGGGGAATGCGGAGTACCCCTTTATTGCCATCGCTCCCAGGTCCACTCTGGCCCGGAGTGGTAGCATCTGATAAGGGTCCTATCTATGGGTTAAATAGAACTAAACCGTGCTTCTTTCACTATACTGATTTTTGCATTTAAACTGCGTATTTATGCTAAACTGAATTGTTTAAAATAGAACTGTTTTGACATTGGAACTGCGTACTAGCGTTGAACTGAATTGCTCGAAATAGAACTGTTTTTGACGTCTAAACTGTGTACTTATGCTGAACTGAATTATCTGAAATAAAACTGTGTGACCTTTAACTCTGTGTATTGCCCAGTCGGCTGGGGCTGTAGAATACACTGACTGCTTCTCTGCAGAGGGGTAAGACCCCGCCTAAAGAGTGTCCTGGATATTACACTAAACAATCTGATGGCGAGGTTCCAGCAGTGCTGGAGCTTTGGGGAATGCAGAGTACCCCATCATTGCCATCACTCCCAGGTCCACTCTGGCCCGGGGTGGTAGCACCTGATAGGACCCCATCTATGGGTTAAATAGAACTAACAGGATACTTATGCTAAAATGAATTGTTTGAGTAAACTGAATAGCTTGAAATAGAAATGTTTTTGACTATTAAACCGTACTTACATTTAAACCGAGAGCTTATGCTTAACTGAATTATTTAAAATAGAACTGTTTTTTGACATTAAAACTGTATTTACACTTAACTGAATTGTTACATATAATAGTTTGAAATGGAAATATTTTTGACAATTAAACTGTGTACTTATGGTAAACTGAATTGTTTGAAATAGAACAGATTATTTACATTAAAATGGATTTGGCGTTAAATAACCTACAAAGGTTGATATGCCATAAAACCCAACAAACCAAACCAAACCACGAGAAGAGTCAAGTAGACGTGATGTGACTTGCTGTCACTTGGAACAGTGAAAACCCACCCGTTAAAACAGATGAGAAAACTTGCATAGAGGGAAAATGATCATCGATTATATGCAGAAGAATATCAAGTGATAGATTAGTTTCTTTGCTTAATTGCATATCAGTCTTCGTGGGTTATTCAATGCCAAAGCCATCCTTTTAGAAGAACGGTTGTGGTACTGTTTAATCCTTAGCTCGGGAGATAAGGTGAGGTTCATATCTTTCTCAGGGGTATTTGTCCGAAAATAAACGTAATTGCACGACTGGAGTTCGAACTCGTTTGCTTCGAGGTCGCAGACAAACACTTAAGCGAATACACTACGGGGACTCCCCATGAGGAAATAGAAATTAAACGGTTAATTACATGATAAATGAATGCTGCAAACTGGCGCAAAAGAAATATAAGACTAAGCATGACACGATAGGAAAGTGGATCCATTGGGAATTGTGCAAGCGATTAACTTGTGGCCATGCTAAGAAATGGTATACATGCAATCCAGAATCTTTCAAAGAAAATGAAACGGATTAAATTCTCTGGAACCTTGAGATATGAAGGAATTACCCACTCCCGATACAAATGGATCACCCAATCATGGGCAGAAGACCAAAAACAGTGTTAATGAACGAGAAAAGAACTTGTCATCTTATGGATCTTGGCATTCTACCGGACCATACAGTGAAGAAGAAGAAGAAGAAGAAGAAGAAGAAGAAGAAGAAGAAGAAGAAAACTCGACAAATATCTGAACCTTGCTAGAGAGCTGAAAAGTCTGTGGAACGTAAAAGTGGCGGTGATACCAATGGGAGATTAGAGGAAGAATGGAGACCATCAAAAACAAAGCACTGTTATGATCAGTCATGGAGACCAGAGGAGACTTTCATGAAAAACCTCCTATTAAAAATGGAGTGAAAAAATTCGCCTTTAATAGGAATCAAAGTCTTTAGATGAGAACATGAAAAACTTTGTGAAAATTTTAAAACTTTTTACAAATAAAAACATTTTCTTTTTAATACCAAATGTTAACCTTTATTCCCAAGCACAAGAAAGGTTAACTTCGTCAACCAGGAAACAATTTTCAAGTTTTTATTGCATTAAAAGCAAGAAAACACCAATTAAAACTGATGTGAAAAGCTCACGAACAGTAAAAAAAGTAATGATATTCATTTTTTTTATTGTTTTTATTTCTACATGCCGAGAGTGATACAAGGATTATTAAATAAGTTTCCTGACTTTTTTCGTATGGGCACTTTTATTGATAGTACACACATGAAACTCTAGTCCTCTTCGAAGTAATCTCCTCCGGCTGCAATGCACTTGTTGAATCGTTCCAATTCTGGAAGTCCTCTTGTGTGAGCGTGTCAATGACTTTCGTCACAGCCTCTTTCATCTCCTCAATTGTCTCATAACGACAGCCTCTGAGCTTAGTGAATAACCAAAAGTCACAGGGACCAAGGTCTGGACTATAGAGAGGCTGAGGAACTGTCTTGATGCCTGTCACAAGGACTGGTGTATTGTCCGGCTGGAAATGCCACTGGCCCGATTTGAAGACTGCTGGCCTCTTTCGACGGAATCTCTTCCTGAACTCCCTTAAAATCTCAACAAAGTAACCCTAACCCTAACCCTTTGGCCAATCAATTCTGGTGTATTGACTTCCTTACTCCTCCCACACCTCTCATCATCCCTCACAGACTCCTTGCCTTCCTTGAATCTCTTATGCCACTCAAAAACAGATGTTTGCGATTCATGCAAGATAGTCGAAAAGCAGTCTGAAGCATTCCATACGTTTCTGTGGTATTTTTTCCAAGTTTAAAACAAAATTTTATTCATATCGTTCTTCTAAAGTGTCCTCACGTCCAGATCGCATTTTTGAAATTGAAATGACAATCAGGTTTTAGTAGGGTGTATTCAAATTCCTGCTGTAGCTGTTTCTTTGAACCTAAAATCATAAAACTTAGTTAGTCATCTCATAAGATGTATAGCAATAACATAGTAAATATTCAAGAGTCTTCGACAATTTTAAATGCCTGTACAAAAAAAGTCTGAAAACATATTGAAAGCACCACGTACATGTATTGTTTTATTTAAATTGTTGTTAATCCTTCTTTATAAATAAAAAGCTTATGGTGATAATCGTACAACCAGTTCAGACCTTAAAATGAATCTTAAATGAAGAAATATTAAAAATAGTAAAAAAGAATACCACACAAGTTTCACTCAAAAGTATTTTTTCGTATTACAAACCATTTTGCATCGAATATTTCGAGAATTTCAGCGTCTATTCAAATGGTCAAACAAATGGAAGCGGTGATTGATTGGTTTGTTTTGGTTTTATAGCATGTCAACCATTGTTAGTTATTTAATGCCAAATCATGTTTTTACATATATATTAAATATATGATTTGTAAACACGTTTTGTTGATACACACAGTTAAATGATCAAACAGTTCCATTTCTAACAATTCAATTTATCATAAGTCAAAAAAATTAAATAGTTCCAAGTATTGCTGTGTATCAATAAAAATTCTATTAACATCAGTTATTTGTTTACTTGTAATTAAATGATCAAACAGTTCTATTTCTAAGAATTCAATTTAGCATAAGTCATTTGTTTGCTCTCAGTTTAAATGTCAGACAGTTGTATTTGACCCATTGATAGAACCCTGTCAAGTGCTACCACTCCGAGCAGGAGTAAATCAGGGAGTAATGGTAGTGAAGGGGTACTCTGCATTCCTTAAAGCTCCGGTGACACTTATTGGAGGATGGGGATCTTATCCCTCTGCAGAGATGCAGTCGGTGTATTCTACAGCCCCCGCTGACTGGTTTAATGGTGTTTTGAGAAGTGCCTGTGGTGTAATGGTTATCGTCGTAAGAAATAGACATGGCCACACGAGTTCAAATCCTGCATGAGACTGATTGCATTTCACATAGCACTAATACCCATGGGAAAGGTATGAATCCAATTATTCTCCCTCCAGCTATGGGTAAATAGCAGAGCAGACTGGTTTCTTCAGCCTTGTTGTGGCAACTAGTCTAGGAGAAGGAAACTCTGAATTCAAACATGTTAAACTCCGCTTAAAAATTGACTTTGTGTCATATACTGCCCACGTGGAAGGGTTTGGTAAATATATAATGGTGTTTTTAGAATGACCAACTTCTGTAGACAATATACGAGTGCTTTTATTTGACTGTTATTCAACCATTTTAAGCAAGGCCTCATCTTTCACAACAAAAGGTCTCCCTGACCTTCGTTTGTTCTCGAGGCTGGTGTCACTTTCCTTGAAACGTCTGAACCAGTTTTTTTTGCCTCATATTCTTTGTCAATTCCTAGGCCTTTCACATAACTAATCTTTTTTCCCCCTATTGTTGCACACAGTTCTTTTTTTTCCAAAAGTCGCACAAAATAATTCTACTTGGAAATTTTTTATCACTCTCTATCAAAGGTGTAAAATAAAGAATAAACATTTAATGTTTATTGTTATATCCGGAAATAAATAAACAATTCAGGGGTGATTGGATGAGTTGTATCAAATTAAATATGTAACATGGTGAAATACATAGCCAAAATTCATCTGTAAAAACCAGAAACATTTTTTGATTCAACTTGGTATATGACGATATTAGCCTAGCCGTTAGAGTGTTCGCCAATGGCTCGGGAGACTGGGGTTCAATCCTAGGTCGAGTCGTACCAAAGACTCAAAGAATGTTACTTGATGCTGCCTTGCATTATAAGGTATCGATCAAGGGTAAAGTGGAGAAATCCAGGGTAAGTTGTAGCGCCCTTCCCTTCACCACGGTGTAAAAGTAAAGTTGGCGAACTTAGTCGAGGGCAACCCAAAGGCTCCGTTTTCAATAGCTACTACAGTGAGGTGTAGGGGAGGGCGCTACTCCTTTCCCTGGATTGCTCCACTTTACGCTTGATCCTAACCTTATAATGCTGAGTGGTAAGCAAGGCGGCATCAAGTACCATTTTTGAGACTTTGGTATGACTCGACCTGGGATTGAACCCCGGTATCCCGGACTATTGGCGAACACTCTACTCATTAGACCAATGGCCCGGTATAGGGAGCCTTCGGGTCACCCTCGACTACAGTAACCAACTTTACTTTTTACTTTATATGACGATAAATATAGTAGGAACAGTATAATTAACAGAGGGCATATCCATCTTTTAAAACAAAATATATTAACTTCGGTGGGACAGATATCAGTCAATCCGTATTACAAATGTTAACCTCCAACATTTTCCTTAATCAGTCGATTAGTGTTCGTATAACATTTTTAATGCGTAAACGACATGAATATTTGGCTTGTCTTGGATTTCTCTTAAAAGTAATCTAAAATACTTAAACATACATTCTTGTCGCTTTAGACAAGATTTATTGAGAATTGAATGTGTTGTGCCAACACCCGGTACTGCATGGACACCCGACTTTGTCTGAGGTGCTGACATAATCCCCACCCATCGCAGCACCACCATATTAATTTACGAAGACATGTCGAGCCAGTAAATTCCACGAGGTTTTCTTTAATGATGAAAGGCCGAAGATTGACGGAAGTGTTACTAAGAATAAACATGCACCACAATTGTTTCGATTACACTTACTGTTGGCATTTGTTTAAGAAATTTCAAGTCATTGCCGAGTGAAATTGAGAAAAGGCTAACCCAAATGTCTTAGTTTTTAGATTTATTTACAAGGGTGAGTCAAATGTTTTGCAATATTTTGGTAACATGAGGCACAATGTGGCAGCTGTTAATGCTTTTGGCGAAGTTTTGACGGTGACTAAGCACACTAAATTATGAGATGGCGAGCTTGTATATATTCTCCAAGTTCTACTCGTTGGATTTGGCTCTATGGATTGAAGTGCAGCATCGAAACCGACAGTTTGAGGCCTATCTGACCTTTCCTAATCGTTGAGCTTCTTGTAATCCGAGCGGTGAAATTTCTTCCTGTGGTCTCTGTGTTGTGATCAACTGTGTCTTCAACTTCGGCACAACAATTGTTCTGAGTTGCGTCGGCCTAAGTTTGAACTCGTTAAGCATAAGTTCCCATCCTTGCAGCCTTATCACCACGGCTTTCAGATCCCATACAGAGTGAAGTAATTCACAACGTAGCAGCTCAGTAGCTATCATGACACTACCAAACACAGCGAGTACCTGCCACGGTTTGAACTGCTCCCGTTACGTGATGTACACACTGCAAACTAGCAAGCACTGCCAAAATATTGCAAAACTTTTGCCTTACCCTAATATTTTCATTTTGATTTATTTAAAGTGCATGAAATAAACTTTTAATAAAGTGCATGAAATAAATTTTAAAACTATCACAGGCACTTGTGGAATAAAGGTTACAATCGTTGAAAATAGACAAGAAGACCTGAGTTCAAGTCTTGGACGAGCCTCTTTGCTTTTCACATTGGGAAAGGTATGAATCCAACTATTTCCCCTCCAGTTAGACATAAACAGACTAGTCTCTTTAAACTTGGTATGGCAAACGGTCGAGGAGAAGAAAAATTCTTATTAAAATGTGTCCAACTCCGCTTTCAAATTGACCTTGTGTCGTATCCTGCTTGTGCGGAGAGATTGGGTTAATACGTAACACACCCATAGAAAATAAATGTAGAAAAGCAGACGTAGAGTTTGTTACGAATGTTCAGCTATCCAACATTATTTCGTATTAGGGATCAGATGCGTCGTAAATGTTATTTCTGATAAAGCAGGAACGTGAAAAGCTGGCAGACATGTTTGTATTTCCTTAAATGTTTGTTTGGGTAAATAGTGTTTTGAACTATCACGTTTTTTTCTTCTAAAAAGCGAAAATGAAACAAGGAAAGAAGAAAAAAAAAAAAGAGTAGAATGAAAGAAAATCGTTTCATTGTGAGATCGTTGGAGTAATTGTAATGTAGATGAACTGGAATGTAAGACTTTTTTCTTGTAAGCTGCATAAAAAAATCTAGCTATGTTGATAGATATTTCAGTAAATTATAATATGCTTTCATCCTTCTTTAGCCGCCTGCACGTTAACATAAACCACTTTAGATACATTGATATAAATAAACATATTCAACATTTGCTCTTGTCAGTATTGTTCCGTGTCAGAGCAAAGAATGTCGGTAGAAAAAAAACTGAGCTACATTCCCTCAACCCAGTTTCTAATAATGTTTATTATATTGAACTTAGGAAATAAATTCAAAGACAAATGAAAGTAGTCATGGTCTGCGAGATGAATTTGATGGTCATTTCTTCATGGCAGCACAAATCCATCATAATAATTTGAAAGTATTTGTTAGACTATCTTCGATTTAAATTTTGCATCTGTTCAGGAATGCGTATTTACCAATTTTGGAATATCTTTGCGTGAGCACCTCCGAAGCGAGAGCGGAGTGGAGTGAAGGATTTTATCGCAGAATATGGAAGCAGAAGTCCCGCTTGAGCAGACACGTCGAAAGGTTCACAGGCAATGGGGTGAAGCGTGGAGTTTTCAAGTGGTATCTGTTAGGCCAATAAAGAAATAAAGGAATTTACCAAACTACGAGTAGGATGTAATGCAAGCAGAGTACAGCTGGTTTGAATTTTAGAGTTTTCCTTCTAGAATGGCTTCCAAACCAAGGCTAAATATCCCAGTCTGTCTTACTATTTACTTATAGCTGGACTGGAGAATAAATGGATTCATGCTTTTCCCAAGGGTATTAGCGTGAATAGAAATGAATCAGCCTTGTCAGGGGTTTAAATTCAAGTCACTGATTCTATTTCCTGAAACGATAAGCGTTACATTAAGCGCTCCCATTAATCATTTTCTCGACTACAGAAAAGTTTCATTACAATATAGAATGCATTTTCAGTGATATTTTTTTTCTTCTTTGGGATTTTTAAGGTCGAACTTATGGTTGGGTCTGGTTCTGTTAATTTAAAACTGAAAAAAAAAAAAAAAAAACGGGCATTGTACAGAACACTTCTTTCAAAAAAATTATTCTTTTTTCTTTTCTTTTCCAAAAGTATCTTTATAATTTTTTTATCGATGTGGAATTTTGTAAAAGTTGAAATTTCTTCCAGATTGATTTATACGGATACATTTTCTTTTTTTTTTTCTGATCAGTAAGAAATAATAATTAATTCCTGTTAATAGTTATAGTGTTGTGTTGTCCCCGACGACTGCTATGTTTGTGATGGTTAATCTTCGGATAGAGAGGGAAAAGCACAAAAACAAGACCACGTTGATTTAGTCTCTCTGTTCAGTCTCTTGAGACCTTAACAGACATCATGTGTGGGTTGGCTTCTTTGATTTTTGAGAAACTGTCTCTTCTCGAATAGTTGATTTGTTCCTCGTTCTTAGTTCAAGTGAAAGTTTATCTCCTCGCACCCCAGCACTAAAAGAGAAAAAGAAGCTGAATTACAAAACCCGTGATATATATATATATATATATATAACTTTGGCATGACTTGACCTAGGATTGAATCCAGGTCTCTCGGGCTATTGGTGAACACTTTATCCACTTGGCCAATAGAAAATGTACAGTGATGAAAAAAACACAGGGTCTTCAGCGGATTATTTCATTTATAGAATTATTTGTCAACGTTCAACGTTTCAGTTTTTAGACCTTCATCAGGGCGTGAGAGTTGGTAAATGAAACGAAAAAGATGAGAAAATTTTAAACATTCTATTTCCGTTGGTAACGTTCTGTTTCTAATTTATGTGACGTAAATAGCGTTTCAAAATTATTTTATATAGTTATATATATATATATATATATATATATATATATAACTACTGAAGTTCACGGAACACCAAACTCTACTTCAGCCTCGAAAGAGTGTTACTCCTATGGTGACAATGGCAAGACCAGATTGGGTTAGTAGATCAAGAATAACTTGTTAGCTCTAGCCCACTGGAAGAGATGTCGAACTCTCTCAACTTGTTTTTCTTCTGTCTGCTATTTTTTTTATACTTATCTATTCGTGCCCCAGTACCATTTGCTTATGTTATTATAGTTGCTTGTTAGCTAATTAGATATCTTTCAAGGGTTTCTTTGAAAATCTTTTTCTTAATATTCATAGTTTAGTAGTGATTAAGGTCTCCACGTGCCCACCCCTAGCTACATGCTTGCCAGGCCATTACTTGTTATAGCCTTGACTTATACTCTTTCTTGTTTTTTATATTTTTCTTAAGCACTTCCTGCGTCTTTCACCAACTCTGCAGGGGGGTGTCCTCGTGGTGTAATGGTTAAAGCGATGGACTGCGGGATCGTTGTAAGCGAGTTCGAACTCCAGTCTCGCTATTACGTTCACGTACGGGCAAATATCATTGGGAAAGTTATGAACCCCATTATCCTCCCAGCTATGGGTTAAATTGTACCACTACTGTTCTCCTAGGAGAATAGCTTTAGCATTAAATAACCTACAATGGTTGATATGCCATTAATCAGAGAAACCAAGCCGACTCTGCAAATTATTACCTTTTTCTTTGATCTTCTTACTATTTTCGAATCATTTTAGAATATCTATCACTTTGTTTAAATCTTTAATCTCCCTTGCATCATCTCCTTCCTTTTTCTCTTTTAATAAATTGTCGGAGATCAATGTTCAGTTTACTTGAAAGTTTTTGGCAACAGTCGCTTAAACAAGGGTCTGTAGGAACGAAGTGACTTCTACCGAAAGAAAGTAACGTTTTCCTCATGCATAACTCACAAAACAGGACTGAAAAACTTTCGGACAACTCCTACGAAATTAAAGGTCTGCTTTAAAGTGTAAAATCATCTTATTGCTGATTTATACATCAACCAGAAAATTGTCATATTTTGTTTGCGCTCCAGTAAAAAGCTGCGTACTAAAGAATCTCCCAAGAAAACAAGCTTCCCAGCTAAATCTTTTTTAATGTTGGTGAAGCGTAGAATATACTGACTGTATATCCTGTTGAGCAGTAAAAAAGGGTGTCCTAGTCATGATACAAAACTGTATCAAGTGAAAAGACTCCAGTTCTGGAGATCTGGTGAGTATATTTTATGTCAAAATCTTGGCCCTTAAACCCAGTAAATATACATATCAAATTTGGTAGCTTTTCATCTAACTATATGATAATCATTAGAAAAAAGGGGTAAGCGTTTCGAATTAGATTAAGTTCGAGAATGCGAAAAATTGTACACAACAAAAAATAGTTTTCACTTCAATGAAAACAGTCAAACATCGCGTTAGTTTGACGGGTTAGGAACTAAATTGATTGGTTTTAACAGCATAGCAATCCATCTAGGGTTATTTTATGCCTAAAAGTTAGGAAATCGCGTTCATTGTACCTTTATATTTACATTTTTTTGAATAGTTGTTTTCTTAAGAGTTTTTTTTACACACAATCCTATCGAATGTGAATCGCTTTTTAAGCAGATATTTTTCACTCAGAGATAGGACCCGAACTAGTACTACGACCCGGGGTCAAAGTGGATCTTGAAGTAATGGTAATAAAGGTTTTCTCTACTTTCTCCAAAGCTCCAGGACTTGAACCTCACCATCAGATACAGTTTAGTATCATATGGCGGCGTTACCGTTGTGGCGGGGTTACCCCTATGCAGGTATACAGTCAGTGTATTCCCCAACCCCAGCCAAATGATTGTACAGATGAATTGTGGAAAACTTGCAGAACATCATCAACTACTAGGCTCTAAGTTGCTCTCAAGTGATATATATATATATATATATATATATATCAATCCCAGGTCGAGTCATACCAAAGACTCAAAAAGGATACTTGATGCCGCCTTGTTTAACATTCAGCATTATAAGGTAAGGATCAAGAGTAAAGTGGAGCAATGCAGGGAAAGGAGTTGCGCCCTCCCCTACACCTTGGTGTAGTAGCTATCGAAAAGGGAGCCTTCGGGTCACCCTCTACAACGGTCGTCAACTTTACTTTTACTTTACTTATATATATATCTTGTATATTTATGACCTATTTTACTGGTGAACATTAATTTTCCAAAGAATTTAGTAGTTAAAATTTGTGCAATAAATTAGTAGTACTTTTACCATACTCTAAATATTTTTACAATTTCTGTATTTAGAGAAATGTTTTTTTCGATATTCAATTGTTATAGTTTTGGTTTGATTGCATATCAATCTTTGGAGGTTATTTAATGCCAAATATGGTTTATACATAGTAGATATACATGATTTGTAAACATAAGTCAACAAAGTTAAATAGTTCCAAGAATTGCCGTGTATCCCTAACAATTCAATTTAGTATCATTTATTTGTTTCCACACAGTTAAATTATCAAACAGTTTTTTTTCTAACAATTCATTTTTGCATACGTTATTTGTTTGCTCATAGTTTAAATGTAAGACAGTTGTATTTGACCCATAGATACGAGCATATCATGTACTACAACTCCGGGGTAGAGTGGACCTGGGAACAATGGCAATAAAGGGGTACTCCGCATTACCCAAATCTCCAGCATTACTGAAGCCTCACCATCAGATAGTTTAATGTCATATCCAGGACATTCGTTGAGGATGAACCATATGCAGAGATGGAGTCGGTTTGTTCTACAGCCCCAGCCGATTGGACTGTTGCTAGAGGTGTTCACCAGAATGAAATAGAAGTCAAAGGGTCCACAGGTAAACTTCGGACTTACGGTAAAATTGCTCTGTCAAACTCTGTTGATAAAACAGCTAAGATATGTAAAGTCAAAACCATTCAGCTATAACACATTTATTCATTTGAGGGCATTTAACAAAAATAAGAAATTAGTTCTTTGAACCCCTTAGATTACTCCATCAACCACTGATGCTCGGTGTAAAATCATAATTGACGAAGATTGTTATTAATTTTAAAATTATATTTACGGTAAAATGTAGTGAACAATGCCGAGAGACCAGTTTCTCGTGTCCTCTAAACGACAAAGGCAGACGGAACTCGTTTTTCTTCTTCACGGCGAAGTTTTGGGTTTCTTCCAATGGTTGTTTTGACAATAATACCGTCTGTTACTTTGTAGTCATGACGTAGACAAGATATGCATATTCATTAGTGATAGTAATATTAAGGACTAGAATGAGCGCATGGACACAAATGACCACTGACACAAAAACACATGACCTTTCGCCTCAGGTAAGTGTAAAACGCTCCATAAAAAGCAAGAGAATTTCAAGAAAATTATTTTTAGTCTTTTAATTGTTTCTATTGCGCGATTAAAATTATGTTTTTATGAGTGGATTAAAATTATTTAAACTTCTACAATTTGATTAAAATCATATAAGATTTTATCGTTTGATTAAAATTATTTAAGTGTCTATAATTTTATTATAAAAACAAGAGTGTCAATACAGTATATTTTAAAATGTTGCGTTTAGAGCTTACTCAACATATATCTTTAAATTACGAAATGTCATGAATCAACAGTAGGAAGATAAAGTATATCGGTTAGTGCTCTAGATATATTCATAAAAATAGGCATAGCTAAGCAAGTTACCACTATACGAGGTCGTTATAGCAGTATAGATAGAGATAACAGATTGACAGTCTATTTTTGAGTAATACAAACGTCAATGAAAGTGATAGATATTATCAAATGACTGAACATTCCAGAAACTCACAAACCCAAACCCTACATACTGCAAGCACTTAATAATGTAGATAACCTCACACAATGTCACAATACCAAAGCTATACCAAGTAAAGGCTTGACAGCTTCGTAAGTGGACTCTTTGACTGGAGTTTTTGACTGGAGGCAGATATGTGATGATTAACATTACTACAAGCCTCAAGTTTTTTAGAACATTTTTAGCAAAGGAGTTATTATTGATGACCAACAATTAGCTATTAATAACCCTACCAAGTACTAAGAATCAAATAATTACTATTTTTAAACATTTCTTTAAAATTGATGTTAAAAATACAACTTTAATTTAAAATATCCTTGTCAGCAGGGCGTAGAGTATGATGACTGTCCTGTGGCATACCAAACATTTGGTAACTTATTCTACAGAGAATCCCAAATACATTAAGATATCCTCTTTTTATATAACAGGCTATGTTACACGAACTAATTGTTCTTAACAAGAGGAGATATTTAAAAACATTTTATTATCCTCTTTGTTTGATAGTAGCACGAACTGGAGATTTGTATATTTAGAACATCGTCTCGCCTTACCAGCTGAGATAATCTCAACCATACAGCGATTGGATCTTGTAATCTAGTCTGTTAATTTAAAAAGAATTTACATCGTTGAGTTAATGGAACTTTTTTGAGGAAAACTTTGATAGCAATGAGTACCGATATATTCCACATTGAAGTCCAGCCCAGACCCTTTCAACGAGTGTCCTGCATATGACACTAAACAATCTGATGATGAGGCTCCAGTAGTGCTGGAGCTTTGGTAGATATAGATTACCTTTTCATTGCCATCGTTCCTAGGTCCACCTGATCCGGAGTGGTAGCACCTGACAGGGTTCTATCAATGAATCAAATAGAACTATTTGATATTAAAACTGAGTGCATGTGTGATACATAACAATACTTGGAACGATTTAACGCTATGCAAAAGAATGGGCTTTGGCCCATTTAAAAAACCTTATCAACAAGATGTGTTTAGAAATCGTATATATATATATATATATATATATACGAGGGGGATATGATAAGTTTCCGGACTTTTTTTTGTACAGGCATTTAAAATTCAGTATGTTATTGCTATACATCTTATAAGATGACTGACCAATTCTTATGATTTCAGCTTTAAATGAACGGCTATAGCAGGAATTGGAATACACCCTACTAAAGCCTGATAGTCACAGATGGTGAATTTCACAAATACAATTTGACACTTTAGAAGAACCATATGCAATAAAATTGTGTTTTAAACTTGGAAAAAATGTCATAGAAACGTATGGAATGCTTCAGACTGCTTTTCGATCATCTAGCATAAATCGAACATCAGTTTTTGAGTGTCATAAGAGATTCAAGGAAGGCAAGGAATCTGTGAGGGATGATGAGAGGTGTGGGAGGAGTAAGGAAGTCAATACACCAGAATTGATTGGCCAAAGGGTTAGGGCTAGGGTTACTATGTTGAGGTTTTAAGGGAGTTCAGGAAGAGATTCGATCGGAAGAGGCCAGCACTCTTCAAATCGGGTCTGTGGCATTTCCACCAGGACAATGTATCAGTCCACAACTCCATCCTTGTCACAGACTATTTGACCAATATGGGAATCAAGACAGTCCTCAGCCTCCCTGTAGTCCAGACGTTGCTCCCTGTGACTTTTCCTTATTCTCTAAGCTCAAGGAAAAACTTAAGAGGCTGTCGTTATGAGACAATTGAGGAAACGAAAGAGACTGTGACGAAGGTCATTGACACGCTCACTCAAGGGGACTTCCATGGAGCCATCCAGAAGTTGTTGGAACGGTACAACAAGTGCATTGCAGCCAGAGGGGATTACTCCGAAGGAGACTAGAGTTTCATGTATGTACTATCAATAAAAGTGCCCATTCGAAAAAAGTCTGGAAACCTATTTAATGAGCCTTGTGTGTGTATATATATATATATATATGTATATAAAGATAATTTGGCATTAAGTTACCAAAAATGGTTGGTGAGCTATAAAAGCAAATTACACCCAACCAAACCTCATTGAAGTCGGATGCAGAGGTTTCAATTAACTAATTTTGACTTGTCACCAGTAGAACAAACAGAACTCTATCAAGAAGCTCCAAGATTAAACAGAAAATACATCTGTACTATGACTTAAAACCAACAAAGCCAGGTTATATCGTATGTTACTGCCACGGTTTATGGTAATGATGCATCGGCCCCAACACCATAGATATCATCTAATGAATGCTTCGTTTGTGGCACTGTTGCTGTTGTATTTGCAATAGCAGTTGTATGAATTTAATCTTTATTATATGATATAAAACAGTAAAATGGCCACAATGTCAAATATTGCTCTTGACTCCGAGTTTCAGGGACAAAATATTATTGATATAAACGAGTAAATGAAGTAGTAAAATTTTCATTATATCAAATACTGCCCATGACTCTGAGTTCCACGTCAGATGATAACCAGTATTGTGTATTATTTTCTTAAAACTAGTTTTTACCTTATGCGTGTGTTTATAATAAAAATATAATCTATTAGACACAACTGAAATCCGGCTGAGGATCTTGTAACATATTGTATGCTTCACTTAGAGACATGGTATTTGACACTGTGATAATTTTAATATTTTGGATTTTAAATCATCTCTGCTCAAGACTAACATCGACTAGTTTAAGAAAAAACTGACACATTTTGTGTAATCACTTCCAAAAGGGATTTATATTATATATATATATATATATATATATATATATATATATATATATATATATATATATATATACGACGAACGTTCTTTCATCTAATCGAAGCAAATGGTTTTTCTTTAACAAATACAGCCATGGCCAAAATTATGGAGCACCTATAAAAAATTGAGATAATAGTTTAAACCTACGTATTTAAAGGTTAAGAATAATACAGTGAACAATTGAGAGCAAATGTAAAATATTTATCAGTAGATTGTAGTATTTTTTTGCTTTAAAGCCTCTCTCAAGAGCTTTAGCTGAGTTTCAATCTTCAAAATGATTTATTGTCATACTAAAGGTTGTTTCATAATTTTCGGGTAATATTTGATTCCTACCAGTGCTATAATAGTATATTTAATTGAAAATGCCTCAAAAGAAGCAGCTTTCAGAGATTAAAAAGGGCACAAATTGTTGCTTTATCTGGTGAAGGATATTCTCAGTTAAAAATTGCCAAGAAGATGGAATGTTCAAGGAAGGGGATTCAAACAACGATTAAAAGGTACAAGGAAGCAAAGTCTTTCGAAAACAGAAAAGGACAAGACCGTAAAAAGTATACAACCACAAGGGAAGACAGATCTTTGAAAAGAGCATCCCTTGTAGATAGGAGGAAAAGTTCTTCAGAGCTTGCTGCTGAACTTAGGGAGGGTGCAGCCAAAAACATATCAGCTCGAACAGTGAGGAGTTTAAAATTTGGAGGAGGAAGCGTAATAGTTTGGGGCTGCATGGCTTCTTCAAGCACTGGGATGTTGTACATATGTGAGGGCAGAATGAACTCCACAATTTATACTAACATGTTGGACCAGGTTTACCGAACCTCTTTGACTAAAATATTTAATAATAACATTCCAAGTGATGTAATCTTCCAACAAGACAATGCTCCATGCCATACGTCAAAAGTTTCCGTAGGTTGGTTTGAGAAAAAGGGATTACAGTGATGAAGTGGCCCCCTCAATCCCCAGACGTAAATCCCATTGAAACTTGGTGGTCCCATTTAGGAAAAAGAGTGAGAATGCCTAAATGTTCATCAAAAAAAGAATTAGAGTCCAAACTTCATGAGGAGTGGCAGAAAATAGATCCTACCACCTGCAACAACTTAGTCAATAATATGCAAAAATGAATAAAAGCTATTATTAAGGCAAAAGAAGGACATACGAAATATCGATTGTTGTTATTAATGTTTACCCCACTATTCTTAACCTTTAAATATATAAGTTTGAATCATAATTTCAATTTTTCATTGGTGCTCCATAATTTTGGCCAAGGCTGTATAAGAAGTCCATAATATCACGCAGAAACTATGATAAACGCACACTATACTGATGATTTTGCGCTTCCATAAAATACATCTGCCCAAGCCGAATCTCTGCTGCATAACCAGGAGCATGCAGCAAGAGGCATTGGCAGATGAAACAATTCATATATTTTAAACAAAGTGGAGCCACCTCCACATTAAATGACAAACCCTTGAAATTTATAGACCATTTCACATACCTCAGTAGCAATATCTCATCTACTGAAAGTGATATCAACATAGGAATTGGGATGGCGTTGACTGCAATTGATAACTTGCCGATCATATGGGAATCTGGTCTCTCAGATAAAATAAAACGGGATTTCTTCCTAACTGAGACCATGTCAGTACAACAATATAGTTGCACCACCTGGACTTTCACGAAATACTTGGAGGAAAAGCTACATCGGAACTACAGAAGAATGTTACGAACTGTTTTGAACGAATCCTGAAAGCAGCACCCCACAAAACCATAGCTGTAGGGCCACTTACCTCCCTTCTTGAAACAACCTGCGACATCAAGGACATTGCTGGGGAAGCAAGGACGAACTCATAAGTGACGTTATTCTATGGACTCCAACACATAGACACACTAGTGTTGGTCGACCAGCAAGGACTTACAACAGCTCTGTGCAAACACTGGATCCAGTCTTGAGAACTTGTCAGGAGCGATGGATGATAGGGACAGATTGAGAGAGAAAGAGAGAATCAAGGGAATCAATGCGATGATGGTGATTATGTGTGTGTGAGTATGTGTGTTGTACTTATAAGAACAAGTATTTTTAAATATCATCTTTTTACACCAACAAAACCTGGTGGCATCATAAGTTACGGCTAGAGTATCCGGGTTAGAGGTAATAATGCTTAGGCCCCGAAACCATGACTCACCTAAGGATCATCATTTGGTGAAGGCTTTGTTAATGGCACTACTGCTGTTGCTTTACCATAGCCGTTAAGGATTGATTGATTTTAACGGCATGTCAACCCGTCTAGGTTCGATTTATGAATAGAGGTTAGGGAATCGCGTTCATTGTACGTTCATATTTACACTTTTTGTGCAGCTGTTTCTTAAGATTTTTTTTTATTTTGCTCATTGACCTATCGAACACAAACTTTTTGTAAAGAGATCTAGTTAACCATAGTATGAACTACTACGCCTGGGAGTCATGACAATGAAGGGTTTATTCACACTATACAGATGGTAACTGATGTATGAAATTTTTATTATCATATGATATAGAACAGTAAAGTAGTCATAAAGTCAATTTCTTATAAAGTCAAATACCCGTCCTGACTCCAAATTTCATGTGCATTGTGTTGCACCTTCATTAGATGGATATCAGAATAGAATATTAACTTGCTGCGAGCAATATTGAACAAGTCCTCGCGGCAACACCCCACAAGGCACCAACTATACGGCCACCTGCCCCATCACGAAAACTATCCAAGTTAGACGAACCAGACATACAGGACACTGCAGGAACGAGCTTATAAGTGATGTACTCCTATGGACCCCCACATATAGCCAGGCAAAAGCTCGAACATTCATTCAGCAGCTATGTGAGGATACGGAATATAGCCCTGAGGACCTGCCAGAGGCGATGAACTATTGGGAGAAGTGGCGAGAGAGGGTCAGGGATATCCGTGCTAGCGGCACGACATAATGATGATGATGATGATGATGAATTTTTATTTCATGAGTGTATATGTATAAAAATAAAAGTCATTATATACAATGTTGAATGCCAATCATACAGATCATTTTACGTGGAACTCAAAGTCATGGGCTTTAGTTGTTATTGGTTTGGTCTCTTTGTTTTAATGGCATATCAAACTTTGTAAGTTATTTAATGCCAAAGCCACTCTCCTAGAAGAACAGTAGCAGTACTATTTAACCCATAGCTGAGGGGATAAGGGGGTTCATACCTTTCCCAAGGGTATTTGTTCGAAAGCGAACGTAATAGTGCGACTGGAGTACGAACTCCGCAGTCCATCGTTTTAACCATTACTCCATGAGGATACCCCCCATTTAGTTGTTATCGTAACCATTTTAATATTTGGGATTTTGAAGCAGCTCTACTTAATAAGAAAAAGAAAAAAGTTAAACGTTTTGAGCAACTACTTGCAAGTTTATATCAATCTATATGTGTGTGTGTGTGTGTGTGTGTGTGTGTTGTACTTATAAGATCAAGTATCTTTAAATACATTTGACTGCAGACAACGCCTCATGTTAGGGGATCCTACAAAATAGAGTGTTTGGCATTCTTACGTAATTGATAATGGGTTGGAAGTTCATTTCCGAAAATGTGGATAGCACTCTTCTTTTCGTTTTTCTTTTACATCTAAACAGATTACAGGATTGGCTCGAATTTGAATGAAGGGAATGTCACCCAGACCTTGAACAATTTTTGTTTTGTTTTGTTTTCTTTCCCTTTTTTTTAAAGCTGATCAACAGTAATCAGGAAGGACACTTATAAAAACTCTCATAACTTAAACGTATATACCCGAAGATCAGATTAGACAATATAACTTTGGTTGTCAACCAGTTTAGGCGAAAGACAGATCTGAGGTCAAAATCAGGTGGGTGTATGGCTAAATGATCCAACACGTAAATACCACAAAAACCGCAGCACTATCACTAGAGTGGTGAGGTTGAGTTTCATTGGTCCTCAAGGAGCCTACAGGGTATATGTAACTGCCTTTCCGAGGGGAGTAGGTGGAAAACGAGATGAAATTTAACCCAGGACAACTCATGCATAAGGGTGAGGACAATCTGTACAGCTTTGGTTTTCGCTACCCAACAAGTTTCTCAAAATGGCAAATTGTAATTTTGTTCTATCTCAACTAAAGGTAAATAATGAAGAATATCTATTATAGTTTAACACCTGCGTTTGGTTATGGTTATAGGGATCAGAACAATCTACATCTTAGCATTAAATAAAGGGTTCGACTCGAAGTTCTGTGTGGGATTCCAAGTTTGACATGAGTTTCTGTGTGGGATTCCAAGTTTGACATGAGTTTCATCGGCTGAAAGGTTGTGAATATTAGTCTAAATATTCTAAGTGATAAAGTAACGATGGCTATATGTCTAGATTTTGTTCATATGTCTAGACTTTGTCAAGATGAGTTAGTGCCAATTTTTGATACTTTTTGATTGGAATTTTTTTCGGCAAAACACAGAACTGCACAAATGCTGTACCATCTCTATTTACCAGATCTTAAGCTTCGAATAATGAATGAAGCGTTAATTTTCTGTAAAATAGTCCCCTTAACATCCAACACATTAAATGCGACGTGTTGTCCATTGGTTGGAGTACTAATAAAACTCTTCTTTTGATATTCTGTGAAACTATACAGTCCTCCATGTCCTCAAATCTCTTCCCTTTTTATTCTTATAAGTAATTATCATGACTGATTTCAACTGCCTGAAGTTATTTTTATGCCAAGAGGTTAAGGAATCGCATACGTTGTATATTTATGTTTCCATTTTCTTATAGCTGTTCTTTTCTACAATCATAACTATATCTTCAATGTTCCATTGCATTTTTTATTTATCTATATACTTTCTTTGCATGCAGTCGTGTGGTTTTAGGCATTCCTATCTAATAAAAATAATTTACACACAGTTGTATGGTTTCAAGTATTCCCATCAAATACTAAAATTTCATACACAATTATATCATCGTCATCATTATCATGTTATTCTGACGGCACGGATTTCCTTGACTCTCTCTCTCTTTTTCTCTCTCACCATCCGTCCTTATCGTCTATCGCTCCGGGAACGTTCTCTAGACTGTATCCAGTGTCTACGCAGAGATTATTATGTAAGTCCTTGCTGGCGCGTCAATATGTTGGGGGTCCATAAGAGAACGTTGCTTATGAATTCTTTTGTAATTCTCTTCAAGTGCCCAGCATGTCTTCTTCGTCTCACTTGAAGGATTAGTGAGATGAGAAGTTAGTAGCCGTAAAGCTGGTGTGTTGCTTCTTGGATTTGTTCAATCAGCATGTAGCAATCTTGTATGGTTCACATCTGCCTTTCTCTATATCAGTTTCATTTGATTCCAGGTTGTGAATCCAAACATTCGTAATGATGCAACCTCAAAAAAAAAAAAAAAAAAAAAAAAAAAAAGCAGCGACAAAAACAGTCACCGAGAGACAATTACACAGATTGATTGGTTTAGTTTGCTTTTATGGCACATCAACCATTGTCGGTTATTTAATGCCAAATCCTGTTTTTACATATATATCAAATATATGATTTGTAAACACATCTTGTAGATACACACACTTAAAGGATTAAACAGTTTTATTTCTAAAAATTCAATTTAATATAAGTCAACGAAATCAAATAGTTCCAAGAATTGCTACGTATCACCGACAGTTCAATCAAACATCAGTCATTTGTTTACACATAGTTAAATTATCAAACAATCCAATTTCTAACAATTTAATTCTACGTAAATCATTTGTTTGCACTCAGTTTAAACGTCAAACAGTTGAATAGGACCCTATCAGATGCTACCACTCTGGGAGCAATGGCAATGAAGGGGTACTCCATATTTCCAAAAGCTCAATCACTACTGGAGCCATATCCAGGACACTCAGTAGGAGGGAGTCTTACCCCTCTACAGAGATACAGTTGGTGCTTTCAAAGGCCTCTGCCGATTGGGCCATACAAGGTTCAAAGTGACCATTTCTACGTAATAATAATCATTTGTTTGCATACAGTTGTATGGTAAAAAGTATTCCTACCCAATCTTAATTATTTCCCAACAGATCTATCTTAAATATAAATAGCACCTGCATATGTACTACCACTCCGAGTCTGAGTGGATTTGCGAGTGATGGCAATGAAGCACTACTCCACTTTCTATAAAATTGGTCAAGTCTGTTTTTAGTGAGAATAACTTTGACGTCATTGCATACCTTTTCAATGGCAGAAAAGACATGAAATGTTTGGCAAGTTTTAGAATTTCTGAAATCACAGACTCTTTTTTCTCCCACGTGTGGAACTGATATTCCTTTTCCAATATCTATTAGAGGTAATCGGCCCGACTAATCCGATATTTGAGATTAAATTGAAAATTTCTCAGCTGAAGGTTTCTTTTGCCAGAGAGCCAGGTCTGCAATTAGCAGAAGAATCTTATTTCGTTGATATACGTATACCATTTTTCCCTTTCCATCGGTCTTTTCCTTAGTTCACAGAAAGACCCTGGCTATCCCCAAGGTCTCTTAGACATTGAAAGTTATGTCCTTTACCTTGCTACGCTGGTTCAGGATATTTTGGTTGGTAGTTTTCCTTCTCCTAAACCAGTAAACTACCAAGGCTAGAGAAACTAATCTGTCCTAAAATTTACCTATAGATGAATCCGGGGATGAAAAGAGATAGATTCCGAAGGAGGTTATTACAAAGTGTAGACAACCTTGTTTAAGATTTAAACTCAGTTCGTCCATTTCATTGTCTTTAATGATAAAAACGACACAAATCATGCCTCACCTTACTCTATCTCTCTCTCTCTCTCTCTCTTTCTCTCTCTCTCTGTATATATATATATATATATTGTTTACTATATTTATTAATAAAGACCATATATATATATATATATATATATATATATATATATATATATATATCTGAGTTAGGGTAGCATAGACACAGAGTCCACGGCGGTTAGTGACAGTTTCTCGTTCATGCGATTATCAGAAATTGTTCAAAGACATTAGGTATCGCTTTTTTCTATCATTATCATTATTATTTACTCCTTGAGAGTTTTTCACATCAGTTTTAACTGATGGTCTTTCACTGGAGTTTGAGTGACAGCAAGTCTCCTCTAGTCTCCGGGATTCGTCTCAGTATTCTAGCCGTTCTCAATAATGTAGTCGTTTGGATGGTCTCTACTCCAATTATGGAGCACCAATTACAATTGGTATAATTGTCACCTTCATGTTCCATAGTTTTTTCAATTCCCAAGCAAGGTCGAGGTACTTATCCTTCTTTTCACATTCTTTCAGTTTTATCCTGCGGTCAGCCGGAACAGCAAAGTCGACAATTCTTTTTTTTTTTTTGTTGATTATTATTCCACACGAGACGGAAACTCTCTGAAACTAGTAGACAAATTCACCTACCTAGGAAGCAGCGTCTCATCAACCGAAAAAGACAACGATACTCGACTAACGAAAACATGGACAGCTATCGATAGGCTCTCGATCATATGGAAATTAGACCTGACCGATAAAATGAAACGCAGTTTCTTCGAGGCAGCGGTCGTATCGATACTGCTATATGAATGCACTACTTGGACGCTAACAAAACGTCTGAAGAAGAAGCTAGACGGCAATTACACAAGAATGTTGCGAGCAATATTGAATAAGTCCTCGCGGCAACACCCCACAAGGCACCAACTATACGGCCACCTGCCTCCCATCACGAAAACTATACAAGTTAGACGAACCAGACACGCAGGACACTGCTGGAGAAGCAAGGACGAACTCATCAGTGATTTACTCCTATGGACCCCCACATATAGCCAGGCAAAAGCTGGACGACCAGCTCGAACATACATACAGCAGCTATGTGAGGATACGGGATGTAACCCTGAAGACCTGCCAGAAGCGATGAATGATAGGGAGAAGTGGCGAGAGATGGTCAGAAGTATCTGTGCTAGCGGCACGATACGATGATGATGATGATGATGATTAGGTCTGGTCTTCCGGCCAAGATTAGGTGATCCGTGTATATGACAAAGTCCCATAGAAGTTTATGTGTGTTATTTTCTAGGACAGGCGCTGGGTTATGCATATACCATTTGTTGGTATGGTCACATTTATATTTCTTGCACATATCCCAGTGGATCACCTTGCCGACCCAGTCGTGTTTAGTCTTATATTCCTTCTGTGCTAATTTGCTGCTTTCGCTTAATATGTGATTGATGGTTTTATCTCTGTCACCGTATAGCCTACATTTGCTATTTTGTTGCGTCTTATCTATTCTCGCTTTGATATGATTGGTTCTTACGGCGTTGCTTTGTGCTGCTATTAGGAGAGATTATTATTATTATTATTATTATTATTATTATTATTATTATATCAAATTAATCTTGGGATTTGTTAATCTACTTTGTTGTGCTTAATTTATTATTTTCAAGAGATTTGTTATTTATTTATCAATATTGCTATCATTATCATAATTACTTTTATTATGATGCTCCTTGCGAACATTCCACACCAGTGTTAGTCGGTGGTCTTTCACTGAAGACAGAGTGACAGCAAGTTCCTTCAAATCTCCATGACTCTTCTTAGTATTCTGGCCATGCTGTAGTTTAAATAGTCTCCGCTCGTCCTCCTATTTCTAAATTTTTCAGCTCCTTTATCAAGTCTTTTGGGATTGTTCCAGGAGCATCAATTACAATTAGTACTATTGTCATCCTCATGGTCCACAGCTTTTTTAGTTCTCAGACGAGGTTCAAGTACTTGTCGCTCTTTTCATTTTCTTTTATCTTCACTCTGTGGTCCGCCGGAGCGGCAAAATCCACTAGATTCTCTTTTTTTTTGTTAACTGTTACTAGGTCTGGTCATCTGGCCGATATTAGGTGATCCGTTTTTATCTCAAAATTATTATAATAACTATTATTACTTATCATATTTACCAAACCCTCCGCTCGAGCAGTATGTGACACAAGGTCAATTTTTTAAGCGGAGTTTAACAGGTTTGAATTCAGAGTTTTCCTTCTCCTAGACTAGTTGCCTCACCAAGGCTGAAGAACCTAGTCTGCCCTACTATTCACCCATAGCTGGAGGGAGAATAATTGGATTCATTCCTTTCCCTATTAGTGCTATGTGAAATGCAATCAATCTCGTCCAGGATTTGAACTCGTGTCGCCGTGTCCATTTCCTGCGACGATAAACATTACACCACGGGCACCTCCTATAATTATTATTATCTATTGGTTTATTTACTTATTTATATATTTCATAAATATTTGGAACCGTTCGTTTTCCGGTTGCCCTGTAGGAATTTGCTTTCATACATAAGTTTAGATATAAGTTCTGATAGTTTAATTAAAAGTTTGATTTGACCTAAGAAGCTGATAATGATTTTTTATTCTTCGAGACAAAGATTCAGAGTTTTAAGGTGTTATTGTAAACTGGCGCTACTTTTCTTACTTTCCAGGTTATCTTTAGTGTACTTTGGTATGATCTTTTTTATCCAATAAGTGTCTAGAAAATATTGTATTGCATTCGTATCTTTAATGCTAATCTTTTTTTTTAAATCGGGAATAATTAAATACAAATATATGATATATAATACCTAAATAAAAGACAAAAACAAAACACACACCCACATACAAACAATCAAACCAACATATATATTTACATATGTACTAAGCTTTGATTAGATGAGATATAAGCTCAGAAGTATGAGGCATCAAGAGGAATTCGAACTCTCTCAAAATCCTCTGCTAATCTAACTTGCTTTTATATATATATATATATATATATATATATATATATATATATATATATATATATACGAGGTGCATACGATAGTTTTCCACACTTTTTCGTATGGGTACTTTTATTGATAGCACACACATGAAACCCTAGTCCCCTTCGAAGTAATCTCCTCCGGCAGCAATGCACTTGTTGTACCGTTCCAACAACTTCTGGAAGGCCCCATTTAAGTCCTCTTGTGTGACCGTGTCAATGACTTTCGTCACAGCCTCTTTCATCTCCTCAATTGTCTCATTAAGACAGCCTCTGAGCTTAGGGAATAACCAAAAGTCACAAGGAGCAACGTCTGGACTATAGGGAGGGTGAGTAACTGTTTTGATGCCCATCTTGGTCAAATAGTCTGTGACAAGGATGGAGTCGTGGACTGGTGCATTGTCCTGGTGGAAATGCCACTGACCCGATTTGAAGAGCGCTGGCCTCTTCCGATCGAATCTCTTCCTGAACTCCCTTAAAACCTCAACATAGTAACCCTAGCCCTAACCCATTGGCCAATCAACTCTGGTGTATTGACTTACTTACTCCTCCCACACCTCTCATCATCCCTCACAGACTCCCTGCCTTCCTTGAATCTTTTATGCCACTCAAAAACTGATTCACGATGCATGCAAGATGGCCGAAAACAGTGTGAAGCATTCTATACGTTTCTGTGGGATCTTTTCCAAGTTTAAAACACAATTTTATTGCATATCGTTCTTCTAAAGTGTCAGATTGCATTTTTGAAATTCACCAGCTGTGACTATCATGTTTTAGTAGGGTGTATTCGAATTCCTGCTGTAGCTGTTCATTTGAACCTGAAATCATAAAAATTGGTCAGTCATCTCATAAGATGTATAGCAATAACATACTGAATTTTCATAGGAAAAAAGTCAGGAAACTTATCGTATGCTCCTCGTATATAACAGGGATATGGTTCCGTCTTTGACACATGGCCAGCCCGGCCTCGATATGGACTATGCAGTCGCCAATGAACTGGAGAAGCCTGGTCGACTGAGAGGCAAGTCAACTCGAGCATGAACTGAGAGTGAATAGACAATACCGTGAAACTTGAATCTCGGATTGCAAGTCCTTCTTCTGCATCTGACATAGGTGCATAGTTCCACAGCATCGGTTATTTATTGCCACGCCATTCTGATCTGTGAATTTTCTACACATTCAAACCAACAGACCGCGCGTTCAAATACGACGTTAACTGCATGCAATGAATGCTTTAACTCATAATACTCTTTGATCACATAAAATATCTCGTGCGGTGGGTAAGAACCATCATCCTCGACAATAACCAATGAAGGTTGAAAGTGCATATACTAAGGTCTTAACATCAGAGATTTCAGACGATCATTAAACCATCTTCAGCCTCATTTTTTTTTTCATCTCACTCTTGAACGAAAAAAATTTATTAAAGACTCCTCTCCATATCCTTCTCTCTCATCTTTAATGAAATTTACCAACAAGAAAATTTGCAGTCTAAATACACACCCACACCCACAGACACACACAATATCTTTCTCTCTCTCTCTCTCTCTCTCTCTATATATATATATATGTGTGTGTGTGTATATATATACATATATATATTATTTTCACTCGATGGGAGTTTTCCACACCAGTTTTAACTAGTGCTTTTTTGCTGTCTGAGTGAAAGCAAGTCTTCTCAGGTTTTTAGGACTCTCCTCAGTATTCTGACTTATCTTAATAGTGTTATGGTTTGGATGGTTTTGATCTCCTGATCTCCAGTTTTCCCAGTTTCTTTTCTTGGCCTTTAGGGGCAATTCTATTCGTATACGCGTTACTATCATCTTCTATTTTATTATTATTATTATTATTATTATTATTATTTACTCCTCTAGAGTTTTTCACATCAGTATTAGCTGATGGTTTTTCACTGGATTTTGAGTGACAGCAAGTCTCCTCAAGTCTCCAGGACTCGTCTCAGTATTCTGGACGTCCTCAGCAATGCTGTCGTTTGAATAGTTTCTACCCGTCCGCCAACTTCCAAGTCCTCCAGGCCCTTTAATAATCATTTAGTTACTGTGCCTAACACACCAATCACAATTGGCACAGTCGTTACTTTCATGTTCCACAGTTTCTTTTTAATTCTCTAGCAAGGTCGAGGTACTTATTCTTCTTTTCACTTTCATTCAGATTTATTCTGTGGTACGCCGGGACAGCCAAGTCAACAATTTTGCAGATTCTCTTTCTTTTGTTGATTATTATTATTATCATTATTATTATTATTATTATTATTATAAATCTTTGAGATACACTTTGATCTTGCCAGGTGATTTGTAATCATCTTTATGCTTCACTTATTGCGATAAATAGCGAATTTTCTTTTCATTTAAGTGGTTGAAGACATCCTATTCTTAAAGAATTATGCACTATTTTAAGCAGTGTCAGTTCGAAGAGACGTCGGATCATGACAAACCTTTGCCACTGGGCTGACGGATATATAATATCAAACATATATAGAAATGGGCTTAGCGAACTATTTCCTTTTTATCACGAAACTAGGGGCGTCTTTTGATTTCTTTAGTTATGTAAATTTAAAGTCGTTGTAATTAGGGTTACGAATGTCGACATTGGAGTACTTGTCATGCAAAGGTTTCATTTCCTTGTCCAAACATCCATGACGCTTACAAATCAAAGCATCTTAAATTCCTCAAATAATCATACCGAGATCCTTACTCGTATAATCCCACACTTTTATTCGAATAGTTTTCTCCTTTTTTTTTTAACTATTTGTTTCTCATGAGCCTTTAAAATCTTTTCAATTGTGAGAAGATTGCTTAAGTTTCATTGCTGATAGATAAGTTTTGGTTCTTTCCTCTTTCCTACAAAAGTAAAAGGGCTTAAAAAAGAAGAAAAAGAGCCTAGATAAAAAGAAAGCAGTGGGCAATTCGTAAGGTTAAAACGCATTCATCTGAGCATTCTTTAATGGGCAGACGACAATTTGAACCCTAAATTCCATTAGGTTGTATTTTCTTCTCGTTATTCTTGAGCTGCCGTCGTAAGCCAATATACTTTGCATTTGACCTACTTTCAATATTTTGTAATTAAACAAAAAAGAAAAAAAGAAGATGGGGGGTGAGAATTGAGTCAAGCTCAAAGTTACCTCGACCAGTGACAGTTCTAAAGCGCGCATCTGTAAGCACATTGGTAGCAATTTATCTCTTTGTTCCATCATTTTTCCCTTCCTCTTTCGCCTCCAAAACATAAGCGTTTAGCTCTAATTCTGTTTGTTTTCTAACCAATACAGTTTGGGTATTTTTGCCCCCGTCAAATATTTAACAAGTAAACACTAATGGCCAGATAGCCATCTTACCGTCGCTCCCATAACCACCAACATCTAGACCTTCTGTTATTCTAACCGATAAAATAGAGAACGTGATAAGATTGGTGATTTTTGTAAGGGTATATAGTCTCACGATTAAGGCGGGAAAATACAAAAGAGAGAGAGAGAGAGAGAGAGAGAGAGAGAGAGAGAGAGAGAATAGTGTGAGCTAAAGAGAAGGACTACAGGAAGAACGTTACAGAAAGAAAAGTAGACAAAAATGGACGAAGCCAAAACAGATTGAGAAAGAGTTAATTTAAAGGTATATATATATATATATATATATATATATATATATATATATATATATATATATATACTAGATAACCTACTTGTCTACACTTCAGGTTTTAGGAAGATGTTTCTGGAGTTATTGTAATGCACTTAATTCAATCTTTTAATTTCTACAACCTTTAATTCCACCTGTAAGATCGTAGAATTATTCGTTTACCTTAGCATAATATTCACTTTGGTTTGGTAGGCTTTTATGGTATATCAACCATTGTAGGTTATTAAATGCTAAATCATTTTTATACACATATATTAAATATATATGATTTGGTTTGGTTGAGTTTTATGGCATAATGCTAACTCCTTTTTATACATACATATAAAATATATATGATTTGGTGGGGTTGGGTTTATGGCATATCAACCATTGTAGATTATTTAATACCACATAGTCTTTGTACATATATATTAAATATATAGGGTTTGGTTTGGTTGGGTTTTATGGCATATCAACCATTCTAAGATATTTAATACTAAATCTTCTTTTACAATATACTAAATATATATGATTTGGTTGGGTTGGGTTTTAGGGTATATCAACCATTGTAGGTTATTAATGTCAAATCCTTTTTATACATATATATTAAATATAGGATTTCTAAACACATTTTGTTGATAACATTTTTAAACGAGCCAGTGCTAATTTTTTCACATTTAACTGGTTTCATTTATTTCTATCTTACACGAATTATTATATTTTGTATTAAGCATTTGCTTGCACACAGTTTGATGTTTTCAAATATTGCTATGTATCACGAACAATTCAATAAAACATCAGTAATTTGTTTACACAGTTAAATGATCAAGCCGTTCTATTTCAAACAATTCAATTTAGCATAAGTCAACAAAGATAAATGCTTCCAAGTATTTCTGAGTCAAAAACAATTCAATTAAATATCAGTCATTTGTTTACACACAATTAAATGATTAAACAGTTTTATTTCCTGCAATTCAGTTAAGCATAAGTCATTTGTTTGCATCCAATTTAAATGTCAAAGTACACAGTTTAAATGTGAAACAGTTCTATTTGACCCATAGATGGGAGCCTATCAGGTGCTACCACTCGGGACCAGAGTGGACCTGGGGGCAATGGCAATGAAGGGGTATTCCTTATTTTCCAAAGCTTCAGCATTACACTAGCTTCACCAACTGATTGTTTTTGTGTCATATCAGGACATTCATTCGGAGAATGTTATCCCTCTGCAGAGATGCAGTCAGTATATTCTACAGCCCCAGCTGACTGGGCCACATAATATTCAGGACACCCCACTGTTTAGATGAGTTTGGATATATCCATACTGTATCAGCTAGGTAACAATTTTACAATATCGATAATTAAAGTCTAAATGTTCTATCCTAACGTTGTTCCTTTAAAATTATATCTCATAGAGTGAAGACGGTTTCCTCAGTTAATGTCCCTTGTCTATAAACTATGGTATTCCTACTTCAACCAGCTGATCCTAGATCGAACATAGTCACGAGAATAATGTTTTATTTGATTTTTTAAATATTAGCATTGATGTTTTTGATTTTCTAAGTTACAATCGGTTCGTGGAAATCTGATCTCACTGATAAAATAAAACAGTTCTTCCAAGTTGTAGCCACGTGAGTGCTGTTGTATAGTTGCACTACTTGGACTCGAACGAAACGCTTGGAGAAAATGCTAGATGAGAATTACACAAAGATGCTGCGTCCTATTTTGAACACATCCTAAAAGCAGCACTTCACAAAACAGCTACAGTACAGCATACGAGAAAGACGAAAAAGATATGCTGGGCACTGCTGGCGAAGCAGAGACGAACTCATTAGCAACGTTCTCCTGTGGACAACTACTGATGTAAAATAATTAGGGACTCCGGTTGATTGGCAGTTCTTTCCTAGCGAAATTTCCAGGTCCACCACGAGACAGAAGAAAAGGAAGGAACAAATCGGAAAGAGAAAGGTACATTCCCGAAATCCAGGTCATGATCACAGCGGACATCCAGGTAAAAAATAGAAACGTATCAGCAGCAAATCGACAACGAATTCTGATTGGCTCGAGGAAATTCAAGCGGAAAAGCCATTAAGAGTGGGTGCAGGATTGAAAACAGTTAGAGACGAGATGCGACGATAAAAAGACGAGAGTTGGAGTCTTGGTGGAAAGCAGTGAAGACAAACCACGCGAACAAGCACATGCAAGAACTACAACAGAGAACGGGAAAAATGATATCAAGGTCTGAATCTTCTCTCTTTTTCCACACAACATTTTGTTTCTCTTTCTCTAGCTAAAACGTTTATACTCTATTTCTCTCTTCTCGACGACAACTAAAATGTGTAGTGGCGATAAACTTTGGTATTAAGAGTCAAACGTTTTTTGAATGTTCGTCACTTCTTCTTTTCATCTCGGTGGAGGTTATCTCAAGGTCCGATTGATACTTACGACGTAGTGCTACACGCGCATTGACCCGTTAGAACAATGGTGGTATAAATAATTATATAGTGCCATAGCGCTAAAAAGAGTATTCCGAGAACCGTGGCAGCGCAAAAGTCTGTTTGTGCCGTGTAAAGTTACAAACTTCTATTTGGTGTCGTAACGGTACACATATGAACTCAACAGTTTTGGAAAACCGGCAAAAACTTACATTTATCAGGTCCCATGCAACCCATATGCTCATAGGCTTAGTGAGTAGAGTGTTCGCCAATGGCCCGGGAGACCGGAGTTCAATCCTAGGTCGAGTCATACTAAAGACTTAAAAAAATGGTACTTGATACTTCCTTGCTTAACACTCAGCATTATAAGGTACGTATCGAGGGTAAAATGGAGCTATCCAGGGAAAGGAGTAGCGCCCCCCTTCACCTTGGTGTAGTAGCTATTAAAAAGGGAGCATTCAGGTCGCCCTAGACCACAGTTGCCAAGTTTACTTACTTACTTACTTATGCAACCCTTACCTAAGGGGATAAGAAGTTCCATGCCTTTTCCAAGGTTATGAGTCCAAACGTGAACGTAATATCGCAACTAGTGTTCGAACTTGCTTACTTCGATGTCGCATTCCGACACGTTAACAACGATGTCACGGAGACTGCTCCTGTGCAGATACAAGATACTGTCATGAGGGCTTGTCAGGATCGATTACCGATAGGGTCGGACGGCGAGTGAGCATTAAGGGAACCTTTGCTGTGAGCACGCCTTGAAGAAAAAAGCGAACAATACAATTATCTGAATTTATGATTAATTTTTTGACTAGTGTATTTTTTTTTTAATTCCTGTTGTTACTTTTAATCATCTCTCTCATGTGTTCTTTTTTTACATTCTACGACCATCAAGCGTTCAAAAATAGCGAAATAGCTTCGAACCAGATATGAACTTTACCAATTTGTCTGATTTTACCATAAAAGCCAACCAACAAGCAGAATTAAATCTCACTAGAAAGCAACATTTGTAGAAAGTAAACTGAGCCGAATGTTGATAAAGAACCAAGAATAATGAGATGAAAAGTAAACTAGTCGAAGATAAATAATGAAAATTACTGTTTGTAAAACTACTACAAAGAAATTTAACCAAACAGTATAGCAGAAAGAAAATAAGAGAGGAAAGACTAGATTTGAACTTTGCCTGTGGGTGGCGAAGTCAACAAGGCGTTTTCCATGTTAGACAGTGCTCACAATTATGGCATGAGAGTTCAATTCTCTGAGAGGAATACATCTTTAATTCAAACTATGCAAAATTACAAATCCTTGTGATATAATGTTTATTGTCGTGAGAAACTGGCATAGCGGTTTGAGGCAGTTCACATTTTAGATCGCTCTTGTACTCATGGAAAAGGCATGAATCTAACGATTTTCCCACTTGTTATAGGTAAATAGTTGAGAGGCTCTTTAACCTTGGTATGGCAATCAGTCTTGAAGGAAAAGTTTGAATTTAAACCCGAAAAAAATCGCTTAAAATTTGACCTTGTGTTTGGCCCTGTTTGTACGGGGCAGTTGGGTAAATACATATACAGAGCCTAGTTTGCTTGGGCTCTAGAATACACTAACTACATCTCTGCAGAGGAGTAATACCCACCCCAACCAACGAGTGTCCAAGATATTAAAACATCCGATGGCAAGACTCAAGCCTAAGAAATTTGGGAAGAGTGGAGTACCATTGCCATTGCTCCTAGGTTCACTCTGACCAAGAGTAGTTGCATCTAATTGGATCCTATCAAACAAACTGTGTACAAACAAATAACTCATGTTAAATTGTGACTGTAATTATTGCAATACTTGGAATCATTTAACTGTATGCCAAATAGAGCTCAGGCTCGTTTAAGAATGTTAACAATAAAATGTGTTTACAAATTATATATATATATATATATATATATATATATATATATATATATATATATATAACCCTTGACGGGTTGACGTGCTGTTTAAATAAGTCCATCAATTAATCAATCGAGAAAAAAACAAAACAAAACAAAATAAAAAACAGGAACAAGCAAATCGAAAGCCACAGAGAAAAAAACACAATGCCATTGACTGGGTCATGGTGAGGAATATGCTCGTCCTGTAGACTAAGTGCATTTGACCTTCACGGGTTGCCCTACTAATAGGACCTTACGCCAGTGAAGGTTAAGCTTTGTGGAGAAAGTCAAGGACTTTACTGAGATATTGCTCACCTTTTTCGGGGTCGATGTTCAAACTCATAAAAATATTTTGAATGCTGATTTTGAAACTCGCAAGCAGGTCCTCCCCTCTAGGAACATGGGTTTAAGACAATCTTCCTCATAAACTTTGCTTAGTCTCGCAAAAGGCCAACATTATGTACTACCAAGTGAGAATCAGTCACCCAAAAATAAGAGGAGCTTAGTTTTAGCAAAAAGTTAAAAGTAGAAAAGGCACCTTGTGAGGATCGAACTCTCTATAATTGATCTGGATGACTAACTTCTTAACCATAGTCATTTACAAAGCTTAATTCAACACTCTATCCACGGGACTTAGAATACGCTGACTGTACCTTCTACAGAGGGGTAAGGCCCCCTAAAAGGGATGTCCATGCAAAACATTAAACTGCATCTGTGGGTGAGGCTCCAGTTCTGGAAATCTAGGGAGTATGAAGTAACCCGTCATTACTATTACTCCCAGGTTCACTCTGAATCGAAGTGGTAGTTTCTGTTTGGGTCTCATCAAGTAGATCTGTTTAAAAATTATTGTTATTCTTTAGAACTGTGCAGGAACCCCTTTCTCCGTCCAACACCCCCAAAACGAAACAAAACAAAAAACTCTTACGGAATAACTACTCTAAAAGTTGCTAATATGATCAAACAATTTTCGTAGTTAACTAATCTCTACCCATAAAATAAGCCTAATAATAAATCAGTAAGTTTAACACAGGGACATAATTATAGGGCACCCAGTGAGAATCTGAAAGCCTAGCTCATTCATTTTGATAGCCACGCCGCGTTCATTATGACTTCCTTTTGTGCGAAAGAAATTGTGATGTAGACTGAGTGAGAAAAAGCGCTGGTGAAGAGGAATATATAATAGGAAGAGAGGTTATATTCCTTTAAAAACGGGTAATACCACTCCGGGTCAGAGTAGACCTGAGAGTAATGGCAATGAAGAGGTACTCAATACGCCCCAGGGCTCCAAAATCTGAACTTCGCCATCAGATACAGACTAGTGCCATACCCAGGAACCCATTTTTGGTGAGTGCAGTCTTGTATCTATCTGTATTTGATATACCTCTTCACCTCGGCTAGAAGAAAAGAAAGGGGTGAGAAAAAGAGATTACTTAACTGACGCAGAAGGAAAAAGACACTGAGAGAGAGAGAAAGAGAGAGAGAGAGAGAGAGAGAGCATTTGTTGGATAATTAAATTTTTTTTTTTCCTTTTTCTTCCCACGTGATCTCCCTGGATATTGGGGGGGGGATTCTCATTCTTCGTCTTCATCTGCGACTCATGTTATCGTTACTTTTGTCCGGCTTGCGATATCCGAGGTTGGAGTATGTTTGCAATATAAACTTTGAGTTAAGATCCCACCCACCGAGTGGAACCCGACATGCGAACAACAATAAACGACGGGTAAGAAAAAGGGACTATTTTTTTTTTTCGTTTTTTTTTTCTTTGTTTTTTCTTTAACTGAAGTTATGAGACACACACAATAGATTAGAGCGCTAAGAAAGAAACTTGCGCGCAAATTTTACGTTTTCTCTTCTACATTGAGAAGCTATTATTTCACAGTTATTTCCTATTACAAATATACGTCTCGATAAGATTAATAACTTATTGGATAAATAAGCAACAAAGTCTTTCAAATGCAGATCAATATCAACAGATGTTTATATTTGTTTTAAGAAAATAACAAAGACACAACAGAAACAAATCTGCCAAGATTATGAATTACGACCGCTAATATATCTAAAAAAAAAAGGCAAGAAGCAGACAATATCTAGTAGAAACTATTACAGAGTACGTAGATTATCCAGCGCTTCTTGTAAATAAACGAGCTCAAGCCAAATCTCTTGTATACGATCGCGCAGACAGTAAATACGATCTCATGATACATTATCCAGGCTGCAGGCTGAAAGTTTCAGAATATCTACTACATCAGACATGCACATGTAGTCAGATTAAATCTGCATTGTTTTTAGTGGTTTAATCATCAGATAGCGACACTGATTTATTTAACATTATCACTGGAATCTTGCAAAGAGATACATTGATACCATTTCTTTTCATAATCTGCCTTGATTACATTCTACAAATGTCAACACATCTTAAGAAAAAATTGTTTCACGCTAAAAAGGTAAGAAGCAGATGATATCCAGCAGAAACTATAACAGATACAGGCAACGCAGAGGATCTTGCACTTCTTGCATATGTATTTCTTCAAGCCGAATCTCTGCTGCATATCCTGGAGCAGCCAACAAGAGGTGTCTATATGAACTCAAGTAACACAGAGTTCGTGAGTCTTAATCAAGACAGCCAAGTTGGCTAGAACTGTAGATTACATCGACTGCATCTCAGCAGAGGGGTAAGACTTCCTCTCTCCAACGAGTATCCTAGATATGACACTAAATAATCTGATGGCGAAGCTCCAGCCTTGGAGATTTGGGGAATGTGGAGTACTACTTCATTGTCATTGCTCCTTGATGAACTCTGGCCCGGAGTGTTAGCACCTGATAGGGTCAAATCTGTTGGTCAAACTGTGTGCAAACAAATGACTGATATTAAATTGTGACTGTTATATAGCAATACTTGAAATCATGTGTGTGCAAAAAAGAGCTCAGGCTCTATCAAGAATATAATTAACAAAATGCGCTTACAAATTATATATATATATATATATATGTGTGTGTGTATGTGTGTGTGTATAAACAGGATTTGGCATTAAGTAACCTACGATGTTTGATATACCAAAAAAAAAACTTAATCAAGATAGTATCATCAAATGGCAAGCATTGGAAATTAATAGACTAGTTACTATACATCGGAAGTAATATCTCATCAACAGAAAGCGATATTAACATACGAAAAGAAAGAGCATAGATATGCTATGGAGTGGTGAAGGACGATATGGAAATCTAATCTCTTGGATAAAATAAAACGGGAATTCTTCAAAGCTGCAGTCTTGTCAGTACTAATATATGGTGGCACCACTTGGACTCGAAGAAAACGCTTGGAGAAAAAGCTAAATGGGAATTACAAAAGAATGCTGTTTTAAACAAATTTATGAAGCAGCATCCCACAAAACAGCAGCAACAATCACTCAAACAAGATATGCCAGGTCACTTTGAAAATGTTTGAACCAACTCATTAGTCGAGTTTTTCTGTGCACTCCTACACCTGGACACACCCGTGTTGACCGATCAGTAAAAACATGCATTTATCAACACTATGTAGACACTGGTTGTTGTGCAGAGGACTTGTTAAAAGGGATGGCCAGTTAGGACGGATTGCGAGAGAGAGAGAGAGAGAGAGAGAGAGAGAGAGGTGCCTGTGGTGTAATGGTTATCGTCGTAGGAAATGGACACGACGACACGAGTTCAAATCCTTGACGAGACTGATTGCATTTCACATTGCACTAACACACTTGGGAAAGGTATGAATCCAATTATTCTCCCTCCAGCTATGGGTAAATAGTAGGGCCTTGGTGAGGCAATTAATCTCGGAGAAGGAAAACTCTGAATTCAAACCTGTTAAACTCCGCTTAAAAATTGACCTTGTGTCATATCCTGCACGAACGGAGGGGTTGGTAAATATGGAGAGAGAGAGAGAGAGAGAGAGAGAGAGAGAGAGAGAGAGAGAGAGAGAGAGAGAGTGTGTGTGTGTGAGAGATAGAAAAAGAGGAGAGAGATAAATTTAAGTTGAATCAATTGTTTGCATATAGCTAATGGCTTCAAGTACAGAAAATAAATTGATATTTCTATTTCGCCCATATATGGTTGGTTGGCTTGGTTTTATGGCATGTCAATCATTGTAGGTTATTAAATACCAAATCCTGTTTATACATATCAAATATATTATTCATAAAGTTTGTGGGTAACATTTTAAACCACCGAGAGCTCATTTGTTTGCACAAAGTTAGATGGTTTCAAGTATATATATATATATATATATATATATCCGCAAGTGCAGGATGTGACAGAGGATCTATTTTAAGAGGACTTTAACAGGTTTGAATTCAGAGTTTTCCTTCTCCCTGATTGGTGGCCATGATTGGAGGTGAATAATTGTATTCATACCTTTTCCAAGAGTATCAGCACTGTGTAAAATGCAAACAGTCTCGTCCAGGAATTGAACTCGTGTCATCGTGTCCATTTCCTGCAACGGTATCCGTTACACCACGAACGCCAGAAAGAATTGCAATGTAGCACAAACAATTCAATTTACCATCAGTCTTTTGTTTGCATACTTTTAAATTGTTAAACAGTTTTATTTGATGCATAGATGGGACCCTAACAGTAACTACCACGCCAGACTAGAGTGGACCTGAGAGTAATGGCAAGGGTGGGGTACTCGACACTCTCCAGAGCTCCAGGACTGAAGCTTCGCAATTGGAAGGTTTGATGTCATATCCGGGTCACTCTTTGGGGGAGGAGGTCTTACCCTGCGGCAGCGTATTTTACTACGTCAGCAAACTGGGCTGGGATTATAAATGATAGATTGATTTAGCTTAATGGCTTGCTTTATTTAATGCATAAAGCCTAGGTTTGCTTTGGTTTGCTTTTATGACTTATTAACAATTGTTGGTTATTTAATGCCAATTCCGGTTTATACGTATCTATTTGGTATATATGATTTGTAAACATAAATCAACAAAGTTAGATACTTCCAAGTATTGCTATGTATCACTAACAATACGATTAAATATCCGTATTTACCCAACCCCTCCGCCAGGGCAGGATATGACACAAGGTCAATTTTTAAGCGGAGTTTAACAGGTTTGAATTCAGAGTTTTCCTTCTCCTAGACAAGTTGCCTCACTAAGGCTGAAGAAACCAGTCTGTCCTACTATTTACCCATAGCTGGAGTGGGAATAATTAGATTCATACCTTTCCCAAGGGTATTAGTGCTATGTGAATTAAATATCAGTCATTTGTTTACACACAGTTAAATGACAAGCAGTTCTATTTCTAATAATTCAATTTAATCACCGTTATTTGTTTTCACACAATTGAAATCTCAAACAGTTCTATTTGACCTACTGGCAGGACACTTTCAGATCCTATCACTCCGGGCCAGAGTGAACCTGAGAGCAATGGTAATGAAGGGGTACTCCGCATTCCCCAAAACCTCGTTCAGAATTTGAACTCGGGTCACTGTATTCATTTCCTACGACCTAAAACGTGGCACGACGAGCACTTTTAAATACTGCAGTTAAATAATCGCAAAACATATAATTCAAAATCTTTTGAATAATACATTTTTTTTAAAAAAGAGATCTTACTCTTGATGAACCAATTCCATAAGAAACTCGTTATCTTTATTCTGTTTGGCCTTTCCTGATAAATAGACTTGTGGCAATCTCTAGTGACTTCGAAGGGCATTATTACCTATCAATATTCATCTTCAAATCAAGTTACACTTACAATCTATGAATTTCTCGCCAGGTATAATGATTAGCAAGCAAGGCTGCCATACCTCTGTATACATTTGAGTGGCTTATAATTATTACAGTTCTGCTTGCATTTTCATAGGACATTACACTACTGTTGGCTAGTTTGAGATGAAGCTAAATATTTTATGTGCAAGGCCATACTTGAGCCTCACCATCAGATGATTTAATATCATATATCAGGACACTCGACTGGACTTGCATAAATATTAGGAAATTGCATTTATTGTTCGTTCATATTTACATATTAGTGAAAATGCTTCTAAAGAGTTTTTTTTCACAATGCTGCATGATATAAAGTATTCTATTCTAAAAAATAATTTGCATTCAGTCGTATGGTTTCAAGTATTCCTAGCAAATACTATTAATGATTTAGTTTCAAGTAATTATTCAATGGACTGCGAGTTCAAATACGATGTCAACTGCTCGCGATGAACGCTCTCATATGAAATATTCTTTGATCACTTAAAAAAAAATCGCATAATCAATGATGTGATCATAACCACATTTTCGACAATGGTAAACGAAAGTCAAAAGCACTTGAACATCAGAGATTTCGGACAATTATTAAACCGCCTTCATCATCAGTTAGGCCATAAAACTCACAAACTTGAATAGGCAAATAAAAAAACTAATCTCTTCATTCTTGTCTCTCAACTTTAATAATGTGTTTAGAGTGTCCGCCAATGACCCAGTAGATCGGGGTTCAATCGAGTCATATGAAAGACTAAAAAAATGGTACTTGATGCCTCCTTGCTTAACACTCAGCATTATAAGGAACGGGTCAAGGATAAGGGGAGCAATCCAGCAAAAGTAGTGGCTCCCTTTCCTTCACCTCTTTATCGTAGCTACTGAAAAGGAAGCCTTTGAGTCACTCTTGACTACGGTCGGCTAATATATATATATATATATATATATATATATATATATATATATATATGTGTGTGTGTGTGTGTGTGTGTGTGCGCGCACGCGCGCTCATAATCAATTTGCTTTCATAAATAATGCTCCCACTAGACTTAAAAAAATGCAATAAGCTTATGGACATGTTATATATATATATAGCGAGAGAGAGAGAGAGAGAGAGAGAGAGAGAGAGAGAGAGAAAGAGAGAGAGAGAGAGAGTGTGTGTGTGTGTGTGTTTAAATGGTATCGAGACTACAGCTGTATGTGCCAATACACAAATGAACAGTGAATGAAACGTTAATTTTCTTCAAAATAGTCTCTCTAGCATTATGCAAACGTATTCCATCGAGTTTTCCACTGGTCGAAGCATCACTAAAATTTCTCTTTTGTGAAACTGCGATGTTTTACTTTTCAATGCCCTGAATATCCTCAAATCTTACCGTTGAGATGAGATTTGCTTTTCTGTGTTCGAAAATTATGCATTTTTATGACAGCAGAAATATATAATCCTGAATATTCACCCTGGCTCTAGTAGTGACTCATGGTCCACTGTTTTATCTTTAACGTGTGTAGGTAAATGTTAAATATATGTGAGCATAAGTAGGCAAGTGGAACAGTGCGGACAAGACAACGTGTGTCCCTCGGTGGATATAATAGTCTCATACGGCAAGCGTGTCCCATATTGAAGTCATTAAAAGGGACGTAGTAAGTAAAGTTGGTTCAAGTGACACATCTGTAGCAACAAGTTGGTAATATGAGACGTTATATTGTCGTCTACTTTGCTTTGGAGAGGAGTGACGGAAGAAAGGCCACAATAGTTAACTGGCTATTTCGATTGTAAAACGTTATACGCTAACAAAATTGATTTTCTTTCTGGCTTTTTCCAAATTCTACTCGATAGACAAGTCTATGAACATGTTAGTGAATATAGGCTTATGTACTCAAAAAGTGTGTTTAAAAAGTTTCGAGACTAAAGCTGTATTTACCAATACAGAAATGAACTGTAAATGATACATCATTTTCTTCTAAATGGTTTTCTTAGTATTTAGCACATTTATTCCAGCGAATTTTCCACTGGTCGAAGCACATCTAAAATTTCTCTTTTAATATAGTGTGATCTTGCGATGCCTTATTTTTTTAATGTTCTATACGTCCTCAAACCTTATCGTGGAGATTAGTTTTGATTGAATGACCGATTGATTTTAATTCAATATCAACTCGTCTAGGGACTCTATCCAGATCTCTATGACTGGAGTCTCATCATCAGATACAGTTTAGTGTCATACACAAAACGTTCCTTTTTCCTTTCTGGGTGGGGAACTTATCCCTCTGTAGGGATTACAGTTAGTATATTTTAAGTTTCCCCACCCTCTTCAGGTAGGATGAGCTTTGAGTTTAGTTAATAAATCTCACCGGTCTATGTATAAGGAGTGGGTGTGCTATCCTTGTACACAATCACTTTATTATGAAATCTACTCCGCCTTGCACGCGTCTACATTTAAATTAAAAAGCATTAAAAAGTTAAAGCCTACTTTTTTTTATCACACCTTGTATGGCCTTTCACATAAAATATTTAGCTTCATCTCAAACGAGACAACAATAGTGTAATGTCCTATGAAAATGCAAGCGGAACTGTAATAATTATTAACCACTCAAATGCAAACAGTGGTATAGCAGCCTTGCTTGCAAATCATTATACTTAGTGAGAAATTCATAGATTGTAAGTGTAACTTGATTTGAAGATGAATATTGATTGGTAATAATGCCCTTCGAAGTCACTAGAGATTGCCACAAGTCTATTTATCAGGAAAGGCCAAACAGAAAAAAGATAACGAGTTTGTTATGGAATTGGTTCGTCAAGAGTTAGATCTGTTTTTCAAAAAACATATTATATAACAATTTTGTATAATATATTTTGCGATAATTTAACTGCAGTATTAAAGTGTTCGTTGTGTCACGGTTTTGGTCGTAGGCAATGAATACAGTGACCCGAGTTCAAATTCTGAACGAGGCAGTTTTCATTTTCCATAGCGCTGACACCCTTGAAAAAATATGAATTCATCTATTTTCTTTCCAGCAATAGGTCAATAGTAGGGCAGACTGGCTCATTAACCTTGACATTGCAAATGAACTAGAAGGATGAACCGGCATTAAAACATGTTAAACTTCGCTTAAAATTGACCTTGTGTCATATCCTGTTCGTAGGATGAATACATATATTTATATATCTGCCCAACACCTCTACTACGGGCAGGATGTGACACAATTTTTAAGCGCAAGTTTATTTCTTCTACACCGGTGACCTTAACAAGGCCAAAGAACCCAATTTGTCCTTCTATTTACTAATATCTGCCTACTATTTACCCGTAGCTCGAAGAGATGGGTTCATGCCTTCCCCTAAGGACATTAATACAAAGTAAAACGTAAACAGCTTCGTCCAGAATTTGAATTCGGTTTACTATTACCTGACGCACCCGAGGTAGAAGTATAAAATATTCAGCAAGAATCGAACACATATAATATTTTTGCCTATCAATTATTCCGCGCGAGGTCTTGATAATCTTCAAAAGGAACTTGATTTGGGAATTATCAAAGAAAGTTGCTTCCGACATCAATTTGGGGTCGATGAGGGGGTCGATAGTCTAAAATATTTGGTGACCCCTGATCTCAACCCTACTTTATTCAATTCTAAATTTCCTGTTCTCCCATCTCGGCCCCTATCAAAAAATGACCTCGAAACTGTCCATTATGCTTCTGCACACCGGATACGCCTAGTTTCCGCTCACACGACCCCCTGCCTCAAATATTCTAGACTTTTCATTGCAAATTTTTTCTTGATCAACTCCTCTTCAGATTTTAATCTAGAGTGTCAGGCTATAAAACAAAGCATACGTACCACCAGGCACTCGTCAAAATGCCACCAGTGACTGTGGAGGTAAAATGCCGTTCACCAACCCATTCGATGAAAGACGTGTTATCACGTGCAGTTAAACGAGAAGACACGATTCATGAATGCTGTTAATGAAAAAAGCAGCTGCTCTGTGGTGGGCCATTTTCTATCGCTAACCCACTTACAAAGTAGCTCGCAAGTATTCATACGCGCAGAGGAAACTTATTTCCAAGGATACTGATGACTCCATGTCATGTCTATGGGGAAACGTAGTCAGAGCCGAAGAGACATACCTTGAAATCAGAGACATTCTTTTCCAAAATTAACATATAAATGCCTCCCCCGGAAAATATTTTGATTCTTTTTACATAGTGTAGCATGTTTTAGATTTTAAATAATCTCAAAACTGATATGATTTTTTTTTTTAAATTCGTACATAAGAGTAGTAATATATATATATATATAATAGTTGAGATCATTTTCTATGTAGTTAAGAACAAATGACTTATTAAAAACTACTTTATAACACACACACACACACACATATATATATATTTGTATAATCAATGATATATGAATACAGATGTAAATAGTCTATCACCAATATGGAATACTTTATAGATATAGCAAACTAATTTATATATATATATATAATGAGGAAAATAATTCCTACATAGCCAAGATCAAGTCTTCTTAGGTTTCACTCAACGGCTCTTCAGGATTACATTGGCGAAGTGGGTTAGGATAAAATACATTTTATTAATGAAAAAGACCCCCTCACCTATATAAAAATTAGCATATGAAGAAAAAAAACCCACTTTATTCGAGAAACCAATTACATTTTTTTCCATTTTTTATACGTTAAACAATTTTATCAATACTTTTATCCACTAATTAACCAATTTTTGAACACTTTATTGCATTTTAGCTGAGGTAATTCTATCGGTGATTTTTCTTTTGACGAGGTATACCTGCTACTTGATTATTTTTAAGTAGCACGTGTATTTTTCGTCTTTTTCTTTTTTTTTTAATGAATTTTTTCCGAAACATTAGTTTGTAGGGTTTGCAAATTGTACAATCTAGGGTTTTTTCACACCATCAGAATTATAGATTAGATATAAAGATTATTATTATATGTATATATATAACCCAATCACAACGGCATATAATAAAATTTTATCAGAAAAATCCACTTAACAGGCTTTAATTTAGAGAATTAAGAAATTCTCAGTTCAATCTGCAAATGATAATTTTGAAGGGTCCCCATCTCTTAATCATCCTAATTCAGCATATATTTCATTTCATGTGTTTAATTAAGATGCCTTCGGGCTGGGATCAAAGTGGTAATTTACGAAACTTTTTGCTTATATATAGCACAAGGCCGAATAAATGGAGCGCCCTATGAGACCCAACCTCATTCTTGCAACTTTGATATTACACTACTCTAGGCGGCTGAGATCAAAATGAAGTTTATATTTCTCTTCCTCAGCGACGTTTTAGTTTTTGGATAAGATGGGACTAAATATAAAATGAGCTTAGTTTCGATGATTCAAAACAAGTGACAACATCGTTCCCATTGCCACAAAAGAGTCGAGTCTACGGACTCTGGGGCCAATGTGACCACAGTCCCGAGAGATTGGGGATATTTTTGAACTTGTCTATGTCAACTTGCATGTGGACATTTTCTTAAAACTGACCATGTGTTGCACAAAACACACGAGGAAATGTTGGTACAGTTTGATAAACTATGATAAATTCATTTTATTCAAAAAGTAAATTCCAATGTTTATTTCGATTAAAAAGATTAAAGAGGACTGAATTCGTGAGAAGAAAATTTACAACCCAAAATATATCGTCAAGTATACAGAATATATATATATATATATATATATATATATATATATATATATATATATATCGGGAATTTTACACACACACACACACACAGATGCGCGTGTGTGCGCGCGTGCACACACACACACACTTATACATATATATAGTAATTTACTAGGCTCTTCGCTTACATGTGGCACAAGGCCGTATGAAAGAGGCACCCTTTGGGACTCGAAATCACTTGTATAGTCTAGCTTGCTATCCATTAGCAAGCCAGACTAGCAAACCTACACGAGTGAGTTCGAGTCTCATTGGGTGCGCTTTTCATACGGCCTTGTGTCAGATCTAAGCGAAGAGCTTAGTAAATTACTATATATATATATATATGTGTGTGCGTGTGTGTGTAAAATTTTTGATATCCTGTCACTTACTTGTAAAGTAAGTGACAGCATTTTTTTTGAATACCAGAAAATTTTGTAATTTTGCGTAATGGTTAATATCTGTTTAAATATCCATTTACTTAAATGAATTATGTAGTCTCTCTCTCTCTCTCTCTCTCTCTCTCTCTCTCTCTCTCTTACGAGAGAGGGGTGAAAAGTTAATCGGGTAAAAGGTTTATATGATGACGTCTTATCTGCCGTAGATGACTTTTTTTTACTTGAGAGTTCAAAGCGCAGCAACAGCCATGGAAGAAGTGTATGAACTGCAAGGAGAACTAAATTTCAGAAGAATCCTCATTTGGTTTCATTCCATGCAAGCATCTTGGTCAGCCTACAAACTTTTCCACCGGCCCTCGTATAATCAGTCTTCAAACGCTTCAAAAATGACAGTTTTACAATGTTTTCTAATACAAGCACGTCCACGCTAACAGACACACACACACATACACACACACACACACACACACACACACACACACACACATATATATATATATATATATATATATATATATATATATTCTCTTGTGGCATGTCTTATTTAAGATGACAAGCAAGCTTTTTATTCATCTTTTCTTTTGGGCAAACGAGACATCAAAATGTAATTTTTGACAGTTTAAAAAACTGTTCAAAGTCTCTGTTAGTCCGATTAAGTGGAATTTCGACTATCTTCGGTTATTTTCGTGGAAGTAGATACTTTTGGATTGGGGAGTGCTGGATTAATTCTGTATCGTAGGAAGTTTTATGTGGATGTGATGTCATATGTAAACGCGTTGGCCATTAGTGTTGGTGTGAAATGCAGATATAACGGATGAGGAATAAGTGATCGTGGATCCGCCGAGGATGTAGATGCATTTTAAGATTCCCATCACCAAGTTGAAAGAAATTATCTTTAGTGTAGGATGTCTTTTCTTTATGAATGTCGCTTCTAAAACTTGAAGTCGTTTATTCAGACTGCACTAACCGAAACTTCGGACAGTTATTAAGCTGACTACAACCATAATTGTGACATCTCGTTTTGCAAAAAGAAAAGATAATTAAAAAGCTTAACGATCAATCCTGGTCAGTCACCTTCAATAACACACACACACACGAACACACACACACACACGCGCGCGCGCGCACACACACATATATATATCTGTTTGTGTATGTATGTATATATGTATGTATGTGTATGTCTTTATATGTGTATGTGTGTGTATATGTGCGTATGTGTGTGAATATATGTATATGTATGTTTGTGTGTATATATGAGTGTATGTGTATGCGTATATACTTGTGTGTGTGTATGTATATGTGTGCGTATCTATGTGTGTTACCAGAGATATAGTACTTATATTGGATGCTGAGTGATTATAATCCATTAATCTAATTTTTACCTTAATTAATGGTGGCATGAAAAATGGGAATAAAATTTTATACTTCTTTTTCTGTTTTAGCTTCGCGGCAGGAAAGTTGTCATTTCTGAAAGTTGCTGGCAACATGGGTCAGTTAAGAAACTTATCTTTGTTTGTATTTTATAAGTAGTAATGTGGCTATCACATAAAATCATCCTTCATTCTACCGTTCACACACATGTGACATACGTATCATATATATATATATATATATATATTAAAAGATTTAAGAAAATACTTGTTAGAATTAATGATTATGATGATTGATACTGCATCTATAGAAAAAATGATTATGTTAATACTGCTGGTATATATATATATATATATATATATATATAAAAGAGAAATATGTGGAAGGTTAGATAAACCAAACACTTATGTTTAGTAGTTTCCATGATATTTCATTCTTTATTCAAAGAACTTCTTCATGTTAAAAAATTTCTGGATTTTTCTACATCTAAGCAGATGAGGAACGTAATAAAATGTCGAAGAGGATATAGGTGTGGCAGGAGGGAGGAAAGGCATGAGGTTTCATTAGATATTTTACATCGTATGAAAGTGGAAATAATTTTAGTGGGCCGACGGGGAAGAAATAAGAGATGGAGGGGAGGGGTTCCAGCATATCCTCATCAAAGATATTGACTATAATGAGATGTCTAGGAGGTGCCCGTGGTGTAGTCGTTATCGTCGTAGGAAATGGACACGGCGACACGAGTTCAAATCCTATACGAGACTGATTGCATTTCACATAGCACTAATACCCTTGGGAAAGGTATGAATCCAATTATTCTCCCTCCAGCTATGGGTAAATAGTAGGACAGACTAGGTTCTTCAGCCTTGGTTTGGCAACAAGTCTAGGAGAAGGAAAACTCTGAATTCAAACCTGTTAATCTCCGCTTAAAAATAGACCTTGTGTCATATTCTGCCCGAGCGGAGGGGTTGGGTAAATAGTATAATGAGATGTCTATGTTGAAAGTGAACGAAAAGAGAAAGTGATAAGGAAAGAATCCTCAAAAGTATGGAGGTACAGAATGAAAAAAATGTCATTTTTTAAAAATCCGTTTTCTATTTTTGTATTGTTTTCGTGTAGTATGATGTCCGTCAAGTATGGTGAAATCTTATATGGTGTGTTTTGGAAATAACTGCAGATTCTAATAGTCTGCGGGATTTTTTGCCATATATGAGTTTGATTAGAGTGGCTCCTAGGTTCATTCTGGCCCGGAGTAGTAGCACCTAATAGGGTCCTATCTTTGGGTCAAATAGACATTTAAGCAGAGAAAACAAAGGATTCATACAAAATTGAATTGTTTGAAATAGAACGGTTTAATCATCTAACTGTGCGTAAATAAATGATTCATACTTAATTGAATTGTTAGAGATACATTGCAATACATAAAACCATTTAATTTGATGACTTATAGAACAGTTTAATCATTAACTGTGTGTATCTAAAGAATGTGTTTACAAATCATATATTTAATATATATGTAGAAACATGATTTGGCATTAAATAACCAACGATAGTTGATATGCCATAAAACTGAACCAAACCAAACAATTGGATCACCGAATCTTGGCCAAAAAATCAAAACTTATATCAAAGAAAATAAATTGTCATCAGATGGATTTTTCCGTTTTAGCAGACTATTGAGAGAAAATAAGAAAATTTACTTGGATATTTCTAGACAGCAGAAAAGTTTGTGAAACAAGAAAGTGGTGGTGATACCAATTGCATTTGGAGTCTTTGGAATCTAAATGAAGAAGAAGAATTGTAACCGGACCACAGCACTACTAAGATCGATAGGTTACTTAAAAGAGTCTTATAGTTCTGAGAAGAACCATTTAGTGGGGGTGAAGAATGCCATTCGCAAGAAGTAAAATAATATATTTGGATATAATTCTATTCTTATATATTTAAACTGTTTGACAATTTTCTTCTAATTTCTTGGCTTTGAGAGTTTATAAAAGGAACATTTTGCAATGCACATCAAATATTATTGCGATAAACATAACAAAGTATTCTTTAAAAATGTTTTTGCTTGCTTGCTTTTAATTGTATGTCAATTCGTCTGGGGTTACTTTATAATTAAAGATTAGAGAATTGCGTTCATTGTACATTTTTCAGCCAAATCACCTCGGGCACCAAAAATGCCGACTGCATCTCTGCAGTGGGTAAAAATCCCACCCCGACCAATGTCCTGGATATTACACGGAACTGCATCGAATGGTGATGCTCCTGTCCTGATGCTTTCGGGAATGTGGCGAACCCTTTCATTGCTATTACTCCCAGGTCCACTCTGACCCGGAGTGGTGGTTTTGCTTGGGTCGCATTTATGGGTCAAATAGATTTAATCGTTTACTACGCTTAAAACAGTTTAACTGTGTGCAAACAAATCATTTATGTTAAACCAAATTATTAATATTACATAACAATACCTAAAACGACTTAGTAGTATGCAAACGAATGAATAATGTACAATTTTTTTTTTTTTAAGTAGAGGAATTAATATTGTGAATTGAATCACCACGACCAGAGAATCCGGCGAACATCTACGCACGACATACGGGAACACTAGACAGCTAAATGGCTCTGGGGGCGGGTGACCGTGTCCTCTGGAAAGAGTACGGATGTAACTTGCAAGACACATATAGGTTATTTGGCCGCGCAATTACCATAACTACTTGATTTGGCGTCCTTTGTGTGCGATATGAACTAGTGGCTCAGTTGTAGAGTTTAGGTACAGCAATCTATGGTCGCTGGTTCGATCTTCAGTTTTGGAGATATATACTGCTGATGAGACCTAATAAGGTCGAAACAGCTGTCTAGAAGTCCCGTATGTCGTGCGTAGGTGTTCGGCGGATTTTCCGGTCGTGGTAATTCAATTCACGAATGAATAATGTTTACAAGAATTGAAAATAATGCTTGGATCCATTTAATGTCCTGGTATGACATCAAATTGAATTGATGGTGAGGCTCCAGTCTTGGAATTTGGGAAACGTGGAGTAGCCTTTCATTACTATTACTCTCAAGTACACCCTGACCAGTAGTGGTAGTTCTGTTTAGGACGTAAGCTATGTGTCAAATAGAACTTCTCAACCATTTCGTAGAGATTATAATTATTATTATTATTATTATTATTATTATTATTATTATTATTTAACTCCTTGAGAGTTTTTCACATCAGCGTTAGCCGATGGTCTTTCACTGAAGTTTGATGGTTTGGTTTGGTTTCTTTGTTTTATGGCATATCAATCTTTGTAGGTTATTTAATGCCAAAGCTATTCTCCTAGAAGAACAGTAGTGGTACTATTTAACCCATAGCTGGAAAGATAAGGGGGTTCATACCTTTTTCAAGGGTATTTGCCCGAAAGTGAACGTAATAGCGCGACTGGAGTACGAACTTGCGTTCTACGATTTCGCAGTCCATCGTTTTAACCATTACACCCCCACTGGAGTCTGAGTGACAACAAGTCTTCTTAAGTCTCCAGGACTCTTCTCAGTATTCTAGCCGATCTCAGCAATGCCGTAGTTTGGATTGTCTCCACTCGTCCTCTTATTTCCAAATCCTCTAGCCCTTTTACCAAAATTTTGGTGGCTGTAACAAAAGCACCAACGACATTTGGTATAACCGTTACTTTCATGTTCCACATTTTTTTCAATTCTCAAGCGAGGTCGAGGTACTTATCTCTCTTTTCGCTTTCTTTCAATTTTACTCAGTGGTGAGCCGGGAGAGCAAAGTCCACAATTCTGCAAGTTCTCTTTTTTTTTGTTGATAATTATAAGGTTCAATCGTCTGGCTGAGATTAGGTGATCCGTTTTTATCTCAAAATCCCAGGAGTTTGTACGTCTTATTCTCAATAACAGATTCACGGTTGAGCATATATCATTTGTTCGTTTGGTCGAATTTAAATTTCTTTCACAGTTCCCAGTAGATCACCTTGCCCACCCAGTCGTGTCTAGTCTTATACTCTTTCGGTGCTAATTTGCTGCATTCACATATCATGTGATTGATCATTTCGTCTCTGTCACCACATAGCCTACATCTGCTGTTTTGTTGTGTCTTATCTATTCTTGCTTTGATATGGTTCATCCTTATGGCGTTGTTTTGTGCTGCTATTAGGAGAGTTTCAGTTGCTCTTTTAAGGTTTCCCTTTCTGGGCTACGTCAACGTTTTCTCGTGAGAGATATCGCTTGTGTAGTCGCTTAAAACTCTCACAGAGTTGTTTTTCTTCCCATTTTCTTTTCTGGTCATTTTTATTCAGCTAATCCTCGTGTCGTCAGTATTGTTTCTGGTGGCTGTGATTAGTCTTCCCCTGCGCTTTTCTATGTAGTCTTCGAGTCGTAGTATCGATGCATCTATTATTATTATTATTATTATTATTATTAAATAGAATTATTAGTGTTATATAGCAATACTTGAAACCATTTAACAGTGTGTAAACAAACGGGCCTTAATTTGTTTTTAAAAAAATACGTTACCTACAAACTATTCATCTAAAAATTGTGTTGGACTGCGGACTCGTAGTACGCGAGTTTGTACTCCAGTCGCGCTATTACGTTCACTTTCGGGCAAATACCCTTGGGAAAGGTATGAACCCTCTTATCCTCCCAGCTATGGGTTAAATAGTACCACTACTGTTCTTCTAGGAGAATGGCTTTGGCATTAAATAACCTAAAATGAGTTGATATGCGATTAAACAAAGAAATCAAACCAAACCTTGATATGTCACAATCACTTTCAGACTAATACCCTTGGGAAAGGTATGAACCCCCTTATCCTCCCAGCTATGGGTTAAATAGTACCACTACTGTTCTTCTAGGAGAATGGCTTTGGCATTAGATAACCTACAAAGGTTGATATGCCATTAAACAAAGAAACCAAACCAAACCAAACTAAAACTTGTGTGCGTAGGTGTAATTGTATGTGTGTACATAATTTAGCATTAAATAACCCACAAAAACTAATATGCGATTACACCAAACAATTGAAAACCACTTAACGGTGTGCAAACAAATGATTCATATAAGAGAGAATTATTAGAAGTAGAGAGTAATACTTGAAACCACTTAACCCTGCCCAAATTATTGAGCTCCAGCCTCTTTAAAAATTATGTTACTGATGAACTATTCGCTTGCAAAACCGACATGAATAAATATATAAGAATTTCCATCAAATAAACTATTGGCCAGTAAGCTGGGGCAATAGAATACACCGACTGCATCCCTGCCGAAGGGTTAGTGTTTATTTTGGCGGCCATTTTAAAACGGAAAAGTTACAATTTACTCGGCATGGCGACCCGAAAACCTGAAAAATGAAATTGAAATTTTTTTCGAGATCAGATAAGAAGTTAACACTTAAAATACAAATCTTTATAATGACAGTAAAACATAATTTTTCCTTATTTAATGGAGGTAAGTGTTATTTCCGTCAGAGTTAAGTAATATGGAACTGCTGTTTATATAGTACTGAAGAGTCCGAGAATTTTTTGCAAAAAATCATCATTTCTAATCCCTCTTATTTTCGACAATTTTTCAACATTTTACAAGACGAAAATACATTGTACAGGTTTAGTTTGATTTAGTTTATTTGTTTAACGGCATATAAATCCTTATGGGTTATTCAATTCCGAAATTTGATTCGTCTGATGTTTCATTTTTATCATAATTGAATTAGAATTGAATTTTTATCATAGATGAATTGAAATTTATTTTTATCATAATTTAATTGAAATTATATTTTCAATGTTCCACTGGATTTTTGAGATTATACTTATTTTTCAATTATCATTTGCGCACAGTTATATAATATTAAGTATTCGTATCTAATACTAATATTTTACTGGGGGGGGCTTATCCTCATGGTGTAATGATTAAAGCGATGGACTGCGGACTCGTAGTACGCGAGTTCGTACTCCAGTCGCGCTGTTACGTTCACTTTCGGGCAAATACCCCTGGGAAAAGTATGAACCCCCCTTACCCTCCCAGCTATGAGTTAAATAGTACCACTATTCTTCTCGGGGAATGGATTTGGCATTAAATAACCTAAAAAGAGTTGATATGCCATTAAACAAGGAAACCAAACTAATATTTTACTGGCTATTATTTATAGTATCCGGTATTCCGATCTAACCCTAATAATTTATTCACTATCATATATTGTATCATGTATTACCATCTAATAATAAGGATTTATACACAATAATGTGGTTTTGATGACTATTATTTGTTTGTACACAGTTATAGTGGGTAGAGTGTTCGCAAGTGGTCCGGGAGACCGGAGTTCTGTTCCAGGTCGAGTGATACCAAAGACTTAAAGAAATGGTACTTGACGCCTCCTTGCTTATCACTCAGCATTATATGGTACGTATCGAGGGTAAAGTGGAGCAATCCAAGGAAAGGAGTAGCGCTCTCCTCTACACCACGATGTAGTAGCTATTGAAAAAGGAGCCTTCTGGCCGCCCTCGACTACGGTTGCCAACTTTACTTACTTTTATATGGTTTCAACTATTACTGTCCAACAGCAATTATTTGCGAGTAATTATGTGGTTTCAAAAAACTTATAATGATAATCTTTAGTAAACAATTATAAATTCAATAAACTATTTTTTATATAAATAATTTACAATTTAAGGGTATCAAGTATTTATGTCTAATACGAATATTTTTCAGATATATTCGACCTATAGATGAGATTCTAACAGGTACTACTCGTTAGTGGAGGTGCCCGTGGTGTAATGGTTATCGTCGTAGGAAATGGACACGGTGACACGAGTTCAAATCCTGGATCAGGCTAATTGCATTTCATATAGCACTAATACCTTTGGGAAAGGTACGAATCCAATTATTCTCCCTCTAGCTATGGGTAAATAGTAGGACAGACTGTTCTTCAGCCTTGGTTAGGCAATTAATCTAGGAGAAGGAAATCTCTGAATTCAGACCTGTTAAACTCCGCTTAAAAATTGACCTTGTGTCATATCCTGCCCGAGCAGAGGGGTTGGTAAATATGGGTACTACCACTTTTTAGTAATGACAATGAAACAGTGCTCTTCACTTTTAAGTGTTTCAGAACTGGAAATTCACAAAAGGGTGTAGTTTTGAGGCATAACCGGAACAAGATTTTTTTTGTGTGTGTGGGTGTGTATGGGGGAATCCTACCCCATCTCCATATGATGCAATCGGCGTATTCTAAGGGCTATCATTTTGCCGGGCTTCTGCAGAAAATTTTTTTTATTTTGAATTTTAAAAATTATAGATTCTATTTACTCAGCTTAGATTGTTTTAAAGTTAAGAAATAAAGGACACTCAGTGAGAATCAAGCTTATTATCTGTGGTTCTCCTTATGTAATGGACTCGCCCTCCTCCATAAATACTCGTCAACGAGAGTATCAGAAGGAGTTCACCAATCAGCGTGACACAATCACGCGTGATACCATTTGCGTAGGGGACGGATAGTCACTACCCCACTGGACTCTCAGCTTCGTATCAACTAACGACTGTTTAACCAGGTTCACTTGTATGTTGTTTCTGTTACTTGAATATATGTGTTTTTCTATCAACCCTTTTTGTGTTTCCCGTGTCTTTCTTTTGTCAGCATCACAACATTATCAATGGTTCAAGACCTAATCTCACTAACATATCATAGTGTGTTAAGAAATTTGTGCTTAGTCTGGTGCAAATACCTATGGTGCCTTACAGTAAAAGTTGTGACTTTGTAACTAATTGGTCACCCATCTATGTACTGAACAAGATCATCATTGCTTTACTTCGAAAATCTGGTGGAAATAACTGCTTTGCTGTGTATAGCACAGGACCTGCTTACACAAATTGCTGTTATTATGTGACCATCCATATTCTAAAGATAATTGTTGCGTCAAGTCGGTTAGGTCCGTAGAATACACCGACCGCATCGCTGCAGAGGAGTAAGAGCCTCCACTGCCAAACGAGGTCACCTGTATAATGCTTCAAGACAGGATCCTGGTGGCTGAGCAGTCTGTGGCCTGGCGATTGAAGTGGCTACGTGACCTGCAACGCTCCATTTTGGTCTCTACGGGCGGTCAGAGAGACTGATCCGATTAATCAGCTGGTCATGTCAAACCCCTAGAACCTATATGATTGTCCAGTGTCCAGACCGTATTTGTCAAGTTGCTCTTATGGAAAACAAGTTCCAAACCCTAGTTTATCTTAATGTTGCTAGAAGGCGGTGGCTGAGGGTCAGTTGTGCTGGGATAGCAATACTTGAAATCATTTAAATTCTTTGCAAACAAGTGAGCTTTGACTCGTTTGAAAATAATATTACCAACAAATTATTGGCTTATAAACATTATTCGGCATTAAATAACACACAAGGGTTGATATGGCATGATACATAACCAACCAACCAACCAACCGAAGATTTTAATTATGTTTTTCCTCGGTGCAGATGTGTGATTCAGCTGTTTATAAAAAAAAAATTGTGTCTCCGAAATCTCTTGATTGTGATTCCGCCCAGACGCGCCAAAGTGACAACCGGGTGCCACTGACGGCAAAATAGTTGGAGGGATTATTAAAAGCCTCGGAAACAGGTTCAATCCCCCGTCGAGTGATACCAAAGATTCAAAAAATGGTACTTGTTACCCTCCTGTTTAGCGCACTGCAATTTAAGGTACGGATCAAGAGTAAGTGGAGCAATCCGGAGAAAAGTACGCCCTCCCCGTGAAGTAGCTATTAAAAAGGTAGCCTTCAAGTCACCCTCGACTACGGCCGAAATGCATTAAATGAACAACTCTGATATTAGTTTTTTATATGACGTATGCGCAAGGACATTAATAAGTTGGCGGTCTAATAATGAAAAAGTAAAAAACGAACTATTTAGTACGAAAATTTATTATTCAATATAGTTTTTTTGTTCAATCTCGTTGGGTAAGTTGTGAATACTGATCACGCAAATCAGACATTATACACTGAAAATGTCAGAACAAAATTCGGTTAATAACTTTAACATGCTTCAATAAATCTTATTAAAATACAAAATACGATATAATACACAACGAACTTACTACATACATCAGTACGTCCTTGAAAAAAAAAAAGAATTAGCCTTATATATCTATGAAAGTATTCAATTGAAGTGTCTCTATATAAAGTATATTTACTTTAAAATAGTCCACACGTAGAATATTTTCATTTTGTTAACAAAAGAAGAAAATCCTCAGTAATTCTTAATCATGAATAGAAAGTGTGTAGAAAAGCATTTATTTGTTTGATTAATGGCATATCAAACTTCTTGGGTTATCAAAGGCCAAATGCATCCTTGTAGAAGAACAGTAGTTGTATTAATTAATTCATATTTAAAGGTGATCCTACCGTTCCCAAAGGTATTAGATCGAAAGTGAACGTAATAGCGTGACTAGAGTTCGAACTCGATTACTACTAGGTCAGAGTAAAACACTTTAGCCACAAAGCCAGGGAAACTCTCCTATATAGGTATATTAAATGAAGTATCACGAAAAATAGGTAGTGTCTCACTCACCTTGGAAAACTCATTTGAAGCTATTATTGTTTACTAACGATTATTATTCGATACTTTACCGGACATTGGCATGATGGCTAGAGTGTTTGCCAATGGCTCGGGAGACCTGAGTTCAATCCCAGGTCGAGTCTTACAAAAGACTCAAAAAATGGTTCTTGATGCTTCCTTGCTTAACACTCAGCATTATAAAGCATGGATCAAGAGTAAAGTGGAGCAATCCAGGTAAAAGAGTAGTGCCCTCCTTTAAACGTTGGTGTAGTAGCTTTTGGAAAGGGAGCTTTCACCCTCGGCTACGGGCGCCAACTTTACTACCTACCTGTAACCATATAATCCGATCTAAGTGTATAATAAAACTTATCTGTGTAATTATGCTAAATTGGATTCTTAGAAATGTTTGATCTTTTAACTATGTGTAAACAAATGACTGATGATTCATTGAATTTTCAGTAATACCTAGCAATACTTGAGAACAGAAACTGTGTGCATACAAATGATTAATAGTAAAGTGGTGTAATGATTATCGTCGTAGGAAATGGACACGGCGACACGAGTTCAAATCCTGGACGAGATTTTATATAGCACTAATACCTTTGGGAAAGGTATGAATCCAATTATTCTCCCTCCAGCTATGGGCAAATAGTAGGGCAGACTAGGTTCTTCAGCCTTGGTGAGGTAAATAGTCTAAGAAAAGGAAAACTCTGAATTCAGACCTGTTAAAATCCGCTTAAAAATTGACCTTGTGTCATATCCTACCCGAGCGGAGGGGTTGGTAAATATGAATAGTAAATAAAATTATTCTTATTTGATAGAAATATGAGAAAACTTTTTATTGAATAAAAAAAAATGAGTTTCGTCGCGCTTAAAAAATTATTTGCAAAATGTGTTTAGAAATTATTTATTTAGTATATATGTATAAAAAGGATTTGGCATTAAATATCGTACAATAGTTGATATGCCATAAAACCAGACCAAACTAAATCATATATATTTAATATATATGTATAAAAAGGATTTGGCATTAAATATCGTACAGTAGTTGATATGCCATAAAACCAAACCAAAGCAAAGCATATATCTAATATAATAAATAAAACGGAATCCTTTTGACCTTCCATTGTAACAAAAACCAATGATGCTAAAAATGAAAATGGTGCTCTTTTCTAGAAAGCATTTCAGAACTATTTTTATTACAAAGAAACTTTAGATAATGTAAAAAAAAAACAGATTTCGGCGGAAACGCAGACCACACAAAGGGATCATTCAGTTAAAAATTGGTCTGGAAACTGCTCTATTCTTTAAGTTAGATTATTTAAAGACTTTTGTTCTCATCATTGTGCTGTTTTTATTTCCTGTATTCTGATTATATGTAGATGTAGAGTAATATTATAATGGATAGATTGTTTGTGGTGTATAGCAGGATGAGAGTCCCTGTGGAAAAGTGGACTATGATATCATAGTAAGTGAGTTCGAACCCCACTCACACTATTACGTTTACGTTCAGACTTATCCTCAAGGAAAAGGTATCAAACCTTTATCCCATTTTCAGCTATGAGTGAAATAATACAATTACTATTCATCTACAAGGATGGATTTAGCATTAAATTATCCACAAGGGTTGATATGCCATTAAACCGAAGAAACAATTATTTATAAGTGATACTATAATTATTACAAGCGGAAATATGTCAGTAAATAATCGAAAAGAATTCGACTGTATGGAGAGGAATTGATAAACAAAGGAATCCAAAGTGATAAATATTTTGGAAAGCTATAACGCTTCGGTTTTAATAAGCCATCATCAGGACTTTATTTTGCCCGTGGAGTAATGGTTATCGTCGTAGGAATTGGACACGACGATACGAGTTCAAATCCTGGACGAGACTGATTGCATTTCACATAGCACTAATACCCTTGGGAAAGGTATGAATCCAATTATTCTCCCTCCAGCTATGGGTAAATAGTAGGGCAGACTAGGTTCTTCAGCCTTGGTGAGGCAACTAGTCTAGGAGAAGGAAAACTCTGAATTCAAACCTGTTAAACTCCGCTTAAAAAATCGACCTTGTGTCATATCCTGCCCAAGCGGAGGGGTTAGGTAAATATCATCATCAGGACTTTAGAAACGATGATACCGAGTCCAGACGATGATTTATTGAAACCAAAACGTTAAAGCGTCTCACAATAAATTCATCATTTTGGATTAATTCGTTTTTCAATTTTTCTCCAAATTGAAATGTATGAACTACTAATCTGGTCATTTGTTCGCTTTTCACTCTCTCTGTCTTTTGTTTAATTTTTTTCGTGGGGGTAAAAGGATTCTGCCTTTTTCATCAGGTGTAGTTTGGTTTGGTTTCACTTTGTTCAATGGTGTATCAACCGCCGCGGGTTATTTAATGTCAAAGCCATCCTTGTAGAAGAACAGTAGTGGTGGTATTTAACCCATAGCCGGGAGGATAAAGAAGTCCATACTTTTCTTGAGGGTATCTCTTATAATGCGTGAGTGGAGTTTGAACTCGCTTGCAAGGCCATAGTCCATCACCTTAGCTACCACGCCACGGCTATCAACCCCCTGGTCTCCATGAATTTGGTTTCACGTTGTTGAATGGCATATCAATCTCTGGGGGTTATTTTATATCAAAGTCATACTTGTAGAAGAACAGTAGTGTTACTATTAAACCCATATTTGGGTTGGTAATGATCAAGGGGTTCATACTTTTCGCAAGGGTATTGCTCCAAAAGTAAACATGATAACGAAAAGGGAGTTCGAACTTGTTGACTACGTTATCAAAGACGCATCACGTTAGCCATTAGGCATTGGGAAGATTTCCTTTATCGATTTATCAATGTGGCAACTATTTTTATGGGTCGGGTGGATTTACGTATGTTCAGTCCTGCTTCGAAATAAAGTTTATTTTGAATTTAGAGTTTTCCTTCTTCGTGACTTTAAAGAAACTATTCCTATTAATAATAATAATAATTTGCTTGCACACAGATATTTGGTTTCAGGGGTTCATATCTAATAACAAAAACTTGCACACTATTATATGGTTTCAATGTTCAACTGTAACACTAAAAACTTGCTTGCTATTTTATGGTTTCAATGTTCAACTATAACACTAATAATTTCCTTGCTATTATATGGTTTCAATGTTCAACTGTAACACTAAAAATTTGCTTGCTATTATAAGGTTTCAAAGTTCATATCTAACCCTAAAAATTTCCTTGCTCTTATATGGTTTCAAGTGTCCATATTTAACACCATTAATTTACTAGGTATTATATGGATTCAAGTTTTCATCTCTTACACCATTAGTTTGGTAGCTATTATATAATTTAAACTGTTCTTATCAAATACCAACAACTTTTCTGCTATTACTTGGTCGAAGGTGTTCGTATCTAACACAATTAATTTGCTAGCTATTATATTGTTTCAAGCGTTCTTATATAATACCAATAACTTGCAAGCTATTATGTGGTTTCAAGTGTAACACCAATTATTTGCTAACTATTTTAAGGATTCAAGTGTTCATTTTTTTGCTATTACATGGTCGCAAGTGTTCGTATCTAACAATTAATTTGCGAGCTATTATATTGATTCAAGTATTCTTATCTAATAGCAATAAATTGCCAACTATTACATGGTTGCAGGTGTTGGTATCTAACACTAACAATTTGCTAGCTGGTATGAGGTTTCAAATGTAAATATCTAACACCAATTTTTTGCTAGTTATTATGTTTCAAGTGTTCTAATCTAACACTAATAATTTGACAGCTATTATTGGTTTATAATTTTCATATCTAACACCAGAATTTACCTAGCTATAATATGGTTAAAATGTTCATATCTAATTCCAATAATTTGCTAGATATTAAATGGTTTCAAGTGTTCATATTCCACAACAACAATTTTCTAGCTTGTATGTGGTTTCAAATGTTAATAACTAACACCAATAATTTGCTAGGTATTATATGGTTTATATTGTTCCTATCTAACATCAATGTTTTGCTAGTTATTATATGTTTGAAATGATCTAACCTAAAACCGATAATTTGCCAGCTATTATATAGTTTTAAGTGTTCATATCTAACACCAATAATTCGCTATAGCTATTACACGAGCGATTAGCTAGCTATTATATTGTTAAAAATGTTCATATTTAACACCAGTAATTCTTCATCAATTATATAGTTTCAAGTGCTCATATCTAACATGAATAATATGCTAGCTATTATATGGTTTCATGTGTTCATATCTCATTCCAATGATTTGCTAACTTTTTGTTGGTTTTAAGTTTTTATTTCTAATACCAATGATATGCTAGCTATTATATGGTTTCAAGCATTTAAAATTGACGTAGACTCTTGAAAATTCACTATGTTATTGCTATACATCCTATGAGATGACCGACCAATTTTTATGATTGCAGGTTCAAAGCAACAGCTACAGCAGCAATTCGAATACACCCTACTAAAGCCTGATTGTCACAGCTGGTGAATTTCAAAAATGCAATCAGGACGTGAAGACACTTTAGAAGAACGATATGCAATAAAATTGTGTTTTAAACTCGGACAAAATGCCACAGAAACGTATGGAATGCTTCAGACTGCTTTTCGACCATCTTGCATGAACCGAGCATCAGTTTTTGAGTGGCATAAGAGATTCAAAGAAGGCAGGGAGTCTGTGAGGGATGATGAGAGGTGTGGGAGGAGTAAGCAAGTCAATACACCAGAGCTGATTGGCTAAAAGGGTTAGGGTTATTATGTCGAGGTTTTAAGGGAGTTCAGGAAGAGATTCCTAGGGAAGAGGCCAGCACTCTTCAAATCGGGTCAGTGAATTTCCACCAGGACAATGCACCAGTCCACAACTCCATCCTTGTCACAGACTATTTGACCAAGATGGGCATCTAGACAGTTCATCTCCTCCCTATAGTCCAGACCTTGCTTACTAAGCTCAGAGGCTGTCGTTATGAGAGAACTGAGGAGATGAAAGAGGCTGTAACGAAGGTCATTGACACACTCACACAAGAGGACTTCCATGGGGCCTTCCTGAAGTTTTTGGAACGGTACAACAAGTGCATTGCTGCCGGAAGAGATTAGTTCGAAGGGGACTAGAGTTTCATGTGTGTACTTTAAGTTTGCCCGGCCGTTCATAGTATTTGCTATCGGGAGGCGCACGTAGTGCAATGGTTATGGTCCTAAAAAATGAACACTGCAAGATGATGCTTGCTTTTCACATAGCGCTAATAGTCTTGGTAAATGTATAAATACAACAATTCTTGCTCCAGTTATAGGTAATTTATAGGGCAGACTGGGCTCTTCACCCTTATGTCAAACGGTAAGGAAAGCTCTGAATTCAAACCTGTTAAACTCCGCTTAAAAATTGACCTTGTGCTGCAACCTGCACGCGCAGTGGGGCTGGGTGATTACACACAGTATCAGAAGTTCCTATGGGGTCACTCATCTAAGTATTAGATATAAACGTCACTGCTTAACTCCGGTGATCTTGCGTGAACCTTTGCTTTCAAGCTGACTTGACCGTAAGTCAGGAGTGGTACTGCAGTAGAAACTTGCCGGTTTTATATCCTGTTGTTGATGAATCTTACTTGTCGGGAAATAGTTATTTTAACCGCATAGCTGGAGAACGATCTGCTCCCACCCTCGCCTCCTTTATAACTTTCTGTTTTTAGTCTTGGCTACTTTCGGTTGGATGGTGGTGGTGGTCGTGGTGTTTGACGTAGAGGTGTTGGAGAGTGCGTTCTGTTTGTTACGTGAACTCAAGCAGAAGACTTAGCTGGCTAGCTGACTGGCTGATCAGATGTTTGTTGCTTGGTTGGAGAATTGCCTAATCTGGGTCAGGATATAAAAATCGCACCCCTAAAAGTAAAACTATTGCTATTAATCTTTACTGAACTGGGTCGTAGTCGTCGTTTTTATCTGTCCCAGGATTTTTATATGCGAGTAAATATGTCCACAGCTATAAGAAATGATGTTTATTTTAATAAGAATATATATATATATATATATATATTTATATATATGTGTGTGTTTGTGTGTGTATGTGTGTGTGTATGTGTATGTTCACGTGAGGTATTTTTTGTTATTATATGGAAAATGACGCATACGCACATACATATACGTACACGTATATATATATATATATATATATATATCGAATGATAACAAATTCTAAGAATATCTACACACACAGATAGATACGCGCGTGCGCACACACACACACACACACACACATATATATATATATATATATGGGTATGTGCGTCTGCGTGTATATGTTCACTTAATGTTTTTTGTATTATCATACAGAAAAAAAAGCATACACATACATATACGTACAAGAATATATATATATATATATATATATGTCTAGTAGGGTGCCTCACAAAGTATGGTTGTTATGGACCTTGACTAAAGGATCGTTGCTAGTGACTTTGATTACCACTGGGTACTTCAGACTTTAGTCCTCATGCCAAAGTAAGCTAATTCTAACCGAAGACTAAATACATAGGATAATAAAAAGAGAAACCTGCGCGCGTGCGCGCACACACACACACATATATATATATATATATATATATAAGCAGGTGTATTCATATTGTCATAGGAAAGGGCATGTAGACCGATACATATAATTTACTCAGCTTAGTTGTGACACAAGGCCGGAAGTATGGGGCACTTAGTGCCTTCACCAACAGTTGTCTGCTGATCCCGCCCGACAACTAATACAGCACGTGAGGTACCCTGAATTATATATGTTTTTGACGGGTACGCGCGAGCGTGTATGCATATGTGTGTTTTTTTGTGTGTGTGTACGAATGTGTGTGCCTGTGTGTGTGTGTGTGTGCGCGCGCAGGTGCTTGTCTGTGTCTGCGCGTGTGCATGGCTTATTTGTGTGGATGTTAATATCTATCTATCTATCTATCTATATATATATATATATATTTATATTCATGTAAAAGGATGGTAATAAACACACACACACACACACACACACACAAACACACACACACACACACACAGAAATACGATCCACATATAAGCATGTTTTCATATAAGCACACCCGAAGACGACGACTTATAAGTGCTAAAGAAAAAGATTCCTCAAAGTATATGAGTTAGCGTTTGTGCTACTTTTATATCTGTGTTTGCACTATGTCTCTTTCACCTATTTTCTCTCTCTCTCTCTCTCTCTCTCTCTCTCTCTCTCTCTCTATCTATCTAGCTAAGTGTGTATGATTTTGCTTATATATATATATATATATATATATATATATATATGTATTAACTGGTCTTATGTTTGGGAGCACATAAATATATACATATGCGCGTGTGTGTGTGTATGCGTGTTTGCGGTTGGATGTATGTGTTTGGGTGTGTATAGATGTACATGATTTCATGGGAGCGTCTTTAATAAAAATGCGAGTGAAATGTTAAGAATTCTTCAGCATATAAAATATACTTTCAAAAGATAAGCGGCATTTTTTAGCTTATCTTTAAAAAGTATAATTTAGCATAAACTTTTCTTTTTACAAATTCCGTTCATCAAATAAAAAGAGAAAAGAAACATAACACAGAAATAACAACAAAAAAAAAAGAAACTAAGCAAGTAATTTTTCTCCACCCCACACCTCAACCGGGTCCTAACCCCACCCAACCTTGTAAATTTAGTAACTCACTGATTTGGAAACAAAAAAAAATGCCGAAGAAAAAGCATATTATAAAAAAAAAAGAATATCATGTTATGATCGAGTACTTTAACTTGGACTGGAATAAAATGTGCAACAGTAAGTTAATCAAATTATCAAGCAGAAATGTCTCTGTCAAAATAAATTAAATTTAGGGAAGGAAACTTGTCATTTGGATTCTTTTTCGTCTCACAAACACCGGAGAGTTCTTGCATTTATTCTGTACGCCTAAAATTGACAGCGTGGATCAGACCGATAAAAGAAGAAAGAAATGGCCACTTCGAAACTTAACCATATATATAATCATGGCCGTTATCTTCATTATATGGACTTTTTAGTGTTATGAACGGTTTCTTCGTTATCAATGTGACAGTATATAGAATAAGGCATTCAATTTCGGTTGCTGAGGTAAGGGTCTTTATCCCAGTTGTTTTTTTTTTTTACTGTAACGACGTCATCTTCATTGGGCAGGGGTCTCTTGCCAAGGGTCCGTTCATGTCTTTTATGATGTCATTCAGTTACATGATTCTAGTTGGCAGCCATGAGAATAAGCTGGTGGAGACATTCTGGTGAGAATTAGCGATAATATGTTTTCTCTTTTGAGTGGACCCCACTGCCATTGGTACTAGTCTATCTCGATATTCCTTATCTTTTGTTGATGGAGAAATTTTCTAGTTAAAAACGTTGTGGAAAGAGATTACTAAAGCGTGTTGACAGCAATATCAATTTTTCTAGTTTCTTCTTCTTCTTCTTCTTCTTCTTCTTCTTCTTCTTCTTCTTCTTCTTCTTCTTCTTCTTCTTCTTCTTCTTCTTCTTCTTCTTCTTTATATTTTGAATTTTCTGGTGATGCGTAAAAGTCCTTTTCCAGCATGTTATCAAGGAGCTGAGACCACTTTATGTTTTGGGGTGCTCATGGTTTGATTGGTGATCTAATTGCTAAAAGTATGATAAAACCAAATATCCAAGTCTGTCGACGGGGCAAAGAATATGCGGTCAGTATCCCATATCGAGTAGTAAGATCTCCTCAAAAGTTCTGTGTAGTGTACTTCTTCATTGCCATAATTCCCAGATCCACTCTGGCCCACTCTGTTAAAGTCGCATTCATAGATCAAATAGGTCGGTTAGAAAATTATTTGTATCACTGTTCAAATAAAGAATTTTCGTTAAAAAGAAATAGGTATGAACCCCCTTATCCTCCTAGCTATGGGTTAAATAGTACCACTACTGTTCTTCTAGGAGAGTGGCTTTGGCATTAAATAACCTATAAAGGTTGATATGTCAAAAAAAGAAAATAAAAAATTAAACAGAATAGATATTTCAAGCCAAGTAATTAGGTATAAATTATTAGTATTAGATAGGAAAAGTTGATACTAAATAAGTCTGATAAAAAATGATTATCATAATAAAAAACGATCGCAATGGAACATCTATAAATGAATCTAATTTTGGCATTAAATAACCCATAAGAAGTTGATATGTTATTTAACTGCTAAAGTAAATCAAATCGAACCAGCGATGAGAGCTCGAAATATTTTGGAGAGCGTGATTATTCAAATAAATATCACGAATAGAATCAGGGTTACGCTAGAAAGTGTAGGGCCAAAATAGAAAATTATTTGTGGGACTCTCTAGATTACAAAGAAGAAATGTAGGGAGCAATTAGAAAATTGTTAGTGGGGCCCTCTAGATTACAAAGAAGAAATGCTGGGAGCAATCAGAAAATTGTTAGTGGGGCATCTACTCTAATAAAAATAATAAGTGTGGGGCCAAATAAGAAAATTGTTGGTGGGGCCTTCTACTCAACAAAAAAGGAAATACCGACCCTGACCAAAAAATTGTTAGCGTGGCCCTCTATAAAAAAAGAATTGCAGGGGTTCGATAAGAAAATTGTTAGAGGGGTCCTCAACTCTATAAAAAAGGAAATGCGGGTCTCGATCAAAGAACTGTTTGTTGGGCCCCCTACCCAATAAAAAAGAAATGCAGAGCCGAATTAGAATATGTTAGTGGGGTCCTCTACTCTACAAAAGGGGACGTGAGGGGCTTCATTACAAAATTGATAGTTGGACCCTCAATTCAATAAAAACATTTCAAAATCTATGGACTTCGTTATATCATAGCCAAATTATTTAGTCTCGCTTTGAGACTGTGGGTATGTTTTAATCAGTTTTATTTTTGGAAAAATTATTCCACATACGCGCAGGTTCGAATTTGGACAAATTTGCTTAAAAATCAACTCTAGTTGGAAAATTACATCGCTTAGAGAATTTTTTTAAAGAAAATGTTTGAATTTATCACAGACGGTCAAAGTTTAAAGCTTTTTTGTTTTTAAAGCCGGCGCTTGAAAGTGCAGGGCTCTATTTGAGAATTGTTTGTGGGGCCCTCTACCCTAAAATAGTATGTGTGGGGCCCAATTACAAAATTGTTACAGGAGACCTCTATCCTACAAAAGGTAAATATTGATGTTTTGACTCCACAATTAGCCACTGAAAGCATATTTTAAGCTTTTACTGTTTTATTACAAGATGTTTGTGCGTTTACGCGGGCGGGGCCTAATTTGAACAAATCTATCTACAAGGCTTAAAACGGATCCTGTTGAGAAATATTCCTGTACCTCCAATTATGGCATTGACATGGTTTACACAACTACACAAGGACATGATGGGTACTGCTAACAGAAATCAGGACGAACTAATGAGCGATATTCTCCCAAAAACTTCTACACATGAACGCACCAGTGTTGGTGGACCAACAAGAACTTACATTAACCACTTCTGTGCGGACATTGGATGCTGTCTTGAGGACCTAGCAAAAGTGGTGACTAATAGGGATGTGTGACGAGAGAGAGAGAGAGAGAGAGAGAGAGAGAGAGAGAGAGAGAGAGCCAAGAGAATTCATGCTGTTGGCATGCCTTTATGATGATGATGGCAGCTCAGAAAATAAAAATGTTAATTGACTATGCATAATATTCTTTTATTTCTGCAAATGTCCATCCATCCACCTGTCGAACCAAGGTTCCACCATTTTTGTCCAATGTCAACCTAACTTTCCCCAATTATCAGTTGTGCCTGGTAAGGTCTTAAAACGTATTCGGGGATTTGGGTCAGACAGGGTTTTTTAGGTGATAGATGTGTCTTTAACCCTCTATACATCTTGTAAAAGAGCATCTGTCCCTCGGTGCGACGAGAAGCAGACAGCTGAAGCCTACCCTACCCAATACACACCTTGACTCTTTCTGTCATAGGCAGGTGTCGATATGCTCCCAATGATCTCCTAGCGTAAAAAAAATCTCACGAACTTAAAAATAAAATATATGTTTAATACAAATCTTCGAAATATCACTTTTTACGGATTTTTGAGAGAATATGAGATCTCCAAACACACTCGGAGTCGTCTTGATGTAAACAAGACAGGAAACTATGAATAAATAATTATCACCAAAGCAAGCCAATTGCATGGATTCTCTTAACTCTCTCAAGTATCCACACAGAGCTGGTCAACCAACGTTTGTGCGTCCATACGTAAAAGTCCAATGGAAAGCGTCGCTTTATATATGTTTTTATGCACGTCAGCTTTGATCTATCTATAAAGTCTCTTTCATCTATTTATCTATCCCGTGTTTAAGAGTCTAAGCAAAGATGGTGTTTATGTAAAAAAAAATAAAAGGTTAAACCTTTAATTTTTTTTACATAAACACCATCTTTTAACTCGTACATTATATGGATAAAAGGTGTCTTTGTTTAATGGCATATCAACTTTTGAGTCTTATTTAAAGCCAAAGCCATCCTTCTTGAAGAATACTAGGAGTACTATTTGATCCATCGCTGCAGCGATAAGGAGATTCATACCTCTCCCAATGATATTATTCTAACTAATTATCGCTAACTACGATGTCGCAGACCAGCACGTTAACCACTACACCACAGGAACTACCTCGGACGGCCAATTTACTTATATATAATAAGTAACAGCTTATTCATCTTAATGGTTGGAAAAGTTGTTTAGGATTGACACAACCGTTGCTTGGAAAAAAAATGCGTATTATTTTATCAGATTGGTCGGACTTCATATGATCGATAAGCTATCGAAAGTCGTCTATTCCTTCGCTTGGCGCATATTGATGTCACTTTCAGTCAATGAGACGGTGCTACTGAGGTGCTTGAACTTGTCCACTAGTTTCAGTGAACCACCTCTAAGAGTGGAGATGATTTCTTGATTAAAACACGTGTACTTCGTTTTGTCTGTATTCATATGTGCCTCCTGCTGCCAGTGCCTCCTGCTGCCTGCTCCAGACTATGCAGCCAGGATTCGGTTTGGGTAGGGGTATTTGCAAGTCTGTGTCCGTAATAGTTTCTGCAGGATATCATCTACTCGCCTTTTTGATATACTATTCAGGTATATTTTTATTTGATATTCTATTTGAATGTATTTCATTTGTTGTTGACGTAATTTTGATAAAGTCACCGTGTATGTGAGATGGACCCTCAATAATATCAAATGCAAGTTTATCCTATTTACTTTAGGGTCGTTGAATATAAAACAATTTGAACCTTGTGATAAAAAGCACTCAGTAAGAAAACAAATGATATTCAGCATTAATTAACAATCATCATCATCATCATCATCTTGCGCTATCAGCATGGATATCCCTGACCCTCTCTCACCACACCTCCCTATCGTCCATTGCTTCGGACAGGTCTTCAGGGCTACATCCCGTATCAGCACAGACCTGCTGTTTGTAGGTTCGAGCTGGTCGTCCTGACTTTGCTCGTCCATGTGAAGGGGTCCACCGGAGTAAATCATTTATGAGCTCGTCCTTACTTCTCCAGCAGTGTACCGCATGTCTGGTTCGTCTAACTTTGATAGTTTTCGTGATGGGAGGTAGGTGGCCGTACACCAGCTGCTTTGTGGGGTGCTGCCTCCAGGAGTTTTGTTAGTTGGGTTCGAATCTTGGTAACGCGCCAAGAATCCAAAAACAGAATTTCCAGGTACGTAGAACTTACTCACAAGGAAGATTAATGGACTATATTCATCATTTTCATTGTTTTCTCGTTAATAGTGCTGCAGGTGATTAAGCTGAATCCAACAAATGTATATATTACTACAACTTTCCTTATATTCCTACGTATGTAATAGTAAACCCACAGAACGCCGCATAAAAGCGAGCTGACACTTTAGCTCTCCATATGTTCTATCATCAATATCGAGCACTATTTATAAATATCATCATCATCATCATCATCATCATGTCGTGCCGCTAGCACAGATATCCCTGACCCTCTCTCGCCACTTCTCCCTATTATTCATCGCCTCTGGCAGATCTTCAGGGCTACATCCCGTATCCTCACATAGCTGCTGTATGTATGTTCGAGCTGGTTGTCCTGCTTTTGCTTGGCCAAATGTGGGGGTTCATATCAAACTATATATATATATATATATAGTAAATTCAATAGGTTTCCAGATTTTTTTGTACAGGAATTTAAAATTGGCGTAGACTCTTGAAAATTCAGTATGTTATTGCTATACATCCTATGAGATGACTGACCAATTTTTATGGTTTCAGGTTCAAATGAACAGCTACAGCAGCAATTCGAATAAACCCTACTGAAGCCTGATTGTCACAGCTGGTGAATTTCAAAAATGCAATCTGGACATGAAGACACTTTAGAAGAACGATATGCAATTCTGTTTTAAACTTGGAAAAATGCCACAGAAACGTATGGAATGGTTCAGACTGCTTTTCGACAACTTTTTCTACAACTCCATCCTTGTCACAGACTATTTGACCAAGATGGACATCAAGACAGTTCCTCAGCCTCCCTATAGTCTAGACCTTGCTCCCTGTGACTTTTGGTTATTCCCTAAGCTCAGAGGCTATCGTTATGACACAATTGAGGAGATGAAAGAGGCTGTGACGAAGGTCATTGACACGCTCACACAAGAGGACTTTCATGGGGCCTTGCAGAATTTTTTGGAACGGTACAACAATTGCATTGCAGCCGGAGGAGATTAGTTTGAAGGGTAGTTGAGTTTCATGTGTGTACTATCAATAAAAGTGCCCAAGCGAAAAAAGTCTGTAAAGTTATCTAATGATCCTCGTATATATATATATATATATATATATATATATATATATATATATATATATATATATATATTGCTGAAATTCTTGTTATATTTGTACCTATGAATGTATATAATCGTATTCCTACATAGAGGGTGCATTGTAGTGATATTTTTTATTAGTGCAATACACTTACAATGCTTTAACTAAAGAATGAAGTAATTTCTCACCCATTTAATCATCGGAATTCTCAATATATCAAAGATAATTATTCAATACGGATTAGAGTCCTGTACTCTTTCTAAAGAGGAGTCGCGTTAAAACGGGAACCCAGTAGATTCACGACTCGTCTGTTACATATTGGAAAGCACTCTTGTAACCCTCCCGATCGGAACGCGTGCTTACCAGGAAGAAATGGTAGGGAAAAAAACTTGATTAAATAAGGTTAAACATCAGGCCTTTCCTTTGTCGAATCCTGAAGCTAAACCAGCAAACAAATCATGTGCTGCGAAACACGTGTTCTCTTATGGAATCAAGCCTTTTTGCCACCGTCTAATATGGAATTTCCACACCACCCAACACCGTTTCACTTTGCGCTTTATATAAGGGAACGCAATACAGTCACAACAAACAGACCACCAGATGGTGCTCAATGTGGTGGTCGGCAGCCTGATAACCATATCAACCCCCTTACACACATACACAATAATAGTAGCTTCATTTTCAAGTTCACTAACTGTCAATTGTTTATTTTAAGCTTCCTTCTTTTTAAATACTTATGCAAGGTTTTTTTTCGTTTTTTTTTGTTCATAAAGTTTAACTCAAGATTATTCTTTCCTTATTTCATGAGCAATAAATTTGTACTTTTTTTTCTATGATCAATCAGATTGAAAGTGATCTTAGCTGATTTTTTGAAAACACCTATCTATACTATCATTCGAAAATTTCATTCTTATAGAATAGATAGATAATGATATATATATATATATATATATATATATATATATATATATATATATATATCAGCCCAGTGGGCTGTGGCTGTGGAACACACCACCTGCATCCCAGCAGAGGAGTATCCCGCCCATTAGTGTACTGGGTATGACACTAAACTGCATCTGATGGTGAGGCTCGAGTCCTGAAGCTTTGGGTGATGTAGTGTATTTCTTCATTGCCATTATCATCAATTCCACTTTGACTTTGAATGGTAGGGTCCCATTAATAAAATGAAGTAATCATTTTCTATACTTGAAACCTCTTAACTATGTACAAACGAACGAATAATATTTAATAGAATTATTAGTGTTAGATAGCAGTACTTAACCATTTAACTGTGTGCAAACAAATAAGCTCAGCTTGTTTAAGAAGAATGTTGCATACAAGTTATTCGCTTCCAAAACACACACACACACACACACACACACACACACACACACACACACACACACACACACACACACACATATATATATATATATATATATATATATATATATATATATACAAGATTAGGGTTGATAGACCATAAAGCATTAGATAGATAGATTGATAGATAGATTGATAGATAGGTATGGCATGATGATTTATATTATATACTTTTATTTTTCTGTTGGCTCCCCTCCTCAGATTATTTTGTATAATTTGTAAAAAAGATTTCCGTCCGGAATGCTATTTCTTGTCTTCTACCATGTCTATGTCAATGAAAGGCAAGCAACACAAGACTAATCAGCTTTCTGCAGATCATGGCAACAAACAAATGAAATTCGGACTAACGTTACAATAGAATTGCGAAGTTTATATATATATATATATATATATATATATATATATATATATATATATATATAGTGCAATTAAATGGAGACTCAAACTCGGTTAAGCCGTCATAATAAATTTATTTCGGCGGAGAATATTGTTGGTATATTCTCCGTCTCGTCGGATGACTCTTTACATGCTCTGTATTGTCCCAGAGATATGATGCGAATGAGGAGTTACAGTTCGTATTCAGAAGATAAATAGGAAAATTAAAGAAATTAAAAAATCAGAAAAAAAAAAAAAAATTAAAAAATCAGAAAACAAGGATAGAGATGAGAATAAAACAAAAATAAAAAACATAAAAAAACATAAAAATAAAAAACAAAGTGGAACTCATATATATATATATTTGAAATAGGGAGCTATTTTCCAATCACCCAATATATAATAACATCTTAGAACACTATTAATAAATTTCCAATACCGTTGTTTATATATATATATATATAATCATCCACAGACAGACTGTTTCGTTGTATTACAACTCTTCGGTATGGCTAGATACGCTAGACGCTTCAATCTGGGATCGAAACCCGCCCTACTTTATGTTAGACTTAGTTTCTTACTGCTCACCCCTTAATACGTGAGTTCAGGAGAGATTACGCTTTCGTTTTTTATATATATATGACGTCATTATACATTTTTCCAATGATACATACACACACATTTATAAAACCTCATGTATATTCATATATATAGAGAGAGGGAGATAACACACTTATACATATATATATATATATAGGGTGTCTCAATATACATGGGACCCATGTGACTACTTATAACTCAACTACTAATAATGTTGTGCTCTTTTTGTTTCAAATTTGCAAATAGACAAGAGAGGGAAAATATTTTATGTCACAACTTGTTTAGAGACCAAATCATTCAAAACTGTCTCGAAATAGATGCAACCCATTAATATAATAAGGATTTATTACTGAGACAAGAAACTAAAAAAAATGATTGAATGTCCTGGAAGCTGATATAATAATAATTTTTAAGAAATCATTAATTTGATGTCTCTAACTCAAAATATGCATTTTTCCAGGACGTGGCCCAAATGATCACCATTATGCTTATATCAGTTATTAATCATTATGATATTAATGGGTTGCATCTATTTTGAGACCCCCTGAATATATATATATATATATATATATATATATATATATATATAAATTTATATATATATATATATATATATATATATATACATATAGTATAATATTATATATATATATATATAGTACAACAAAATTTCAATCTAAAAAATGTTATTCAAATATATCATCATCATCATCATCATGTCACGCCGCCAGCACGGATATCCCTGACCCTCTCTCGCCACTTCTCCCTATCATTCATCGCCTCCGGCAGGTCTTCAGGGTTACATCCTGTGTCCTCACATAGTTGCTGTATGTAAGTTCGTGCTGGTGGTCCTGCTTTTGCACATCCATATGTGGGGGTCCACAGGAGTACATCGCTTATGAGCTCGTCCTTGCTTCTCCAGCAGTGTCCCGCGTGTCTTTATATATATATATATATATATATATATATATATATATATATATATATATATATAAAACAACTTTATTTGAATACGTGGTGCCTTCAATAAGTTTCCAGACTTTTTTTGAACAGGCATTTAAAATTGCCGTAGACTCTTGAAAATTCAGTATATTATTGCTATATATCATATGAGATGATTGACGAATCTTTATGGTTTCAGGTTTAAATCAACAGCCACAGCAGGAATTGGAATACACGCTACTAAAGCCTGATTATCCCAGCTGGTGAATTTCAAAAATGCAACCAGGATGTGAGGACACTTTAGAAGAACGATATGCAATAAAATTTTGTTTTAAACTTGGAAAAAATGCCACAGAAATGTATGAAATGCTTCAAACTACTTTTCGACCATCTTGCATGAACCGAGCATCAGTTTTTGAGTGGCATAAGAGACTCAAGGAAGGCAGGGAGCCTATGAGGGATGATGAGAAGTGTGGGAGAATAAGAAAGTCAATACACCAGAGTTGATTGGTCAAACGGTTAGGGTTAGGGTTAGTATGTCGAGGTTTTAAGTGAGTTCAGGAAGAGATTCCGTCGGGATATGCCAGCACTCTTCAAATCGGGGCTGTGGCATTTCCACCAGGACAATGCACCAGTCTACTACTCCATCCTTGTCACTGACTATTTGACCAAGATGGGCATCAAACCAGTTCGTCAGCCTCCCTATAGTCTAGACCTGGCTCTCTGTGACTTTTGGTTACTCCCTAAGCTCACAGGCTGTCGTTATGAGAGAATTGAGGACATGAAAGAGGCTGTGACGAAGGGCATTGACACGCTCACACAAGAGGACTTCCATGGTGCCTTCGAGAAGTTGTTGGAACGGTACAACAAATGCATTGTAGCTGGAGGAGATTACTTCGAAGGGGACTAGAGTTTCATGTGTGTACTATCAATAAAAGGGCCCATACGAAAAAAGTCTGGAAACTTATTTAATGATCCTCGTAACATTTTTAGATTGAAATCTTGTTGTACTCTATGTTTATGGAATGAGGAATCTAAAAAAAGACAAAATAAATCATGACTGGAACTGATGTAATCCGATGATTTTACTGTAATCTATATTATTCTGAAGTTTTATACGTATAAGTATATATATATATATATATATATATAGTAACATCTTGCTTTTTCCCTGATAATACGGACAGTCTTTACTGAAATTTCCACTCTTTTGTTCAGACTCTAATAAAGTGAAAAAGAGAAAAGCTATTGAGTTCTTTTATAATTTTACCTTCTTCTGAAAATTGGTATTATTTGTGTTAATATTTTAGAAACCAGTATTCCTATTGTTGAAAATAATACCGATTTTACTTGAATATCCTTTTATTGTTTCGTCTTTTCAAATGAAAACCTTTTCTCCTGCTGACAAGACCAACAAATTTTTCCTTGTCATTTTTCGCCTTATCTAAGTGAAACTTTTACGACGCATTTGACCTCTTGTGAATATTCTAACATTTTAGGTTTACACAGCAGAGTTTTACTTTCGAAGCACTGAGCACTTTACTATTTAGATATTTTATTGAAAACATAGGTCACTGGGGCTTTATAAATAGATTATATTCTGTCTCTCTTTCTCTCTGTCTTAATGGTAAATTGTAATTTTGGAAGATTTCATTTATACAAAAATATATACATAATATTAATACACTACAAAAATGGTTTTAGAGTTATTAAAAAAAACTTATTAGATTCCGAAAGCTTTTCTGTGTACAAAATTTCTTATTGTTCTATCATTCGAAAATATGTCAAGCAATTTTTGACATCTGAACATCTGGCATATATCTACCCATACGAAAAATGTATCTGACCTCGTCCATTTAATAATTTATGAGATCACAAAATGTTTTAATATTTTTATGACTTCATATTGAAGTCTCAGAAATAGAATATTTTACTTTATGTTGACCTCCAGTGATCTTGATTGTTCTTGGAGTTCAATGTCACGTAGTCTGTTTTGGAGCTCAATTCCTAATGCAAATCTCTGGACCTTTTAGTTTGGCTGTGATAATCGAAAAGACAAACGTAAATAGTAGTTTAAACAAACCATTTGATATTTAATACTTAATCATCAAACATTCGGTTGGCTTATATTTCACAAATATTTATACAAATACAAATGTTCTCTTAAATTTTAAAGACATCCCAAGAAAAAGTGAGCTATTTGTTCGTTTTACATAAACGTTGTAGAGAGCACGGTGATTAGCTGAAAAATGGTTAACTTGTCCTTGAAAGTGTTTTCTCGTAAATAATATTTTAAAAAATTGCTGTGTTTCTATCAAACTTATTAAGTTATAAGTTGACACAGAAGTTTCTCGATATATGTTCTATTCCTTGTGGGAATTTGGCATGGTTATGTTAAATGTTACTAGCTTAGTTAATCGTTTGAATTGATTTTATTAAGCAGGAAATTATGGTTCTGGGACAATATTGTAGAAAATCTATATTACGGATATTTTGGAATATTTTGGACCACTACAAGATGTAACTTATTTGAAACAAGGTTTAAAAAGGGTAACGAGAATTATTTGTACTGTCTGTAGAAATGAAATCTTAAGTGTCAGTGAATACAAGCAATGATTTGCTTAGTTTTTACTCGGGACGGTCGATTTCACTCAACAACAAGGATCGCCTAATCGTAATTGAAAGAAATCACAAGTTGACAGAACTAGAAAGTGGCAGATCAGTTCAATACAAACAATGCAACAATCATAGCCCACCATCATGAACTTTGTAAAGTGTCAAAACATTTGCCAATGGGTTTCATATGATCTGGTCCGTTTTCGACTTAATCATTTAACCTCTGTCCGACGTTAAGGACAAATTATGACCCAAAAGAAAAGTTTATGCTTGTGCCAAAATACACCAAGGAGATAATTGTCTTTATTTGGTAGGATACATTAGGTATAATCTATAATAAAGTTCTGTATTGCAATGAAACAATTTATTTTGAAAGATATTCTCAACTTGTTACGCAGGTTTTTTATATAAAAAAATTTCCATATTCTACAACCGCTGCTGACTTTGCTGTCAGGTTTTCCTTTTAGACAAGTTATCCCCTTAAGGCAACAGAACCAGGTCTATCCTACTATTTGCTTCTAGCTGTGACGTACAGAACAGATGGATTTGTGCCTACCAAAGGGCATTAGTGCGTAGGAAAATACAAACAGCCTTTGAACTGGGCTCAACAATTCCATTTCCTATGGCGATAACGATTACACTAAGAACGCATCCTTATATATATATATATATATAGAGAGAGAGAGAGAGAAAGAGTTGGGGAGAGGGAGAGAGAGAGAAAGTTGTAGAGAGGGAGAGAGAGAGAGATGAATATATATTACGCTGGTTTTCAAAAACTTTTCTTCAGTTGGTGTACACTGAAGCAAATCAGTACCCATGGTCATCCAAAACTTCTGCTTTAGCATTAGAAGCCATAGGATAATATCAATTAAAGTGAAAAGCTGAAAATTCCCAATCTAATACTAACACCAACTTCATGTTTTTAAATATTTTCAATGATATGAAAAGGTCAAGTTTAAAATAGTTCCCTGCTAGAACTTCCACATTCATAACCTGACACGTTATCATTTGTTTGTTTACGATAACTAGATTGAATGATTCTCCTTGATTTCAAGATTCTACAACATTTTACACTTAGTGTAACGGTAATCGTCGTAGGAAATGGAATCGGCGACCCGAGTTCAAATCTTAGGCGAGGCTGTTAACGTTTTACTTTGCTCTAATGTTCTCGGAAAAAGCCACCTGTTCTCCCCAACACCAGTTATGGAAAAATAGTCAGGCAGACTGGGTTCTTTAGGGTTGATTTGGCAACTAGGCTAGGAGAAGGAAAACTATGAATTCAAACCAGTTTTACTTTGTTTAAAAATTGACTTTGTGTTACATCCTCCCCATAGTAGAGAGGGTTGGATATATATATATATATATATATATATATATATATATATATATATATATTGTTTTCTACGGGACCATCTGGTTTATGTTTATATCAGTGGTCCGCATGATCAAATTTCAGTAATTTGTGCCATTCCTTGTGGATCACCATTCCTGTCCAGTCATCACCATTCTTATATAAAAATTGTTTTGTATTTTCACACGGTTTAAACATTAAATAGTGGGACAGCAAGTGTCCTTATTAATCCAGCATTTACCTCATAGTATGTAGAGGAAGTCCTCATAGCGTAGCAGTTGACTGCAATATTGAAGTAAGTGAGTTCGAACTCCAATCATACTATTACATCCACTTTCGTCCAAGATCAAGTAATTGTTGTGAGACCGAAACTACCTGCATCATGGACTCTTCCAGCACTATATTACTATCGTAGAAATATCCTAAAACAGGAATTAGTAGTAGCAGTAGTTCAAGAGTACTAGAAGTACGACTACCAATATTGGACACAATCCTTTGTAACTTTTGTTAATATATCTTTCTTACCTCTAAACCGTGTTCCGTGTTTTCCTTCTTTGTACCGACTTTGGGTCCACATCAGTAATGGACCTCCTTATTCCTCTATCAATGGGTTAAATAGCACCATAAATAGTTTACCAATAGTTTATATTAACAGTATCATTGCTATTCTTATACAAGGATGGCTTTGGGATTATATAACCCACAAAGCTTGATATGCCATCAAACAAATAAATCCCACCAAACCGTAGTCTTCACTTGCTATTGTCCTATCTATCTTAGTCTTTACACAGGGTTTTTGAAGTAGATGAAAGTCTATCTTTTGAGGATCATGAATGGAAAACGCCCTAACTTATTGTATCACAGCACACTCCTTTTCAAGACATCCTTGTAACATATTGACCCTCAACCGAGCCGTCAGTTAAGAGATGCACCTGTGTAAATAAGCGGAAGAACAGGGGAAGCAGGTGGATATCAAACAAAAATATAACCAGGACGCAGACAGCTTGAGTTGGAATCAGTTGGAGACAAGATGCCGAATTGAGAGCCAGCGGCAGACAGGGCTTTGGGCCCTCAGTGACCTACGGTTGAGCAACCCAGCCAAGATGAGAAAGAAGTGCTGCTATGGTCAGAAGAACTTGGGTCAATATGTAGCAGTCTGTCCCCGTCTCCAACTCACCTCTCACACACATGAAAAATTACTCTTTCGAGAATAAAGTGTGAGGAATTATATTTTTATAAGGGGGTGTGTTCATTCGTTCATTGAAGTTCGCCATTATTGTTGACTATGTTTCCGCATATATTTGTGTTATGTATATGTATGCTTGTGAGTATACAATAATCCTGAGGGTATCAATATGAACACTTCCTATCTGACACTGGAAATTAAAAATTCTGCTATGCTCGTGGTACATGATAGTCAGTCTCTTGGAAGAGTCCAGACCCCACCAGTTCAACGTCAAGACTGAGTTGAAGGTATCCACAATGTTGCAGACCAAACCCCCATAATTTATGATAATTCTTGAGAATTATGCCGCCCAGTTCTTCAAACACAACCTTAACAACTGCCACCGAAAACCTCAAGGAGTTGAATAGTTTTAGATCAAAGAACTTGACTTCTCGTTTCTTGTGACGACATTGTATAAGATGTCGTCGAGAGGGAGACTTCGATTCCAAAATACTAACAGCTTGTTGCAGAACGCGTCGATATGAAGACAAACATGAAAAGATCAGATTTCCATATGGTTGACAAACTGTCTATAGTAGTCCCTACTTTACATATATATGCATATATTGGTATCGCTTTCAGTAGATGATGTTGGTTGGTTGGTTTTTATGGCATATCAACCTTTGTAGGTTATTTAACGCCAAATCCATTTTATGTAAATAATCAGTTCTATTTCAAACAATTAATTTTAGCATGAATACACAGTTTAATTGTCAAAAACATTTCTACTTCAAACTATTCAGTTTATTCAAACAGTTATATATAACAATTCAGTTTAGTGCAAGTACTGTTTCAATGTTAGAAACAGTTCAATTTCAAACAAACCAGTTTAGCATAAACACGCAGTTTAAATGTAAGTACGGTTTAAATGGCATAAACATTTCTATTTCAATCTATTCAGTTTAATTAACAATTCAGTTTAGCATAAGTATGCCGTTAGTTCTATTTAACCCATAGATAGGACTCTTATCAGGTGCTACCACTCCGGGCCAGAGTGGACCTGGGAGATATGGCAATGAAGGGGTACTCCGCATTCCCCAAAGCTCCGGCATTACTGGAACCTCACCATCAGATTGTTTAGTGTCATATCTAGGACATTCGTTGGGGGAGTCTTAACCCTCTGCAGAGAAGCAGTCGGTGTATTCTACAGCCCCAGCCGACTGGGCAATTCAGTAGATGAGAAATTGCTACCACGGCATATGTACTCGTAAAGATAACTATTGTGTCTTTTTAATTATCGATAAATGCTCAGAAATACATGATGTCCTGCCTTACTAGCCTCAGCAACGAATACTAAGGAGAAAAATATAGGACAAAGTCAACATGTTCCTTTTTTTTTTTCTTTCGCAATGGCTAGGCTCAAAGCACAGTGGACAAATTATAAATAAGTAAAGAATAGTTTTAAAAAATGACAAAAAAGATTAAAAAGTAAACATAAAAAAACAACAAACAAACTGTAATTATATCTACGCTAACATACCGTCCTTTTCTTTTTTCTTTCTTTCATTCAGTCGACTAGGACTGAAAGCAAGGAGCTGTACATCCCGGCTTTAGTTTGTAAAAGCAATTATCATGTGTGTGTGTGTGTGTGTGTGCGTGTGTGTGTGTGTGTGTGTGTGTGTGTGAACACGACTTCAAACTGAATAACCGAGACTTCGCGTTCACTGGCAAGTTCATGTTATACGTAATTATGGAGCATTTCTGCTTATTACGATTGATATACTGGCCCGATGGTTGCTATTGTTAAAAGGCCGGCCACTTCAGGTGACTGGCACTCACATATTGAATGCTTTTCTCGCAAATGAACGATGAAGGTGAAATGACAGATCTTAAACCCACCAGAAAAAAGGAAGATAGATAGAGAAAAAAAACTGCCAAGTATTAATTCTTAAGCAATAAAAAACATTTTTTTTTTTTTTACCTTTGATCCTTCGTCTAAACTATTTAGGATCTCTACTGTTTTGCTAGCATTTTGTTCTTTTTTAACTTTTCAATATGTAAATAATTATTGGCTACGAATTGGGGGATATTCAAACTGTAGGAAAAACCGATTAAATGCTTGTCAAATGAATTTTCTTTCATAGTGCCAGTTCAAAGGTGTACACGTACACTGTCAGTAACTGTTTTTATTCTTGTAATACGTCTAGTTTTAATTCGTGGGACTTATGTGGGCTTGAAGGTAAAAGTCTCCAAATTTGGACTGTTGGATAATCAGATGAATCCCAACTTTTTTTAAACTTTTAGATTTTCTGGATGTTTGGATAATCCAGCTTCTCAGGAAGCACCTAGTGTCCGCACGGAGCTGATGCATGTAAGTCTTTGCTCGTCGGCTAACGCTGGTGTGTCCATATGTAGGAGTCCATAGGTGAACGTCACTTATGAGCTCGTCCTTGCTTCCCCAGCCGCCCGCAACGTCTTGCTTGTCTTTTTTGGATAGTTTGGTTGGTTTCGTTTTATGGCATATCAAACTTGATGCTATAACCGTCCTTTTAGAAGAGCAGCATTGATACTACCCAACCTATAGCTGCGGGGATAAAGGGATTGGCTCTTTTCCCTAAGGTCTTAGTCTGAAAGAGAACGTACTAGCACGACTGAAGTTCGAACTCACTTACTTCGAAGCCACAGTCCAGCTCTTTATTTATTACGTCACAGAGACTCCTCTTTGGATGATTTAAATAAAGGTAGAAATAATACCACACTGACCTCCCGATAGCAATATCTTATCTACTGAAAGGGATGCCACCGTACACATAAAAAAGAATGGACTTCTATTGGCTGGTTATTAATCATATAGGAATCTTATCTCTCTGTACGGTCACTTATCACCCATCTCGTAAACCACGCAAGATGAACAAGGCATGCTGGGCACTTTTGGAGAAGTAAGGACAAACTTTTACGTGAGATTCTCCTATGGACTCATACACATGGACACACCAGTGTTGGCCAACCAGCAATTTGTATTCATTACTTATGTTTGGAAACCATGTATTCTCTAGAGGACTTCTTAAGTACGATGATTGAACGTGATGGATGGCGAGATAGAGAGAGTGAAAGAAAGAGATAGAGAGACAAAGGAAGCCATACTGTCGGTACTTCTTGAGGATGAAGAAATAAGAGAAACAGACCAATATTTATAGTTAATTCATTTGCAAGTATTTGTTTACCCAGCCCCTCTGCCACCAGCAGGATATGACACAAGGCCAATTTGAAGCGGGCACAATCGATTTCAATTCAGATGTTTTTTCGTTGGCGTACCAAAATTAAAAAACCCTGTCTAAAGAATTAATGACATTAAGAAAGTCATTATTCCGAATGCTTCTTCGTCCAGGGAAGCACAGTCACCCTTGTCCAGGATTTGAACTCGAGTCGCTAAGCGCGTATCCGTTATTTACTTTGATATGTCACTCAGGCATTAAGTTTGTTTACAGTACCTTGCAGTGCTTAAGTGGTCACCCATTTAGATACTGAAAACATGCATCGCTTCTTAACTTGGTGATCTGGTGTAAACCGTCATATTTTTGATTATCAATGTATATACACAACCCCTCCTCTACGGATGGGATGTGACGCCAGATCGATATTTAAGCAAAGTAAAGCTGGTTTGAATTTTTAGTTTTCCTTCTAGACTTGTTGCCGCTCCAAAGTTGAAGTAGTCAGTCTGTTCTACAATGTAATCATACCTAGAGGGAAAACAGATGGATTCATGCCTTTTCCAAGAGCATTAGCGCGATGTGAAACGCAAACAACTTCATCCAGATTTGAACTCTAATCAGCCATTCCATTTCTAGCAAAAAGTTGAAAGGGCCTCCAATATTCATAAAGTGTCGCTTAGATACAGCCTCAGGTGGTTTTCCAGTGCTTGCTACTGCTGAAGTGGTCATCCATCAAAGTACTGAAGAATTTCATCGTTACTTGGTTACCGTGTTGGTATCGATGCTTTTAGTGTGATTTGACTGTAAAAAGTAGTGCTCGTTTTCCTCATCAAAACGAACTGTTCTTGCGTTTGAAAGAAGAAGGTGCAATCTCCACTTTAAGCAAAAGGCCTATGAAATTAGAAGATCAGTTCACATACATCGGTAACAATATCTCATCCACTGAAAGCGATGTCAGCACACGCACAGAGAAGACGTGGACTGTTATTGACAGGTTGTTGATCATCGGGAAATCTGATTTCTCTAATGAAATAAAACAGGTTTTTTCCAAGTTGTGGTTGTGTCAGTACTATTGTATGACTGCACCACATGGACTCTAACGTATCGAATAGAGAAAATTTTCTATGTGCTGTTTTGAATAAATTCTGGGAGCAACAATCCACAAAATAACAGCAGTGCAGCCACTTACACCCATCACATGAACAATCCAAGTTAAAACGAGCCAGATGTAAGGGTCACTGCCGGTGAAGTGAGGACGAACGACGTTCTCTAAGGGACACTACCGTGCGCCAATGATAGCCGGTCTTACATACCTCATCTTGATGCAGACACTGGATGCAATCTCGAGGACCTGCCAGGAGCGAAGAACGAAAGGGACGGATGGTGTGTATGTGTGTGTGTGAAATGTTATATATTGACCCTTGACCGAGCCGTCAATCAGAGATGCACCTGTGTAAATAAGCGGAAGAAGGAGCGGAAGTTAGTGGGCGTTATGAAAGAATATAGGCAGATGCCGGTGGCCATTGAGTCAGTTAGGGACAGGAAGGCCAGCCAGCTTGCAGACTGAGAACGCCCCGCTGCGAGCAACAGCAATCCGCAACCCCCGGTTGAGCAACCCCAGCCAAGATGTGGTAGAAGTGCTAAGTGGGTCCTTGAAGATAACGCAGTAAAAATAAATAAATGAAAAACAAAATTTGTCAACAGTAGAACAAATTCTGACAAATATACTTTTGCTTATAACTATATCCAGACGCTACTTTTATAAAGGCCCGTAAAGAAGAGTTTTTGCCCACTTTTAGATTCGCCCTAACAGACGGTATCTTCCACTGTGTATCAAAAAATCCAGCTGGAGACCAATATCTTTTTTTCTTATCTTACTAACTTTTCTGAGTTCAAACCTGTAAACTCTGCTTTAAAATTGACCTTGTGTCATATCCTGTCCGAGCGAAGGAGTTGGTAAATATGATAAAACCAGTGGAGAAGAGACCCAGTGGAAGTAGCGTTATGGATTGGGCAATGTTTTACTGGGAAACGATTGCTTCTATTATTCAGTCTATAACATATTTTAAAGTGAGCAATCTATCTCAAAATGGACGTCTTGCGTAGTTAGCGAGTGAGGAGAAGAGACTATTGAATTTGATTCTCACTAGATGGCCCATACTTCGGGTGTAATGTATTGCCTTGACCTGCAATGAGTCCGGTTGATGTAGTTGACAGATATATCCGGTCGAAGATAATATCAACAAAGTGATTACCGCAAAAGCAACGGTGTGGGCCTGATATCCAAGGCATAAAAAATACATTGGTGTAAGCCAAGCCCAATGGAGGACAAGCTATGCGTGGATGTAAGCCGCGACCAATGGAGAATAAGCATTGAGAGGGTGAAGAGGCGTGGCCATGTAGGTCGTGTGGAAATTTTAAGACAATATAAGGTCTAGAATCTTAGGAGTTGACAGATCTCGCTGGCTATTCCGACTCCTAACAACTCCTTTGTGTGGGAAAACTCTCCCAGAATGCTCCCCTGCTTTACAAAAGAGTCACCGTTGAAGATTAGAAATATAAGATTATATTTATATATATATACATGTTCTTCATTGTTTGTTAAGATCTAGCTGTAGAATACTACACGAGATTTTTGATAGATTACGCTAAGCTTCGTAAATTATGATCTTGATCAATAACGGGCACCTTGTGTACTGTAATGGTAAACAAACTAGGCTAGGCGACCACTTTTAGTTTAAATAATCACAAAGTGTCCCGTGCATTTGACCTTGTGTCAAGCTTAGATTAGTAAATGACTCACCTTTCTCAACGCCATAAAATATCAGTCATGGAAACATTTTATTATTATTATTTAGCTGGTCAGTACACCCTGCCACACTGCACGAATTGTACGTGAAATAATTAATGAAAATGGTGTGGTTGTTATCACCAAATTCCTTAGATATCAATCAAATTGAGTACAAACGGAATATATTGGCCCAACAAATTTGATCTGCAAAAACTTCATCATGTAATTTACAAAAAAAAAAATGAATCAATGATGATTTAGTTTGGCTTGGTTTTATGGCATATCCACTTTTGTAGGTTATTTAATGCCAAATCCTCTTTATTCATATATATCAAACATGTCTGATTTGACCCATAGATAGGACCCTATTAGGTACTACCATTTTGGGCTTGAGTGGACCTGGGAGTGATGGCAATGGAAGAGTACTCCATATTCCCCAACGTTTCAACATGACTGGAGCCTCACAGTTAGATTGTTAAATGTCATAAACCAGGACGCTCGTTGTGAGGGGGTCTTTTCTCTCGACTGAGATGCAGTCGGGGAATTCTACAGCCTGTGTCGACCGGGTTAAATAAATAAAAGATAAATGATATATTTCTGTAATAGTTTCATGTTATGCACATTTACAACACTTGGTCCTGTCATTCAACTAACCGTTACTCATTGTGTTCCTCCTACCTCGGTTCTCTAGGGAAAGGTAGGAATCTATCGGTTCTTTCCCAAACTATATATAAAAGGTTAGCCAGACTGGGTTCTTTTACCTTATTTTGGTAACCAGTCTAGGAGAATGTAAACCCTGAATTCAAATCAGCTTTACTCCACTAAAAAATTGATTTTATGCCACATCCTATCCGTGGCGGAGGGGTTGGGTAAAAAAAGTATCTCAACATCATTGAAATCAAAGTGTTCGCTTTTACAGCAGCAGCAGTAGTCTGTAATAACAGTGGCACTTTTAAGCCGGACATTGCGCCTTGCCACATTGCACGAATGAAGATTTTCAGGAATATAAAGATTTCATTGTGTCGTCTTGACGACCAAACGTCCTAGTTGTACAATTATGGGATGCGTTAAATTGGCAAGAACTGATGTTAACCTCCTGATTCCAAAGAAAAAATTTAGTTGTCACATTGAATTCATTCATAACACCTTATGCGTGTGTGCATATGTATCTACAATTAAAAGGATGCATGTATATATTCACACAACCCCTCCGCACAAGCTGGATGCGACATCAGATCAGTTTAATACTTTTGGATAAAGAGTGTTCTTTCTCCTTATCCGGCTGCCATAACAAGGTTAGAGAGCTGAGTCTGCACTACTATTTGTCCTAAGCTGAAGAGACAATAATTGGATTCCTTCATTTCCCAAGAGTATTAGCCTCATCCTGGACTTGAACTAGGCTCGTCGTGCCCATTTCCTTCGACGATAACCTTTACATAACAAGCACCTCCAAAAAGAATGCAAGTATATACAGTGTACAAAGAATAGATTGTCGTTTAAATTATGCGAAAATGAAAATAACAATGACGTCTCACTTTATTAGATATATTTGACTATGAAACTATCTTGTAATACAATAATTAGATATATGCAAATAAATCGCCAGTGGCTTCAACCACGACTTCCTGCAAGTCTATCCAACGTTCTCATTGTTTGAATCGATAAATGCTGCTGTTATCTTTGCTTTCAGTTCATCTTTGGTATTGCACGGAGTTTTGCTAGTCTCTTGCTCAAACGCACTCCACACATGATTATCAAAGAGAATGCAATCCGGGGAGTTAGGCGGCCAGATTTTACGGGTGATTTGGTCGCAGAAATTTTCTGACCACCATCTCTGTTTTTTTTTTTTTACTCGAGTGGCATGGCAGAGAGTCCTGTTGGCAGACGAAGGGTCATCTAGCTGCTACAGAGGCGAGTGATTTCATGGTCATTGTCAAGAAAAATGGACTCGGCCAGCCAAATTCAAATTACGGAGTCGACTATTTGCGTATAATACTCCTTGGAAAGGAATGAAGCCATCGCCTCTCCTGGATCTACACAAGGGTCTTTGACCTAAGTCGAACCAACAATCTAGGTCACGAAAAACTATGAATTCAAACTCTCCGCCAATACATATTGGCTCAGCATAGAAGTGTAAGGCACATTACTCCGCTGTCTCATATGCCTTGGGGAAAATCTGACTTTAACTTATGCGTTAAGAAAAAGGCTAGTATGATGAAAACATTAGTAATTCCTTTTTCTTTCTACCATGAAAATCTTGTAAAATTGTTTATACTCTAATGTTTCATTTAAACTTCTGAATTAATCCATTTAAAACAAACAAAATTCTTCTGTGTGGCCTTGACGATGAAATATATTTTGGGAAAAGCGTTTTGAAAAGTGTTTATTTAAAAAAAGAGCTTTAAAGAAAAAACAAAAAACAACAACAGATAAAAAAACAAACTAAAAAACAAGTTTTAGACGAATTCCAGTGTGGAAAGCCGGAAGTCCGATCCTAAACACGACCTTAAAAAGAAAAATTCTGACCACAGTTATTTCTGCTTGCTAACAGAAGTCTTCCGTGCTTAAGTGTCTCAGCTAAAAAAATGGATCTATCACAGTATGAATAATAAATAAAACGAGTAAATAAAAAGAAATCTCAGCATGAATTATAACACAGTTGCTATCAAGATGAACGACTCAGATATATCACACAGCACCCACAAATTGATTGCCGTTGGATACGTCCATAGTAAATAACTATTATGATTTTTCATCGGTTTCTTTCCTCAGGCTTGTTTAAGCCGATTTTTATATCAGCAAAGTGGATCAATACACTCTATGAGACCTAGAGTCGCGCAATCATAGATAATTGAGTTAAATTTGGTAAATGAATATTTTTCCTGATGATATTTTAGGATGTTAATATAATTTTGTTGTTTTGTGGAGAATTTTTTAAATCTAAATCGAATGAATTATGTAAGTGAGTAACAATAGATATTATTGGTCTAAACGTTTATATTTTCGGCCAGATTATTAGTTTTAACTAAACTATAAGGCTATGAAACTATTGCAAATATCTAGCTTGAAGAACTACTTAATATGTTTCGCTTCTTGCAAATGCAACTGCCCACGCTGAATCTCTGCTGCGTAGCCTGGAACAAGCAGCAAGAGGCATTGGTCTCTATGTGAAATCAGATAAAACTTATGGATTTTCGGACTATTGTCTTCATCTCTATTGTTATTTCCACAACGTTTCGGCCGATATGTCCTCCGGCCTTCTTCAGTTGCGATCCCGCATGACACATAGCGTAACGTTTATAGGCCTTGGTTTCATAAGCTTCTAAGGAGACAATTATCTGGAGGTTGCAGCTTCAATCCTGACTGCAGCCGAGTAACAATACAGGAGTACTTAACACTTGTACCCGGTTATGGCTAACAGAATCAGAACAGGCGACCTCCGTAGATTCAATAAAGGACGTAGTTCGAAGTTCCGTGAAGGTTCCCGAGTTCGACAAACACCTGAAGAAGGCCGGAGGACATATCGACAGAAACGTTGTGGAAATAACAATAAAGATGAAGACAATAGTCCGAAAACCCTTAATGATAAAAATCATCAAGCTTCGTCTCAGAAATTTAGACAACTAATAGGTAAAACTTAGTTCATATTTTTTAATCAAGATAGCGCAATTTCCTTATTAAATCGTAAGCCTCTAAAATTAGTAGACAAATTCATATACCTCGGTAGCAATATCTCATCTACTAAAAGCGATGTCAACATACGCATAGGTAAATCATGGACTGTTATTCATAGGTTTTCAACTATATGGAAATCTGATCTCTCTGAAAAAAATAGGATTTCTTCTAAGCTGTAGTTGTGTCAGTACTACTGCATGGTTGCACAATTAGGACTCTTAAGAAGCGCTTAGTGAAAAAAGCTAGATGTAAACTACGCAAGGGTACTGCGTGCTGTTTTTGAACAAATTCAAGAAGCAGCACCTTACAAAACAACTGCTGTACAGCCACTTACCTCCCATCTCGCAAACCATCCCAGAAAGCCGATCAAGACAGGCTGGACATGGCAGGTGAAGTAAGTACGAATACATTGGTAACGTTCTCCTATGGACTCCAACACATGGACACACCAGTTTTTGGACGACTTTTTGGGATTTAACATTGAACATGGTCTCATTTTCAAATTGGGAAAAGACGAATCACAAAGTTGATTAATCAAGTCGGAAGACGACCCGACACTGATGATGGCAGTAGATCACAAAACACAGAGATGATTGAAGATGAAGTCGCGGAGACGACTGATAGAAGTTTGATCAACGACTCCTCTATTACAGAGATAATAGACAAAGAAACAAATCACAGAGTTGATTGAAGAAAATCTAGGTGTAATGAATTTCATTAAGCAACATCTAATTTCTGAGAATCAAGAAAATTGTGATAAAAGTAACGTAATAGAAAAAGACGAAGAAAAGAATTAAAACTGCGGAGGGAAGAACGGAACGCTTCCAAGAACTGTGAGATAAAAAGAAAATTATCAATGCGTTCATATCGGTTTGTCGAGCAGAAAACGCAAATGATACGAACTAAGTTCGTTTGATCTTCCCCACTCTTTCTTCATGTGTACATTTCACAAGGAACTGAAGCTGAATATTCTTTATGCATACATCGTGACATAAACATCTGTTTACACATCATTTATTAATATTGTCCCTTTCACTTTCTGATATTATTTTGTAATTTTATGAGAATCCTAATTCAATTCCACAGAAGAGAGAATAAAATCATTGTTGCTAAATTATCTTGTGTTATTGTGTCATTATCACCTAAAAGGAATTCCCGCATCATGTTTTTTTTATATATAAACAGCCGACCACTAGGAGTTTGTAAAGAAATAAGATACATTTTCGTATTATTTTATTTCTGTGGAAAATTTATCCACGGGTTTCGAATACCCCTGGCGTAAGACAATGAATATATATATATATATATATATATATATTGGAATAGCTTTACAAAGAGCGTAAACCATACGTTCTAAAATTTCTTCAGTCACATCACGCCAGAGAACACAATGACAAAAGCAAGCAATAAAATGGGATAAAGAGATCTGATGGTAGTTGGTAACAAAAGGAGAAAAAAAAAAAAAAAAAAAAAAAGAAAAGATTACTGCTCTCTCTCTCTCTCTATATATATATATATATATATATATAACAATGATTTTGACAATATTGGGAGTTGAACGATAGTCTTCAGATTATTGCAGAAAATAAGCTTTGAAATAGAACCTTGTAAAAAGCAAATATACTTTTGAATCTACATTTGATACACATAACGTCATATCAACTCTTTATGGGTTATTCAAAGTCGAAAGTTAATTCCTTTGCAAATATAAGATTGTAATCATAGCTATATTTTCAATACATCAGACCCTTTTTTCCAAAACCATTTGTTTGCACTAAGTTACATGGTATACAAAATATCTTTACTGATCTATTTGACACATAGAGCGAATCCTGGCAAGTACAATCACTTCGGGTCAGAGTGGATCTGGGAGTAATGAAAATGAAGGAGGTACCTCACACTTCACTGAGTTCCAGAACTGCATCCTCACCATCCAATGAAGTTTAGTGTCATGTCTAGGACACACCATCTATTCTTCTAGTTATGGGTAAATACTCGAATAAACTGTCCTCTCTTTCTTTTTTGGAAGGAAAACTAGTCTTAAAGAAGGAAAGTCTTAGAATTCAAAGCCTGAATAGTCATGCTATGAAAATCTGTGCCACACTAGTGAACCATTTCTGTTTTCAACTCATCCAAAAGTGAGGTGGGGGTACATCGGGGTGTAATGGTTAAAGCGTTGGACAGCAGAATCGTAGTAAGCGAGGTTATTATGCTTACTTTTGGACAAATACCCTTGGAAAAGGGATGAATCCCCTTATCCTCCCAGTTATGGGTTAAATAATATCACCATTTTTCATAAAAATGGACTTGGCGTTAAATAGTAGTATCACCTACAAACAAAACAGAAGTGTGGTTGGTAATACAAATCCCTTTATCACAGTAAAAATCACCTACGTAAACAGGTCTAGCGGTTCACATATGAACTGTTGAGCTCTTACACACTGTAGGAGATGCATGGAAATTGACATGGTGATCTGATTTTAATTCCTGGAATGGCAAGGATTCTTCCCTAGTTATAGCAAATAAGGCAGAATCATTTTTTTAGCCTTGGTATGTCACTTGGTGTACGAGAAGTAAAAAATCTGAATTCAAAACCAGCTGTACTTCGCTGAAAATTGACCTTCTGTCCCATTCTACACCTAGCGGAGGGGTTGGAAAATAAATACGTTGTACCCGACGGAGACCAACTAGAGATAACCATTATATGTGTACATGGAATAAATTTTGTTATAAATTTTTAGTAAAATATTTTTGATACATCCTCATATATACATACACGCTATAACTAATACTACTGCTACTACAACAGCAACCACTAATCATAATAAGAAGGGGTGTCCTCGTGGTGTAATGGTTAAAGCGATGGACTGCAGAATCGTAGTAAACGAGTTCGTATTCCTGTCACGCTATTACGTTCACTTTCGAGCAAATATCCTTGGGAAAGGTAAGAACTCCCTTATCCTCCCAGCTATGGGTTAAATAGTACCACTACTGTTCTTCTAGGAGAATGGCTTTGGCATCAAATAACCTACAAAGGTTGATAGGCCATTAAACAAAGAAACCAAACCAAATCAAACCTCATAAGAACAAGAAGAATTCGTAGGACTAATAGTCTAGCGATGATGTCATGAAATGAGCTTTGTAAAAAAACCTACACAAATGACACAGGATAAGTATATTTCATCAGCTTGACTTATTTTCCCAGGATGTGGTTTCTGGGGTAAACACCGCTTTTCCCTACACCATTTACAAATTGTCAAAAGTCCTCATCTGATTTTGCCCAAGAAGAAGGTATAAAAAAAGTGTTCTCACGAGATATCTCGGCTGCCGTTCAAAGACGAAGAAATTTCTTGCGAGATATCTCGTTAACCTTACTCTATTTTCCCAAGCTGTACTCCGAGTGAAACCCAACTGAACCATCTCTCTCTCTCTCTCTCTCTCTCTCTCTTTCCCCCCGCACACACTCACACGTAGATACACACACATTATATATATATATATATATATATATATATATATATATATATATATATATATTCCAATCTTTTTCCGTCTATCAGATACTAATTTTAATTTCAGTTTAAAGAGCTCATTTGGATCTGCATGTTTCGACGTATCTGTTTTCAAATATTTTCTATGGTCTTTCACTTTTTTTTATCACAGTAACCCGAATTAATGTTTATTATTGTTTCGACAAGAGTAAGAAACTAACAAAAGGCACAGATTGAATTTCTCTGATTTCTGTCGTCTTTCTTTTCGTAAAAGTTTTTAGAAAAAAGTAAAATTAAGAACACGTAAAAAAAAAGGCAGGAATAAAAAAAAAACAACTTTAACGAACAACTTCGAAAGTCTAATTAAGTCTTATCTTTCGTCCGTTATTTGTTTGTTTATTTATTTGATCAACTTCGACGTCCTTGTCATATCAGCTGACTGCGGCCGATTCTTACGCATTTTATTTTAGAACACAGGAACAAGTCTATGAACATTACTCATACGAGGACGAAAAAAAAAGCCAACTATCACGGATATACACATTGAGACCAATACACATTCGCACACACAAATATAGTCATTTTAGATATAAGGTCTTACACATGTAATTATTCTAAATGAATACTTAGGCTCGTGTGAAACTATACTTATATACTTCCCTGTTTTTTTAGCTGGGTCGTCTGGCATTCGTGCCGGATAGGGTATCAAGGTCAATGATAGATTCGCGGCCAAATGGCCTCCGGCTTCGAACGGGTCACCTTCGGGTTGGCGAATAATCGTTGACAGAAAACCATAGCACTAGACTTTCGGGTCTAGTTCAACCTAGGAGAAGGCATACGTGCCGGACTCACATTGCACTTAGTGAGTCCAAGTCCCAGCAGGGTCACATTCAGGGTCATTTGGTTCAGATTGCATCAAGTGAGCCAATGATTAACATAGTCCAGCATAGCACGTGTCTTGGCTCGTGTCCAACCTCCCTCTTCCCTCAAACCCTTCGCGATAAAAAAGACTTTGTGTCAAATCCTGTCTGGTGGGAGACAGAGATAAATAGCTTCAGAAATTAATGCTTTCTATTTATTCACATGGAAGCTACAAGTAAAGGAAACGCAATAACACTGTTGGATAGAGCAAGCTTTCAACTAAAAACGCATTTTTCAACATAGTTATCTCTCCTTGTCATATCAGCTGATTGCGGTTGATTCTCAAGCATTTTATTTCAGAACACAAGAGTAAATCTATGGAAATCACTTACGCACAGACACCTCCCTCACGCGAAGGAAACGATTTCGTATATTCACATTTGTCTACACAAATACAGAGATACTTTAAGATATAAGAATTTCCTTACACATGTAATAATTGTAAATTAATTATTACACTCATAAAAAAACTGAACTTATATACGGTGAAGTTCCGAAAAAACGGCTCCTATTTTCATGGAAACTACAATAAGTAAACGGAACACAATTGTTGTATATTGACCTACGACCCGGCCGGGCTGTCAAAATAGGAAATGCACCTATGTAAATAACAGGTGCATCCGGTCGAGGAATATCAGAATTATAACCTTGATCGTGGATGGGTTGAATGAGTGCAATTGTGACGCCCACAAGAAGTGGGCGTTGAACTGTTGTATAACTCAGTGAAGACAGGATGTCAGGCAGTTTGGAGACCAGACCCGTTGGTGACAAGATGTGGTTGAAAAAGCCAGCACCCAGCAGAGTGGGCCCTCAGGCCCCCGGTTGAGCTGCCCAAGAGAACGGGAAAGAAACGCGGTTATGGCCAATAGAGTAAGGGTCAATATGTTGCAGTTCTGTTCGGTCTCCAACTCACTCTCACACACACCCCTTTCAAATAAAGTGAGAGGCATATTTTTCTAAAAGACTGTGTCTCTTGTCATTATTGTGTCGTTATGATTCGTATGCAGATGTAGATATATATGTATTATGTGTTTGTATAGTTGGTCATGGTTGTAACTATACAACACAATAACACCGATGGATAGAACATGCTTTCACCTAAAACACACATTTGCTTCCACGTAGTCATTAATATTAGCTATGGATTTTTACTAGCGATGGACAAGAGCGTTAAAAGGGTCGTGGATAAAGTAATACTTCCTGTATATTTCCAAGGAAACTGAAACAAATACTGGGAACATTTTCTTCTCTAGATATCCAAATTATTTTATAAATGAAGCGATAAAGAGACGACAAAAAAGATCCTCAGAAATTGTAAAATACCAGAACGTCGAATTAATTAAGATGTAACCCTAACCCTAACCCTGCCGAGCTAAAATAAAATCTAATGTGATTTTAAACATCGACAATCTCTGGTTTTCCTGCAACATTTACTGAATCTTCTTTCTGTTGTTGTTTTTTTGTTTTTGTTTAAAGGAATCAAACCTATGCTTTGGCATGAAGAAATCTTCTTCGACTGGGTCGAGCTGCAGCGCGTACCGTGTGTCACACCCTGTCCGTGTGGAGGGGTTGGTAAATACATATTTAATAACTCTTCGAGTAAATGAATTTTATGAAAAACATTGGTATTAACAACCCTGTCCGCTGGGCTTAAAATATACTGATGGTATCTCTTGCAGTGGGGTAAAACCACCCCACAAAAAATGTTTGCTAATTAAAAGATAAATTATTTAAATTAACAAAATTGTTAAATAAGATACATTTGTAATATGAGGCCAGGTAAAAAAATTAAAAGAGGTAAAGAATTCAATTTAGTGTTTTATTTTGCTGATTAACCACTTGCCATTTTGACACTTACTGGGATGCGTTTTTCCTCCTCCTCCTCCTCCTCCTCCTCCTCCTCCAACCATTTTTCAGTCGTCTTTTGAAAAGTACTCGAATGTCGAGGAGGACTGGTTCGTATATACTCATCAATCGAGATCCTTTAAATTATAGCAAGGTCTGATGGACACTGGTCAAGGTAAAGACTGATTAATACTTCTAACAAGATAAACAGATAGATGGACAGAATTGACCAAGTGGTTATGACAACGGTGAACCAAATTGAGATTTGGGCAGTTTATCTTTATTTCGATTGAAAGAAATTTGTGCAGTCTTCAGGGGTCATTTTGTTATATACTCACATAATAAATATGCTTATATACACATGTACATGTTCATGCAGCATCATAACGACACAATAAATAGCCAAACAGACGCACAATGATAAAGTCGCAAGAACAAACGACGCACGCAAGGAAGACGCAGGAGGACTCCTTTATAAAATATTTTACCTCACATCTTTATTTGTAAGTTTCGAAAGGGTTGTTCCAAGTTTGCGTGTGAGAGAGAGCTAGAGACCGAATATTACTGAAATATTTTGACCCCAAAGTTATGGCCGTCAGCGTTGTGTCTTTCTCGTTCTTCATGGCTGCTCAACCGGACCCTGGAGTAAACTCTTCTGTGTGCTGGCTTTCCCTACTACACGCGTCTACCTCCGTCTTCCACTGTACTGCTTGCCCTCCTTCTCGCCTATCTCCAACTGTCCTCAATTCGTCGGCCTTATATTACCTTCAAACTCCCACGTAGTAATATAGACACGCCTCAACGCCTGCGCAACCTCTTCCGATTTCCAGCGACCGGGATGTGTCACTTCCGGTGCACCACCTTTAATGGCATTTTTGGCCGGGTCAAAAGGTCAAAACATAACAATCCTTCATTAATTATTTTTCAAAATTCCACATGTGGAATTTTCTTCACGTTCGTCTCCATCACCCTCACACATATTTTACAGAATAATTTACAAGGACAATAGATGGCTAAAAACACAAAAAGAATCACTTGAAATACAGCCAATAAAATCTTACTTAGAAGGTAACCTTCTCTCTATGTAACACTTGCCCGGCTAATTATTATCTACATTTCTTTTACTATATTTGCGTGGTTGGCCATCTTGACATGTGTGCATCAAGGTACCATACGGATGCATTTTTCTCCTCCCAACACAACGGGCCCTCCGTAATTCCTTGAAGAAATTTCAAAACCCTAAAAGGACCATACTCTGGTCCCATATCTTGGTCACAAACTTAGTGACCCTGGTCATTCCAGCAATACATTTCGCCTGGATTCCTCATGACCACACTCCAGTTCTTTGCTCAACAGGTTCCTACCTGGAGTAACCAGAGAATTTCATAGACTAAAACAGAATATCTTCAATGCCCAAAGCATTCCCGATAAACTACAAAAGTCATGGCCCAAAACAAAGTATCACAATACATCCGAATGTATCACAATCTGGCACGCATGCTGTAAACCACCTAAAATAGTCCACGCAAAATACTAGTTAGCAATGTGTTACCCATTTTTCCATTATTAAGTTTCTGTTTCCATGCCCATTGGTTTGCACGCCCTTGAGGAAACATGCTTTACCTGATCAAACCCACGCCGGGTTTCTTTTCAATTTAATCAGGAGCCCTCGTGGCTACCAATGTATAGGCACCTCGCCTTTCCCTGATTCGTTTCGTTTCGCAAAATCACATACGAATCCAAAACATCATCGTGACTGAAAGACTCGGACATCATCCACAAAATATTGGAGTAGGCCACGCCTTTTTTACTTTTATTCCATCATCGGAACTCCAATCTAAACAAATAGAAGCCATCATTGGCCCTCAACAGCTTCATGGGCCGGCGAATTCTTCGATAGAATTGCTTTCTTTGCCGTCTACCCAACAACAATCTGAAACCAATTGGATGAATGTCTGTCCTATTCTCGCGTCAGCCACCGATTTTCTCAAAAACAGAAACCCCGAAAAAAAAAAATTCCTATTCCACGAAAACCCAAATTCTAAAAAAAAAATTTAGAATCAATATAATTACAATTATTAGTAAACCTAGTATAAAATCCTCTGTTAATGGTTTTCGTCAAATTTCATAATATGAACAGGAAAAAAAAAATTCTAATGTCGCCTTTAAACTCAAACAAACTCAAAAAGTTTCAAGTCAAAACAATATTATAATCACAGTTCAAAAATGTTCAGTTTTCTTTCCTTTTTTTTTTCAATCTATGTACTGTCTATTTAAAAAAAATGTTCGTTCTTTCTTTCTCTTTTTTTTTTCATATGCTGCGTTCAACAATATTCAAGTGTCTTTTCTTTCTTTTTTTCTTTTTTTTCCGTCTTCATTGTCCTGTAGCTTTTTTTTCTTTTTGTTCTTTTTTGTTTTCATTTATTTTTCTTTCTTTTTTTTTTTTTCGTTTCATAATAAATTGCTCATTCAATGTCTCTTTTTTTTTCAACCTTATCTCTACCTCTCTCTGTCCTTACCTTAATACTATAACTATAGGTTCGCTTCCCAGTTTATTCAATTTCGATCTATAGTACCATAAATTAAGTCTGATTTATAATAAAACTTTTTCCAAAACTCCACTTCGGGGGGAACTCACAAAATACCTGTCTGCCACGCCAGACACAAAAAACATCTGTCTCTTAGTTACTCTGCCTCCTCGGCGAGACCATTTTCAATGAACACGGACCATGACAAGTCCATTAATTCGTATCAACAACTTCTACAATAACAACAAAAAAAAACCGGCCTGATTCTACCAGCGCCGAAAATATCGATTCCCCCAACTTCATAAATATCGAAAAAGTATATGCGCATTATTCAGACAAACCACCAATGTGCGAGATTCTTGAACAATCCCATTAATGCTCCCAAGATTCCATCACTCGGATTAAAATTCTCATTTCCAATCCACAAGTTCCAAACATAAAAACCTTCCCAAAAAGTCTTAACTACAGATATGCGGGATTCCAGATCTTGGACTGAAATTCTAATTTTCACTCATCACTTGTCCGGACCACTGACAAGTTACTACAAATTTTTACTCACCAAGACCTATTTACTATAAAAAAAATTCCATTCATTAAATTTATCATATTTACTATCAGTTTTTACTCTCAAAGACCCCGTCTATGGTAACTTTCATTCATGACAATCTTGTTCTTTATTGCTGTCTATCAAAAAACGGACAGCAACTGTCCCAGTCCTCTTTTTTTTTTTCCTTCCTATTTCCTCCCTCACTTCGATACTATATTACACATAGCAGTAATCTCGATTTTTATCTAGGGATCACACATTAAAAAAAACAAACATTATTTCTAGTTTTATGCTTCAAGAAAGGCCCTTGTCATTAAAACTAGTCTTTCACTATTATAATCAAATTAATCGACAGAGAGATAGAATTATATGAATGAGGGATGAACTTACTAATTTTCTTTGTTTTCTTTTTTTTAAATTCTCTTTTTCACTTTACTGTTTTTTGTAGCTGGTCTATTCTTGTTTCTTGTTTTCTTTTTTTTTCTTCTTCTTCTTTTATTACAGCACGTTGCCTTCCTTTTTTCTTTTTTTTTCTTTTCTTTCTTTCTTTTCGCGTCAGTCTGTTCATCTGTTTGTTGCTCGTTTGTTCTTGTTTTTTTTTCCTTTACTTCTTTCAATCCCAGCATTTTTCTTTGTCCTTTTCGTTTATGTCGTGCTGTGATGCTTAAAACTGTTGTTTACGGTAACCAGGTTCATTCTGAGTCCTTGAAAAACTCTGCTGGCACAGGCACCAAATCGCACATGTTATATACTCACATAATAAATATGCTTATATACACATGTACATGTTAATGCAGCATCATAACGACACAATAAATAATCAAACAGACGCACAATGATAAAGTCGCAAGAACAAACGACGCACGCAAGGAAGACGCAGGAAGACTCCTTTATAAAATATTTTACCTCACATCTTTATTTGTAAGTTTCGAAAGGGTTGTTCCAAGTTTGCGTGTGAGAGAGAGCTGGAGACCGAATATTACTGAAATATTTTGACCCCAAAGTTATGGCCGTCAGCGTTGTGTCTTTCTCGTTCTTCATGGCTGCTCAACCGGACCCTGGAGTAAACTCTTCTGTGTGCTGGCTTTCCCTACTACACGCGTCTACCTCCGTCTTCCACTGTACTGCTTGCCCTCCTTCTCGCCTATCTCCAACTGTCCTCAATTCGTCGGCCTTATATTACCTTCAAACTCCCACGCAGTAATATAGACACGCCTCAACGCCTGCGCAACCTCTTCCGATTTCCAGCGACCGGGATGTGTCACTTTCGGTGCACCACCTTTAATGGCATTTTTGGCCGGGTCAAAAGGTCAAAACATAACAATTTAATGCCAAAGCCATCCTTATAAGAGGACAGTAGTTTGGTTTGGTTTCTTTGTTTAATGGCATATCAGTCTTCAGGGGTCATTTAATGCCAAAGCCAGCCTTATAAGAGGACAGTAGTTTGGTTTGGTTTCTTTGTTTAATGGCATATCAGTCGTCAGGGGTCATTTAATGCCAAAGCCATCCTTATAAGAGGACAGTAGTTTGGTTTGGTTTCTTTGTTTAATGGCATATCAGTCGTCAGGGGTCATTTAATGCCATCGCCATCCTTATAAGAGGACGATAGTTTGGTTTGGTTTCTTTGTTTAATGGCATATCAATCCAAGTGGGTTATTTAGTGTTCACACAGCAAACCACATTTGATTGTATATATGATTGTTATTGCGTGTTGTTAGCGAGTAGTTAAGGACAATAGTATTAATAAATAAAACTAAATTTATGGAGGATATGATGTAAATAACTAAGGAAAATTTGACGACGGTGATGACGTTGTTAAATAAGACAAGTATAGATGGTTGGTTGGTTGGTTGGTTGGTTGATTGGATTTTATGGCATATCAACCTTTGTAGGTTATTTAACGCCAAGTCCATTTTTATGAAAATAGTTCTATTTCAAACAATTCAGTTTAGGATTAGTACGCAGTTTAAAGGTTAGTACAGTTTAACTGTGAAAAACATTTCTATTTCAAGCTATTCAGTTTAATCAACTAGTTCTAATTCAGCTTATTCAGTTTAGTATAAGTACAGATTTTGTTTACACAGAGTTAAAATTCAAAACAGTTCTATATTAATCAAATCAGTTTAGTGTAAGTACAATTTCAATCTCAAAAACCGTTCCATTTCAAATAATTCAATTTAGCATAAGCACGCAACTTAAATGTAAGCACGGTTAAATTGTCAAGAACATTTCTATTTCAAGCAATTCAGTTTAGTCAAACACTTCAGTTTAGTATAAGTATGTTGTTAGTTCTATTTAACCCATAGATAGGACCCTTATCAGGTGCTACCACTCCGAGCCAGAGTGGACCTGGGAGCGATGGCAAGAAAGGGGTACTCCGCATTCCCCAAAGCTCCAGCATTACTGGAACCTCACCATCAGATTGTTTAGTATCATATCCAGGACATTCATTAGGAGAGTCTTACCCCTTTAGAGAGAAGCAGTCGGTGTATTCTACAGCCCCAGCCGACTGGGCGAACAAGCATAGAATATTTAAAGGTACTGTATGTGTTCGAAATGATGATCGGTCTGGCCCAGATTCTGTTGATAATGGGAATTAACAGAATTGCTAATATCACAAATCATTTCAATTGGCTTTTAGTGCATTCTGTTTCACTTGTTGTCCTCATCTCATTGATTGTTATTTGTGCTATAAAGTTAAATGGCTGAATTGAATGCTCCAATTGCAACCAGTCATTTTCTCAGAAGCTACATGTTACAATTGAATTCAACATAAAGTTACCTGGAGTTACAGTGTACCCAGGATTTTTAATTTGATTTAGTTTAGTTTGCTTTTATGGCATATATAACATAGTACGTTATTTGATACCAAATCCATTTTTATAAATATAAACAGTTCTATTTCAAACAATTCAGGTTCGCATAAGTACACAGTTATGATGTCGTAAACAGTTCTATTTCAAGCAATTCAGTTTATTTTAGTAAGTACAGTTTTTGATTAAACACAGTGAAATGTCAAAACAGTTCTATTTCAAACAATTTAGTTAAGAATAAGTACAGAGTTTTTTTTATTAGGCCCGTAGATAGGATCCTATCATGTTCTACCACTCCAGGCCAGAGTGGACCTGGGAGCGATGGCAATGAAGGTGTACTCCGCATTATCATAAGGTTCAGCATTACAGGAACATCACCATCAAAATGATTAGTGTCAAACCAGGTCACTGCAGAGATGTAGTCGGTGTATTTTGCAGTCCCAGCCGGTTGGGCCAGTATTTTTAGTGATGGGTGTGGAAGACCAATCTTTTTTGAAAAACAGTCGACAGTCCAAGTATCTATACAATTATTTAGACACTTTGTGTGAGTATATATATATATATATATATATATATATATATAATACTGATTCAGTAAATAAGGTGAATTTTGCTTAAGGTGCTGGCAGTTGAAACCATTGTTTATGGGTTGGTTAGTTGGTTGGTTGGATTTAATGGCATATCGACCTCTGTAGGTTATCTAATGCCAAAGCCTATTTACGCATATTATATGTATGGCTTGTAAACACATAATCTGATGATACCATACTAAATTCAAACAACACATTTACTCGCATACGAGTAAATGTTTTCAAGTGTTTCTATATGACATGTTTTTGTCATTATGGCATTGTTTATAGTTGTACCTTTTTAAAGGAAAACATTTGTAATTGGTCCTTTCAAAACATTTTCTTCACCGAAGTCTCAGTGTGTTGCCACTCTATAGTTCAACTTTTCGACTTTTGCTCGTAGATGTGAACTCATATTTAGCCTATTTATATAGATTTTTTGACTAAAACATATTTCTCCGTAAACATCAGACATTCTTCTCATAGTTTGCATTTTTTAACCACGAAAAATTTAACGATAGATATCCGTTCAAGCCAAAAATACTCTGTTAAATATATCACCATGTTGAGTAGCCTTGAAACAAATATCGTTTTGAGTTTGAAATGATTTTTGTTAAAAAGCAATTTCAAAAAATACAAACTTCCTTTTTACAGAAAAAATTCTGAGAAAAAGATCATTTTACTTTTAGAAAAAATCCCTTATTTATTAAATGACCCCGTATATATACTTTTGTGTTATTACAATTAGGAATATAAATACTTACTAAACTTAGGCGAGGCCACTAGATTCTTTAGTTTGTTGCCGCTCTAATTTATTCATTATGTCCATACTAGAGATCTATGTGGTCTATACTAACGCCCAGCGGCATCTTTTATCTATAAAACGCTCAATTTTAACCATCTGATTGAATTTGGTTGTTTTTTTATGATATATCAAGCCTAATGAAATTCTAATGCTAAATCCTGTTTTATATATATATATATGGTGCAATTTGATGTGCTCAAAAACTTGGTTAAGTCGTCATTATAGATTTATTTCGGCGGAGAATATTACTATACTCTCCGTCTCGTCAGATGACTTTTTTCATGTTTTTCACGAAGTTGCCGAACAGCAAATGTGGAATTACAATTCGCACTTAAAAAATAAAAATAAAAAGGTAAAAAATAAAAAGAAATGAGAATACAAATTATTTAAATTCACTGGCGAGGGCAGAGGGGGGTCAAAATGTCTTTGGAGGCTGGACGTCATTTGGTCATGATGAATTCATTTCAGCTGGTCATTCCATATGAGAAAACAACATTTTCGAATAGCCATCACATAATGGAGAAGAGAAATTCTAAAAAAATATTCTTTCAATGGATTCTTATTCGTTTATAGAATGAATACAAAAAGAATGAAAGGTAAGAACTTTATTGACATAACCGAATTTTAACATGCAGAAAGTCTTCTCAACTGATAATAAATCTACTTGAATAAAAAAAAAAATGCATAGATAACTTTGACGTTCCCATGGGTTCTTACTATTCAGCACAAATAGCCGACTTGATAGGTATTTATATAATAGATACTCTCGGTAGAATCATAGACTCCAAGCAAAAAGGTTTATATAGAGATGACGGAATCATTTTCATCCTGGATAGTTGTGGCTAAAAAAGTAACAAGGATTTCAAATTAAAATATAATTTAACCTTAAAGTAGTTAATTTCCTTGATGTTACCTTTAATTCAACAAACTATATATTTAAATCATTTAGCAAAGATAACTAAACACCTACTTAGATGATTGTCAATGTTAACCACCCTAGATCACTAATCCGAATACAGTTAACATAATTATTAATAGACTATCTTCTAAAAAAACAATCTTTACGAAAGAAGAGAATCTATAATGAGTCCCTTGGAAAAGTGGATTCTAACAGAGGCAAGAAAACCAGAAACAAATGATAAATAACAAAGTTACTGAACATTGCAACCCCAACAACAACAATAATAGTAATGATGTAGGTAATCATAGAATTGAAAATAGTGATGATTTTATTAATTCTAATAAAAAAGACTAAGCAGAAGAAAAGAAAGGTAATCTGGTTGAACTCCGCTTTCTATAAAGTTTCTAATATTAACAGAGGCGAGTAATTCCTTATGTTAATAGGCATTTCAAAAAGACAATCCATTGAATAAAACTTTTAATAGGATCATAGTAAAAATTAGTTACTCTCTCACAAATAATATATCGAAAATAATTTATAATCATAACAAGAATTTATTTGATAAATCGCTAAAAGACAATCAGCAATCAAACAAATTATTTCTAATTGTAGAATTATAGAAGATTTAAAATGGGAAGAATATTGAATTTCTAAGAAATTGGTATATCAAGCAAATATTTTCTCCATGGAAAATAGTATGGAGGAGGAGGTTTATATGGGAATCTCAGCGGGAAATTGGAAACGCAGTTTCTACAATCATAGACATTCTTTTTCCTACCATTTGATTAGTACCCAAACAGCCCTATTGAGGTGGTTTGGGACTTTAAGAGATAGGGGCCTAACACCACAAATTAAGTGGAGATTTATTCAAAATCTTTACTCCTTGAAGCTTCAACAGTAATCTTTGCCCGGGGAAAAATAAGCATTACTATTTATAAATTTACTTGTCAACGATTAAATAAATGAAATAAACTAGATTTTAACTGCCATCATAAAAACGGATTGAAGCTCATATGATAAAGATTAATGATTAAAAAATTGATTGTGATAACAATAGTAAGATAAAATTTATGACATCACTATTACTATTAGTATTGTTTGTGATGTGATAATAATAATAATAATAATCTCGTGCTGCTCGCAAGGTTTCCCTAACTCTCTCTCACCAACCGTCTCTATCATCCATCGCTACCGGCAGATCTTTCAGCGTACATCCTGTGTCTGTACAGAGCTGTTGTAGATAAGTTTTAGCTGGTCGTCCAACACTTGTGCGTCCATATGAAAGGGTCCATAGGAGAACGTCGCTTGCTCCTCCAGCAACGTTTCACATGTTCTGCTCGTCTAATTTTTATATTCTTCGAGGCAGGTGATAGGTGGCCGTACAGCTGCTGTTTTGTGGGATATTGCTCCTCGGATTTGTTTAATATGGCTCGAATCTTATTGATCTGGTCTTTGATGTATTTTGTTTGTTCTTTTAGGTAAGCATTAGATAAATCACTTTGTGTCTTCTTAAGTTTCTGAGCGTTGGCTTTAGTTGGGTTCCTTTGATTGCATAGGGTTCTGCTTTTCACGTCGTCACGTTTTTTCTTAACTGCTGTCCAACTGGAGTCGCAATTGTCTTTAAAAGTAATAAAAAGGCGCGGTAAAAAGTCGTCGGGAATCTTACACGTGTATGTTGTAGTACATAAGAAAACCCCGAGAAAGGAAAGGTTCACACATGGTCAGTGAAATCTTAAGTGAAAAGAAGCATAGGAGAAATGGGCCTCCCCTCAATTGGCAGACCTGTATAATCATGCGAATAATAATAATAATAATAATAATATTGATATATGCACAACCCAGCACCTGTCCTAGAAAATGACACGCATAAACTCCTAGGGGACTTTAACATATTAACGGATCACTTAATCCCGGCTAGAAGACCAGACCTCATGATAATCAACAAAAAGAAAATTTATAAAATTGTCGACTTTGCAGTCCCGGCGGACCACAGAATAGATCTGAAGGAAAGTGAAAAGAAAGATAAGTACCTCGACCTTGCTAGAGAATTGAAAAAGCTGTGGAACATGAAAGTAACGATTGTGTCAATTGTGATTGGTGCGTTAGGCACAATAACTAAAGGATTATTAAAAGGCCTCGAAGACTTGGAAATAGGCGGACGAGTAGAGACTATCCAAACGACAGCATTGCTAAGAACGGCCAGAATCCTGAGACGAGTCCTGGAGACTTGAGGAGACTTGCTGTCACTCAAACTCCAGTGAAAAACCATCAGCTAACACTGATGTGAAAAAATCTAAAGGAGTAAATAATAATAAGTACCTTGACCTTGCCTGGGAATTGAAAAAAACTATGGAACATGAAAGTGACAGAGAAACCAATTATAATTAGTGCTCTTAGTACAGTCACCAAAAGACTGGTACAAAGACTGGAGTACTTGGAAATAAGGGGACGAGTGGAGACCACCCAAATTACTGCATTATTGAAATCAGCCAGAATGCTGAGAAGGGTCCTGGATACTTGAGGAGACTTAGTGTCACTCAAAATCTAGTGAAAGATCCTCAGCAAACGCTAATGTGAAAAACTCTCAAGGAGTAAAATAATGATTAGCAATAATTCTAATAATAGCTAATTTTCTGATTATTATTAGTGATATAATTATTAATGATTAATTGTTACAATGATATTAATGATTTTCACGGATATATGAATGGTACTCGACAGGATAAAAAATAATATTCAAAAGTATTAAGACATTAAATGAAGACTAACTTTCAATCTTAAGTAGAAATCAGATAAAACCCTAAAAAATATTTAACTTAGGATAAGTTTGATATTAGTTATAGTATTTCTCGTCACATTTTCCTTAATAAATAAATAAATTGACAGATTTTCTCTTAAAACCAAATAGGTTAATTTATTCAGAGGATTTCAGTTACTGAAATTTCTGTGAGTCTTGTTATTTTTTTTTTTTTTTTGATATATGACACCAGACATTGACTTTACATCAGGTTCTGATATTAGTCTCTAGCCCATATATTTTTGTCTCCCCTCTTTGTTTCTTTCTTTATTCACTTTTTAAACGAGTAAGAATCCATTAAAAAATATTTTTGATATTTTTTGATTTCTCATATAGGTGACCAGTTGAAATGAATTTATTAAAGCCAAATAACGGTCTGTTGAGTTTTTTTTTCCAATTATATAAAGTTTCTCTACATGAAATTAATATATTTATTTATTTATTATCATAAATTGAGCACTCCTGGAGATTTATAAGAATCCTCTTATATATTCTCAGATTGCATCAATCCCAATTCATCTTCTTTATATATATATATATATATATATATATATATATATATATATATATATATATATTTAATTAATTTATGAGTACAGCAAAATTTGTACAATATAATAAGTGGAGACACCATTGGTGATTATAGTTGCGGAACTAAGTAAAACTAAAACAACGAAGGACCCTTTTCGGTACTTTTCAAGTTGAGGACACCGGAAAAATTAAATAAAAACGGGGTATATATCTATAATATATAAGTAGAATTGCCAGATAGAAGGGGGAAAAATTAAGTAACCCCTGTATCCAGAAGTTCCCCAAATATATCAAGAGTGTGACTGTTTAACTGCCTGCACAGAGAGGGGCGATTTATATCTCTATGAATCGCCTCTAGAAATTTGAGATGGAATTTATTTCTTGCCCTGAGCAGGACAGAAAAACAATCATCTTCATAACGAGTTCTGCAGTTATTTATAGTGAGCAGCTGCTCACCAATTGCCGAATCCATTGCTTGGGAATGCTCGGATGTTAATCGACCTGACAAAAGAGATCTGGATATATGCTGCCTAACCCTCACTTCGAGACGTTGACATCATCATCATCATCATATCGTGCTGGCAGCACGGATATCCCTGACCCTCTTTCGCCACTCCTCCCTATCGTTCATCGCCCTAGGTAGGTCTTCAGGACAACAACCTGTATCCTCACATAGCTGCTGAATGTACGTTCGTGCTGGTCGTCCTGCTTTTGCGCGGCCGTGTGTGGGGGTCCATAAGAGTACATCTCTTATGAGTTCATCTCTGCTTCTCCAGCAATGTCCTGCATGTCTGGTTCGCCTAACTTGAATAGTTTTCGTGATAGGGGGCAGGTGGCCGTACAGTTGGTGTCTTGTTGGGTGTTGCCGCCAGGACTTGTTGAGGATTGCACGCAGCATTCTTGTGTAATTGCCATCTAGTTTCTTCTCCAGCCGTTTTGTTAGCGTCCATGTAGTGCATCCATATAGCAGTATCGATGTGACCGCTGCCTGGAAGAAACTGCGTTTCATTTTATCGGTTAGGTCTGATTTCCATATAGTCGATAGCCTATTGATAGCTGTCCATGCTTTCGTTAACCTCGTTTCGATGTCCTTTTCGGTTGATTCGACGCTGCTTCCTAGGTACGTGAATTTGTCTACTAGTTTAAGAGGGGTTCCTTCTAGATTGGAGATGTCCCCCGTTTGGTTATAGCACATATATTCCGTTTTATGTGCATTAACATGGAGGCCTATGCTTGCTGCTGCTCGTTCCAAACTATGCAGAAGTGTTTCGGCTTGGTCAGGTGTATTTGCCAGTATCGCTATGTCATCGGCGTAGTCGGCGTCGGTAATTGTTGTTGCGGGGTATCTTCTGCTTCTTTTCTTCGTCAGTTCGAAGCCATTCTCTTTGATTTTGTCAATCGATGTTCTAAGTACGTAGTCTAGACAAATGATAAAGAGATACGGAGCCAGCGTGTCTCCTTGTAGTACTCCTGCTACTATGTCGAAGTATTCTGTGTCTCCATCTGGTGATCGTACTTTTACTTTAGTGTTTCTATAGAGAATCGTTATTGCCGCTACGGTTTCTTTAGGTATGCCGTACGCTAGTAGGATTTGTTCCATCTTTCCTCTGTGAATGGAGTCGAAAGCCTTGGTAAAGTCGACAAATATTAATGTCGCTTGTAGGTTCTTTGCCCGTACACCTTCAAGGATTCTGCGGATGGTTAATATTTGTGAGGTCGTAGATCTATTTCTTCGGAAGCCATTTTGGTTTTTTCTAAGTATGTTGTCGATTTTGGGTTCTATTCTGTTTTGTAGTAGGGCATTGTAGATTTTGGCAGCTATGGATGTAAGTGTTATGCCTCGGTAGTTTTTGGCTAATCCGAGGTCCCCCTTTTTAGGGAAGGGGAGTATGCATCCCTTCGTCCATCTATCTATCGGATTTTGATTGTATACTGCGTTGCAGTGTCGGAGCAGTATGTCGTCGAATTGTCTGGTCTTCCATACTTCCGGGGGAATTTCGTCCAGTCCTGCAGCTTTTCTATTTTTAATTTTTCTGAGAACCGAGTCGAGTTCTTCTTGTGTGAACGGTCCAAGTTTAATGTCTAATTGTTTGCTAATTATTCTGGTGATTGGTTCATGCGTTATTTTTGGTGGGTTTCCAAGTAAGTTTTCGAAGTGCTGTTTCCACAGTTTTATTCTTTCTTGTTGGTTTGCTGCTTTAAGTTTTGCTTTGGCCGTGGTCGAATTGCATCGAAAAGTAAATTTATAAATTAAATTACTTTGTTTAAAGATAGGTATATATATATGTATATATATATATATGGTGGGGGATTTGTAATTGAATTGTTTGTTGGTAACATCATTTTCAAACGACGCCGAGCTTATATGATTACACACAGATAAATGGTTTAAACTATAGCCATTACTTATAATTCTAAATGGCTTCAGATATTTCTCTCCAATGATAATTTTATTTGATATTAATGATTTATCTGCATAAAAGTCAAATGGTTTCAAGTACTGCTATCTAACATTAATATTTCTATTCATAAAGTATTCCTACCAAATTAAAATATGAATCATTTGTTTGCACACAGTCAAATGGTTTCAAGTCTTGCTATTTAACATTATCAAGTATTCCTATCCAATACTTACGCACAGTCCAGTTGGTTGGGGCCGTAGAATATACCGACTGCATCTCTGCAGAGGGGAAATATCCTGAGAGATTGTTTCGGATATAACATGGTGAGGCTCTAGTCTTGGAGCTTTGGGGAAGGTGGAGTATCGCTTCACTGCCATTACTCTCAGGTCCACTCTGACCCAGAGGGGAAGTACCTGTTAGGATTCTTTCACTGGATCGAATTGTTTAAACATCTGTGTGCAAATTTTGCACACAGAGGATGTTAAATTGAATAATTAATACTACATAGCAATAGGTGAAACCAAGTAACTGTGTGCAAATAAAACTATTGGTGTTAGCTAACTATACTTAGTAACCATTTGACTGTGTACAAACGAATGACTTATACTTAATAGAATTCTTAGTGTATGATAGCAATACTTGGAACGATTTAACTGTGTGCAACTGAATGAAAAGTGTTAAATAGAATTATTCGTGGTAAATAACAACTCTTGTAAACATTTAACTGTGTGCAAATAAAACTTTTAGTGTAAGCAATACTTGAAACCACTTCATTGTGTGCAAACAAACAATATTAAATAGAATTATTAGTGTTAAATAGGAATACTTAAAAGCCTTTAACTGTATTCAAACAATAGCAATATTCATTTATGTCCAACGAAATTAGTTTGAATTTTTATTGAAAATAGAATTATCTTTTGACAATTTACTTACAAATCACACACACACACACACACACACACACACACACACACACACACACACACACACACATAGATATAGATATATCATGTCGTGCAACCAGCAGGGATCTCACTGAACCTCTCTCGCTACCCATCTCTATCGTCCATCGCTCCCATGCTACCTCCTGTATCGGTACAGAGCTGTTGTATATAGGTTCTTGCTGATCGTCCTGTTCTTGCTCGTCCATGTGTTGGGGTCCACAGGAGTATATCGCTTATGAGTGAGTACTCACTTTTCCAGCAGTGTCCTGTATGTCTTTCTCTTTCTTTCAATCTCTCTCTCTCTCTCACACACACACACATACACACACACACTCTCTCTCTATATATATATATTAAACTGAATTCAGTCAAACGACTGGTGTAAATTAAATTGTAAGCATTACACAACAATACTTTAAACCATTTAGCAATATGCAAACAAATAATTGATACTAAATAGAATTGTTCGTGCTCGATAGGAATACTTGAAACTATTCAACTGTGTTCAAAAATGATTAATATTGAATAGAATTGTTAGTGTTAGAAAAACATTAACTGTGTGCAAACAAATGAGCTTAGGCTTGTTTAAACTCTTACCAACAATCAGTGTACAAATCATATTCATTAAAAACATATTTATGAACTGGATTTGGCATTAAATAATCAACAAGGGTTGATATGCCATAAACACCAATTAACCTAGCAACCAACTTACACATAAACGTGTCGTTTCAAATTACTAACAATAACAATCCCTAGCAAATGATAGAACAGTTCTATTCGACCCATTGATGGAACCCCCACAGGTAAGAGTTGACCTGGGAGTAATGTCAATGAAGGGATTCTTTATCTCCTCCAAACCCTAAGACTTGAGCCTCACCATCAGATGCAGTTTAATGTGGACCTAGGACACTAAATGGTTTCAAGTATTGTTATCTAAGACAAATAATAGCATTCAATATTATTCGCTTGAACGCAATTTGATAGTTTCAAGTTAAGCAAACAATTAAAAAGTTGTTTGATGCATAGACTCTAACATGTACAACTGCTTTGAATCAGAGTGGACCTGGGACTAATGTCAGTAAAGGAGCATTCTATATCCCCAAAGCTCCAGAACCGAAGCCACTCCATGAGATGTTTTAGTGTCATACCCAAGACACTCGTTGGGTGGGTTTTACCACCCTTTCTAGGTACAGCTGGCGTATTTGGTACCTCAGCCGACTGGGCGATTTTGCCATCAGAAAAAAAGCAGAATGTCAGGATTAATCTTAAGAGATGAAAGAGATCACCTTGAATCAAAGCGCAGATTAAGGAAGAAGATATAATAGAAATAGTTAGCCAATAAAAAAAAAATGAAAGTAAGCAAGGCTAATAACTAGAAAAGAGTGTCACAGGAAGTGAAGTGTTTAAAAAATTCTATGTTGAAGAGGGGTCATAATCAAATCCGATGTTTACAGGCAGAATCTCTCTCTCCCCCTCTCTCTCTCTCTCTCTCTCTAAACTGCCTTCTCACAGATCTGCCGAAGTTTTTCCCATTTATTGAGGCTAAAGCCTACCCATCCGAGATCTTGGCGACATAATGCCAGAACCAATCAAAAGTGGAAAAGAATAGATGCACTCGTCCTCTCCCGTAAGTCGTCCATTTCTGGTTCAATTCCGAGTCTCTCTCTGACAGACGGTGCAACCATTATCCTTTTTCGTCCCGGGTTAGCATGATGGCTGCTACAGAAAGAGAAGAGGATTAATTAAACAGTGACCAAGAAATAAAAAGCGGGGTAGAAAAAACACTGGACAATAAAAATGCAAATATGCAGGACAAGTAGTTTGAAAGGAGAGTAAAAAAAAAAAAAAAAAAAGAAATGAAAGACTAGCGTAGTTTGCTTTCTTTGGACATCAATCTTTGAGTTATTTGATATTAAAGTTATCTTTGGTGAAGAACAACAGAGGTAAAATCTAACTCATAGCTGGGATGGTATAGGTAGGTTCATACTTGCCCCAAGGATATTGTTTTGTAAGTGAACGTAATGGAGAGTCAGGAAGTCTAACTCGCTTATTTCGAGGTAGATGTCCAGCACTTTATCCATTGCACCACAGGGACTTACCCTGAAAGTGTAGTTAAAAATACTTGATACAGAAGTGTAGTTTGCCCGTTAGACGTGACAAAACCTAACCCAGTAAAGGAAGAAACTGGTAAAAGGCCATTGTCTAGCAGTGGACTATATATATATTAACGATAATTACTTAGTGAGTCAGGAACTAACTTACTATAGTTTCGCCTAAGCGGCTCATCAGGGTACCTAATCCCGAATATTTTGCACTACTTAGTATTGAGCACTTTTTGCATTGTAGCTTAGCAGCCCTAACAGTGTTTCTTTTTCTTTTAACCAACCAATTGCGTGTCTTTTGACTTTTTTCAATTGGTATGACAAGGTTGGCTTTTTCTTTTTTTTTTTCCAATATATATATTTTCCCCCTCGACAGTGATTCGTTGTATATTTTCATCTTCAAATCACTTGCCGGGTTTTTTCTTACCATAAGAGGTATCATTATATATATATATATGTATGTATGTATGTGTATATATTTATGTGTGTGTGTGTGTGTGTGTGTTTACTGAAGGGCTTGTATTGATATATTCTATTGATATATTCTATTGAAGACACACGAAGTAAATAGTAAGGGCTTGGTATATCTTTTCTTTCTGTCACTGCAAAGGTAGCGTATAATATAGGTTAAGCCGAAATTTACTTTGCCGGCAAGAAAGAAAACAAGACGATTCTAAGTCTAACATAAAAAGAAAAAAAAAGTTTTGTGAATGAATGGATTTAACGTGTCTCCGTCATTATAACAGGCGCATACGTGTTATAATATCAATGCTCGTAAGTCTACTTCTTTTTTCTTTCTTTCGTTATCAGTATAAATTTAAATATGTCGAGGTTAGAAATATCCGCAACAGCTTTTTATTATTTCTTAGAAAGTAATATCGTTATGTATATATAACCAGCCCCTCCACACGAGGAGAGGACAACAAAAAGTACTTTTTAAGTGATGTTTAACAGAGTTTTTCTTCAAGACCGGTTACTCAACCAATCCAGTCTGCTTTATGATTTATCCATAGTTTTAAATAGAGGATAGGTGGATTTATTCCTTTCGCACAAGCAATAGCGTTATGTAAAAAGAAAACAATCCCGCCCAGAATTTGAACTCAGTCCATTTCCTTCGATAACCGTTGTATCAAGAGCGCCTTCAATAAGATCCTTATAGAGACGAGGTTTTGCAAAGAGCTCATGTATCTTTCTCGGCGATAAACGAAATACCATTTTTCTCATACGATAGGAAATAGGAAAGTTCAATACTGCTCAGCAAACGTGTTGGTGGATTTTAGAATACATTGATTGTATCCCGTGTAGAGAGATAAGACCCGCCTACAAATGGGTGTCCTGGATATGACACTAAAATGAAACAACTGCATGGATATAAAAATAGATATGATGAAGATTCCCTAACGTACAGGTATGAAATAGCCCGAGATAAGTTGACATGGCGTTAAAATCAAAGAGTCAATTCTTTTTTTTTTGTCCATCTGTTATATATATATATATATATATATATATATGTCCGAGGATCATTAAATAAGTTTCCAGACTTTTTTCGTATGGGCACTTTTATTGATAGTACACACATGAAACTCTAGTCCCCTTCAAAGTAATCGCCTCCGGCTTCAATGCCCTTGTTGTACCGTTCCAACAACTTTTGGAAGGCCTCATGGAAGTCCTCTTGTGTGAGCGTGTCAATGACCTTCGTCACAGCCTCTTTCATCTCCTCAGTTGTCTCATAACGACAGCCTCTGAGCTTAGAGAACAACCAAAAGTCACAGGGAGCAAGGTCTGGACTATAGGGAGGCTGAAGAAGTGTCTTGATGCTCATCTTGGTCAAATAGTCTGTGACAAGGATGGAGTTGTGGACTGGTGTATTGTCCTGGTGGAAATGCCACTGGCCCGATTTGAAGAGTGCTGGCCTTTTCCCTAGGAATCTCTGCCTAACCCTAAAAACTTGGCCAAAGAACTCCGGTGTTCTGACTTCTTTACTCCTCCCACACTTCTCATCATCCCTCACTGACTCTCTGTCTTCCTTGAATCTCTTATGCCACTCGAAAACTGATGCTCGATTCATGCAAGATGGTCGAAAAGCAGTCTGAAGCATTCCATACGTTTCTGTGGCATTTTTCCAAGTTTAAAACAGAATCTAATTGCATATCGTTCTTCTAAAGTGTCCTCACGTCCAGAGTGCATTTTTGAAATTCACCAGCTCTGACAATCGGGCTTTAGTAGGGTGTATTCCAATTGCTGCTGTAGCTGTTCATTTGAACCTGAAATCATAAAACTTGGTCAGTCATCTCATAAGATGTATAGCAATAACATAGTGAATTTTCAAGAGTCTACCTCAATTTTAAATGCCTGTACAAAAAAAAGTCTTGAAACCTATTAAATGCACCACGTATATATATATATATATATATATATATATATATATATATATATATAAGTCGTTTAAATCGTTCTATGTCTAACCTCCAAAAAAGAGCCATAGCTGAACATCTTTGTAGTGACAATACACTGCTCCTTCTGATAAATTCAGAAAAAAACTATTTCAGATGTCTTTCCTTAATTTTTGTGCATGTGGGGTCTATACAAAAGTGTATTACAAATCTAAAATCTGGATGAGGCTTAGAACATCTTGAATGACCTTTGCGTGCATGCGTGTGGATGTATATATATATATACATCGACAGATAGATAGTCCCTATATATATATATATATATATATATATATATATAATATTATGTAGTTGCCCTCAAGCTTTTTCTCCATCCGTTTAGAAGGCGTCCATGTAGTGCATCCATAGAGCAGTATCGACATGACCGCTGCCTGGGAGAAACTGCGTTTCATTTTATCGGTTAGGTCTGACAAGAATGCTGCGAGCAATATTGAACAAGTCCTTGAGGCAACACCCCACGAAGCAGCAGCTATACGGCCACCTATCACCCATTACGAAAACAATCAAAATTAGACGAACCAAACATGCAGGACACTGCTGGAGAAGTTGGGACGAGCTCATAAGGACCCCTTCACATGGCCAAACAAAGGCAGGACGACCAGCTCGAACCTACAGTAGCTCTGTGTAGAGACGGGGTGTAGTTCTGAAGACCTGCCGGAAGCGATGAACGAGAGAGGGTCAGTGATATCCATGATGATGGCACGAAAAGATGATGATGAGGATAATATTATATCTATATCTATATTATATATCTATATCTAAATTATATTGTATTATATATACATATATATATATATATATGTATATTATATATAGATATTATATAAATATAGATATTATATATTAGATATTATATATATAGATATAAATTGATTATGTAGTTTGTTATATATATATATATATATATATATATATATATATATATATATATATATATATATATAGTATTCAGTATTAGTGATAGAATCTATATATCTAAGGATAGCGTAGACACAGTTCAGAGCTAGTCGACACCACAAGTGCATAGTCTAACTTTTATTTCTATTAATGACCTTTGACTTCCTATCCTCGCTTTCTTTATCATTTTCTATTCAGCAATGGGTACAATCTTGATTGTGAGGTAATATGGTTATATTTTACCCCATATCAACTTTTTTTTAGGTTATTTAATGCCAAATTCTGTTTATACATACATATTAGATATAAAAGAATTGTAAACGAATAGTTTGTTGGTAATATTTTTTAAACAACCATTTAGATTTTTTTTGTTTGTAGGCATATCAACCTTTCAAGGTTATTTAATGCCAGATCCTGTTAACGTTTATGGTTTTTGAGTGAATAGTTCATAGCTAACATTTTTAAATGAACCAGACCTTATTTGTTTGCAAGCAGTTAAATGGTAAAGCAGTTCTATTTGACTCATAGATAAGACCTTAACGGGTACTACCACTCGAGGTTAGAGTGGGCCTGGGAGTAATGGCAATGATAAGGCATTTCACATTCCCAAAGCTCCTTGACTGGAGCTTCACTATTAGAAGTAGCTTAGTTTCATATATAGGACACGAGTTCCATTTGACCCATACATGAGACATTAACAGGTACTACACCCAGGCTCAGAGTGGACATGGGAATAATAGCACGAAAGAGGTATTCCACATTTCTCAAAGCTCGGAGACAAGAGCCTCACCATCAAATGTAGTTTAGCATCATATACAGGATACTCGTTGGGTGGGGGTCTTAAGCCTCTGTAGAGATGCAGTCAGTGTGTTTTGCAACCCCGGTCGAATGGCCCACCATAACTCATTTCTTTGAAAACGTTAAATAACAATTGCTTTTGCTATCTAACACAAAGAGTTTTATTGGCACACAACTAAATCGTTTCAAGTATTGGCATCTGACACCAGAAATTCTATTCAACGTTATCAATTCTTTTACACGTAGAGAGTTCCAAGTATTGCTATGATATACTGATAATTCAGTTCACCAGTCATTTATTTGGTCACAGTGAAATGGTTTTACTCATACTAAATAATGAAACATCCTATTTGATACATAGATGGGGTCCGAACAGGTACAACCACGAAGAGTCTGAGTGGACCTGAGAGTAATGGTATTGAAGGGGTACTCCACATTTCCCAGAGCTCTAGGACAGGTACCTCTCCGCTAAATGCACTCCTTGTGGGAGGATCCTACCCCTCTGCAGTGATGCAGCTAGCATATTCTTCAGCCCCAGCTGAGTCTTATACTGACTTTGATTTATATTACCATATGAACTTTAACAACAATGTGCTGTTGGCGAAACATATTATCATCATTAGCATTAAGTCGTGCTGACAGCGCGGATTTTCCTGATTCTCTCTCGCCATCCGTCCCTATCATCCATCTATCCCGGCAGCTCTTCCAAAGTATATCCTGTGCCAGCACAGAGCTGATGTTAATAAGTTCTTGTTAGTTGGCCAACACTGATACGTCCATGTGCAGGGGTCCAGAGAAGAACGTCACTTATGAGTTCGTCCTTGCTTCTCCAGAAGTGTCACTCATGTCTTGTCTAATTGGGATGGTTTTAGAGATGGGAGGTAAGTGGCTGTGCAGCTGTTATTTCTTTGGATGTTGATTCCGGGATTTTTTCAAGATAGCTCATAGCATTATTGAGTAGTTCCCATCTTACCCTTTCTCAATGCTTTTTGTTAGCGTACATGTTGTGCATCCATACAGTAGTACTGACATAGTGACAGCTTGGAAGACATCCCATTTTATTTCATTGGTTAGATTAGACTTCCATATGGTCTATAACCTATCGAAAGCAGTCAACACGTATATTAATATCAAATTCAGTGGATGAGACATTGCTGCTGAGGTATATAACATGTCTACTAATTTCAGATGCTCGGCACTTAGAGTGGAGGTGGCTTCATCTCGTTTAAAACACGTGAATTCTGTTTTATTAAGGTTTATATTGAGGCTAATGCCTCCAGCTGCCTGCTCTAGGCTCCACAGTAAAGATTCGGCTTGGGCAGGTGTGTTGGCAAGAAGCGCTAGATCATCTACATAGTCTTTGTCTGTTAGAGTTTCTGCAGGATATCGTCCGCTTCTTGACATTTTTTAGCGTGAACCTATTTTCTTTTACTAGATCTATCGACGTTTGAAGTACGTAATCTAGACAGATTATTAACAAATATGTTGCTTATGAATATCCTTGCAAATGTCCAGGGACAATATTGAAGGAGTCTCTGCCTCCATCTGGTGAATGAACCATTGCTTTCGTATTTTTATAAAGCATCATTATATCTGTAACAGTTTCTTTCGGGAGACCATACGATTGAAGTATTTGGTCCATCTTCCTTTTGTATGGAATCAAATATCTTGGAAAAATCTACAAATAAAAGTGTTGCCATGATATTTTTTGCATGAACTTCTTTGATGATTCGACAGATTGACGGAATTTGTGATATTGTGGATCTATTTCCCCAAAAACCGTTTTAATTTTCCACCAGAATTTTCTCAATTTCAGATTTTATACTGTTGAGAAGCAAAGCATTGTGAACGTTAATCACTATAGAAGTAAGAGTTATGCATCTGTAGCTCTTGGTGATTTCGACGTCACCTTTCATAAGGTAGAGGAAGATGCAGCCTTTTGTCCATCTCTCTTGCAAAAACGAAAAAGTAAGTCATCAAATTTCCTTGTTTTCCATACTTCTGCGGGTATGTCGTCGACACCAGCATTTTTTTTTTTTTGCTTTTGATTTTAATCAGTACTACGTTAAGTTTTTCCTCTGTAAACGACAGATCAATGTCTATTTAGTAATTTAAAAAAATTGGGATAGGTTTATCAGTGACTTAAGGGGATTTTCCAAGTGTATTATAAGGGGAAATTACGATTGTGTCTCAGCTGAGGGTTATTCAAAAAGTTCCGAGCCTCACTTGCATTTTAGATTTGTCGCACACCTTTTGTATTTTATGAGCCTCACCAACACTGGAATTTAGGCAGAAGTCCAAGTTAGTATTTTTTTTTAATTTCATAAGTGGTAGTATGTTATCACAAAAAATGTTCAGCAATGGCTCTTCTTTCTGGGTGAGTCATCGAACTTTTTGAAGAACCCTCGTTTGTATGTGTGTATGTGTGTGTGTGTGTGTGTGTGGAATGTGTAGAGTGTATGCAAGTGTGCGTGATTGTGTGTATTGACGAGTGTGTGTGTGTGTGTGTTTGAGAGAGAGAGAGAGAGAGAGAGAGAGAGAGAGAATGTCATGAGCAATTTCCTCTATCACTACATCATATATATATATATATATATATACATATGTATATATATATATATATATATATATATATACATTTAATTTATTAATAAAGGAAATAACGAGTTTCATCCTCTTACTAGTATATATATATATATGTGTGTGTGTGTGTATGTGTGTGTGTGTGTGTGTGTGTGTGTGTGTGTGTTTGTGTGTGTCTGTGAGTGTGTGTATTTCTGTGTACCATAATTGGCTTTGTGGTTTTATTTATCAACTGTGTTACATGAAATATATAAACTGGACCAGAAGTAAATCCACAAGTGGTTTGATTATTTGACAGAAGTTTATCTGTTTGATATATGAGTACACATTGGTCTCGTATCACGTTTCGTAGATTTCTTATTCATTTTCTTCTTATTATGAAAATTCCACCGCCACTACCACCGCCACCGCCTTTACCACCTCCTATCAAGTGGGTATCTCATGAAATAGGCGCGGTCAGAACGTTCAGAGCAAATGGGTTAAACATGGCAGTACACATGCTGTTAGGTAGACTACATAATTTTCATACACAAAGCGGAACTGCGTGTCATTTTTCATAGCATTTCACATGCAAACTTTTGAAGACGTTTGGAGTTTACGTTTTTTCCCTTTTAGGGCGGTAAAAGCTTTAGTGTAGGCTTGAAAATCTTTTCTTTGTTGACGAGATAAAGCTTTATGGTGCTTGGAAGTAAACTTTATAATTTTAGATATTAAAATAAACTAAGGGAAAACGTTATGATGTATAAAAAGTACTTAAGCTTTTTGCGTTTTAATCTAAAGCTTTTTTTATGTACTCAGCTAAAGACAATAATCCCTACTATGACTACTACCATTATTATTATTCCATTGGCCTAATGAGTAGAATGTTTGCGAATGGTCCAGGAGACCGGCGTTCAATCCAAGGTCGAGTCATACCAAAGACTCAAAAAATGGTACATGATGCCACCTTGCTTAGCACTTAGCACATTAAGATGAGGATCAAGGGTAAAGTGGAGCAATCCTGGGAATGGAGTAGCACGCCCCCCCGCTACACGTCGGTGTAGTAGCTATTGAAAAGGGAGCCTTCGGGTCACCTTCGACTAAGGTCACCAACTTTACTTATTTTTATTCTTTTGAGAGTTTTTTTTACACGTTTTTCCCCGGAGTCTGAGTGACAGCAGCTTTCGCAAGTCTCCAGGACTCTTCTCAGTATTCTGGTCGATCTCAACAATACTGTAGTCTGAATGGTCGCCTCACGTACTTTTATTTCCTGGTCCCCCAGTTTCTGTGCCAATCCTTTGGTGAGTGTACCGAGCGCACCAATTACAATTTGTATCATCCACACTTTCATGTTCCACAGTTTTTCCAGATCCCTAGTAAGGTCCTGGTACTTATCTTTCTTTTCGTTTTCTTTTAATTGTACTCTGCGGTCAACATTTTCTGATTCTGTTGTCTAGATATTGTTATTCTGTTTATCATTTGGTTGCTTGTGTTGTTTCTGGTCTCTGTAATTAGTCAGTCTGTGCCTTTTCTTATGTAGTCTTTGAGTTGTCGTATCGATGCATCGACACAATCCACAACGCTCTTCCTCCTTCTTTTGTTGACATATACAGTCAGTCTGTGTCATCTCTCGGATGTAAGGTCTTATACATCGTCATTAGGGCCACAGCCCAGGTGTTTATCTATTTCATGAGATTTTTGCTATATAAATCAAGTAGGTTTCTTTTTATGCGAGCGTTCTGATTTTTTTCTTAAAATCAGTCAATTGTCTTTTTCCGCTTCTCATTATCATGGCACATTTTTTTAATGACAAATTCCATCTCTATATCCTGAATATCATTATTATTAATTCCCTCCATGCAACTTTATCACACCAGCGTGGTCTTCTCTGAGACAGCAAATCTCCTTCAGTTTCCAAGATTCTTTTTTTGCTAATCTCAACAATGCTGTAATCTGTATGGTCTCAATTCTTTCCCTATTTTCATTACCTCCATCTTCTTTCTTAGAACAGTTTCCTGAAATTTCCAAGGACAACAACTATAATTTGTATCAACGTCAATCTCCTGTCCTACAGTTTTTTTTCTCTGGCAAGGTCCAAGTATTTGTTTATTTTTTAAAAATTTTCTTTTATTTCCATTTTGCAGTTCAATCAAAAGGCAAAAATCTTGGTAGCAAGTTCTTTATTATTTCTATCATTATTATTTATTTTTTTAACATTACATCCGGTTTCATAAAATCCTTCACCAGAACTTTACTTAAGATTTAGATTTAGGGAGGGGCGTGATTCTAAGCATTTATGTTTTCGTTGAATATTTTTCAGTCATATTGATAATTACTCTCCGAAGGCGATGAGCAGTTCCATAAAAAGGAAAATTTTCATATTCCATATGGGCTAGGACTGTCAGGTATCTGGTTAACAGTGTTTATCTGTCCCTTCTTGATCATACCTGGGACCAAAATATTACTGGCTTGGAGGTAGTTTTAAGTTGCTACATTTTTTCTGTTTCTTTTTCTAGATATTTGTATTTATTTATTTTATCATTAAGGGTTAGCCAACACTTGTACCCCGTTATGGCAAACGGAATCAGAACAGGCGACCCCACCGTGAATTCAATAAAGGATGTAGTTCGAAGTTCCGTGAAGGTTTCCGAGTTCGACAAACACCTGAAGAAGGCCGGAGGACATATGGGCCGAAACATTGTGGAAATAGCAATAAAGATGAAGATAATAGTCCGAAAACCCTTAATGATAAAATCACCAAACTTCGTCTGAGAAATTTAGTCAACTTATTTACTTTATTATAATATTTGACTGATTCGTTGTCTGATTAGCACTGACATATCAAGTAAAAGACATATTTTTCTTTAATAGTCATTAACCACTATATCTGGTTTAAAACTCTTCATTTTTCTATCTATTTGGATTGTAAAATCACAAAGAATACTTTTTTTTCTTTTGGTTTTTGTTATTTGTTCAGTTTGATGTTTATAGTATTTTTTTTCGTTTTCGATATTCCATAGTATATACATATTTTCAAATGAGTATAATGTTTTTTTTTTTTTGGTTAATTTTCACGAGGTCTGGTCTTCTGTGCGAGATTTGATGATCTGTTTGTATTTCGAAATCCTTCTTCCTCATTCTTTTCTCGATACATTATAGTCTGTCTACGTCATTTCTCGGATGCATCATTATTAGCAATCTTGTCCTCTGGTCCATTTTCTAAAATAACTAGGGACTCCAGTTGATTGTGAGTTGTTTCTTAACGAGATTTACCGGTCTCCTACGGGACGGTGTAAAAGAAAGGAATTTATATGGAAAAAGAGAAACGAATTGGAAAGAGAAAGGTAGATTCCCGAAATCCAGGTCATCATAGTAGTAGACACACCCTGGTTAAAAATGGAAACGTGTCAGCAGCAAATTAGTGACGGGTTTTGATTGGCTGTGAGAGATTCAAATAGAAAAACCGTTAAGGGAGTGGACGCGGCATAGAAAAAGAGGAAAAGGGTAGAATAGAGACGAGACACGACGATATAAAGATGAAAGTTGGAGCCCAGATGCAATGCTGTGAGGATGGAACCCGTGAACAAGCACGTGCAAGAACTATAACAGAGAACAGAGAAACTAATATCAAGGTCTGTGTCTGCTCCCTTTCTCCCCATGTCATATTGTTTCTCTTTGTTTTGCTAAAGAGGTCGATTCAGTTTATATTCTGTTCCTCTCTTCCCGACGACTGCTAAAAAGTGTAGTGGTGAATAAAGGCTATGTCAACATTTTACACTATTTAAAAAAAGGGGTTTTTGGATGGATAAATCTCACAAAATAGTTTAAAAAGCAACTCAATAAATATGGTAGAAAAATTATCACTAAAATTGCTTGCTGTAATAGTAATTTCTGTCCTCGGGACATTTTCTTTAAAGCTGAATAGAAAAACTTCGAATGTCTGGTTTGAGTGTGAGTCATAGTTTTATTCCCTGATAAAATAAAACGAAAAATTCTTTAAACTGGAACCGTGTCATTACTACTGTATTGTTGCACCGCTTGTACTTAAACGAAACACATGGAGAAAAATCTAGATAGAAACTATACAAGGATACTCGTGCTGTTTTGAAGAAACCCTGAAAGCAGCACGATACAAAAAAGCAGCTGTACGGCCACTTACCTCCCATTTCATAAACCGTCTGAGTAAGATGAGCAAAAAATGTTGAACACTGTTGAAGAAAGAAGGACGAACTCATAAGCGACGTTTTTATAATGAATTACAACTCCAGTGTTAATCGAAGAGCAAAAATTTACATTCATCAATTCTTTGAGGACACTGCGTGCCATTTAGAGTGCGATGGCCGATGATGAAGTATGGAGAGAGAGAGAGAGAGAGAGAGGGAGGGAGAGAGAAAGAGAGTTAAAGGAATCTGAGCTGTCGGCATACAGGATAATGCGATAAAAAAATCTACGTACAAAATCTTATGCTAATGTTTTACTTTCACAAATTTATATATCTCGAAAATTTTCAGCTATTGTCATCATTGAACGAAGATTTGTTTAACTGGTATGGCCAAAATGTGCCGCAGCGTGTCCAGGGTATGGCACTAAACTGCTTCCAGTGGTAAGATGCCAAATTTATTTTAGGTTAGAGAATTTCAAAACTGTAATGCTCGGAATGCAGGATGCTGAAACAAAATTAGGAATATTCTAGTATAATAATGAACGACCATTATGAAACAAGATTAATTTTAACTTAGAAAATAAACAACAAAATAAGAAGAGAGAGATGAAACAGTAAATTTACTCAGTATGGCCACCATTTTTTTCAATTATTGTATCAACATGCCTTCAAAACGATTTTCATGCCTTCAAAATGAGACATTTTATTTTATTCCTCCTCAATAGCTGTTTTAAGCGAACCAATATTTGGATGTGAAGTTGCATTGGTTTTGTTTTCTAAAATATAGGGTGGAACGATAAAATTGTCGTCCTAAAGAAAACAACACTACAGCTTTATTTTAAAACTTTTATAGAAAAGATCAATTCAGGTAACTATTATGTAGTAGAGCTGACATCTATTCAATGTAGCCGCCTTCAGCCTCAATCACCGCCTCGATACGGATACGGAACTGAGAGCATGCCTTTTCCACAAGCGCCGGCGGGAGCTCGGCGAATACTCGGCGGATGGCGGCGATCAGGCTGGCTTGGGTGTTGTGGGAGGTTATGTTGGTGATGTTCTCGACGTATGACCAAACGAAGTAGTCCAGCGCGTTCAGGTCGAGGGAGGAAGGGGGCCAGTGAGAGAAGGGTACAAAGTCGTAGCACCCCTTCTGAAGCCAAGCCTGGATCTCTTTGGACTTGTGGGCCGGTTCCGAGTCCTGCTTCGACACCCAGGGTCTGCCACCGGCCACTTGATTGTACCAGGGGATCACCACATTCTTCAGTACATCCAGGTACATTTTTTTGTTGACTTTCAAGCCGACTTCGAAGATATGAGGTGGCATGATGTGGCCCTCACTTGAAACCACACCAAAGACCATAACCGTAGCCGGAAACTTAGTTTTCATCACACTTTGCACGTCCCTGTTATTCGGGGCAATCCAGATTTGCATTTTGAGGGTGCTGGCAATGGTCCTGTAGTCATAACTTGGATTGGTAGAGTGCATGAATTGTACAGTGGCGCATCTCCGATCTCGCTCGTTGAACATTGTGTCACTTTCAGACATGATAGAAGGCTCTTATCGCTCACGGGATTTGTACACAACTGGCCAACTAGTAGATAGTCTGCAACAAAAAAAGAAAACCGGTTTTCATTAAACGGAAATGGAATCATGTCGTCTTTTCGAGGGCGACAACTTTATCGTTCCACCCTGTACCCAATATAATCAAAAGGCTTAAGGCCGGGGCCTTAATTTGGTCTAATTGCTATTCTTATAGTTTTTTCGTCCATTAGCGTGCTTTCTTATTGGCATTGTGACTCTTTCTTAATCGCCGTAGCGAGAGCAGTTAAAAAGCCTTATTTTCTTTTTTCGTTTAATCCTCTCTCTCCCTTTTCCTTAAAAAGCTCTTTATCTATTAAAAAAATATTTGCTTTGTTTCCGGTAGATAAAGAAACTTCGATTTTTTTCGGCGTTAAGCAAATCGTAGATTCTTTGTCGTTTCTTTTCTTGCTCACTCATACTGGGATGAATTTTAATGAAAACGTGCTTGAATGATAGAGATAATCGTGAAATTTTAGATTTATCACGTTTTTTTTTTCTTTAAAAAATTGACTAATCAGACTAAAAAAATGTTTTACAAATTATCCCATGTTCTATGTACGCACCCTAAAGATGAACCTATTTCTCTTTCAAATGTCTTTCAGTGCTCGACCCAGTTATCCGGGTTTAGAATACACCAACTTTATCTTCCGTAGAGGAAGTAAGCCCCCACCCCACCCCAAAGGGATGTCTTGGGTATAACTGTATCCGGAGTTGAACTTTCGGTTCTGGAGATCTTGAAAGTGTAAAGTACCTCTTTATTGCAATTACTTCCAGTTCCACTCTGACCTGAAGTGGTAGTACCTGTAAGGTCTCCATCCATGGTTCAAATAGACCTGTTTAAAACTTATTCGTATTTGTTCGAACCGCGTGCATATAACCTCTTAAGATACAACTACATCCCAAAAATGTAAATGTGAAAATACAATGACCATGATTCCCTAATATCTTGGCATGAAATAACCCTAGGTGGGTTAACATGCTATTAAAATCAACCAAATAATCAAACGGTTGTCCTGTATCTAATAAGGGAACATGGACACATCACGTGATGTAAGCAATGTAGATTACTAGATCATTGTTCCTGAGTTCTACCCTCATTGTGTCCCCTTTACTTGTGCCCATGTGATGTCACGTTTAAGCTAAGTCTAGTAATCAACTAAAATTGTAGATCATATTTTTAAACTGACTTCAGCTTGAAATATATATTACTCTAACTCCTCTGACATAAGGAGGATGCTACACAGGCCGATTTTTAAGTGGAGTAAAGCTAGTTTCAATTTAGAGTTTTCCTTCTTTCACGTTAGTTGCCAAACCGAGGCTAAAGAATCTAGTTTACCCTATTTCCTGTAGCTGTCGCGTGAATAGATGGCTTCATTTCGTCTCGAATTTGAACTCGGCCCACCGATTTTATTTTATACGACGATTACCGTTATGCCACATACTCCTCGTTATAAGATAACCCAGCAACGGTTGATATGCCGTAAAATCAACCAAATATATTGCTGAGAATGATACCATGATGAGGAATAAATCGACATCGCTTTGGGGCGATCTAATTGGTCACTTAAAATGTCCCCATTCATTTAAGCAAATGAAAGATTTGATATCTAAAAATAAAGTCAAACGAAAAATAAAGTTGATCTCTAAAGATAAAGTAGAACGTGGGAATCCAGCGTAATTACTTTATCGGAGTTAATCCTTTTAAATCTTTCTACATTATGAAGTAAAGATGAATATGTTTGCTGAACGCTTCCGAAAGCAGAAACAGCTAAGAGTCAGCACTGTCTGCAACATATCCCTTAATTGTAATACCTCTTTCCCAGTTCACGACTATTTTGACATGTCTGCTCTTTTGTTTAAGTAAATTGACATCAACCAGATTTTGAAGAGTCGATCACAAAACGCTGTTGTTTCACTGTGAAACACAGATTCTGTTTATGTTTGGAAGGATTAATGGTCAGATTCATTCGAGGCTCAAATGAGTTGAAAGCTTTAAAAATTCGTCTTTGCTGACACAAAGAAAGAAACGGTTCAATGAAGGATGCTCTCTCCCAAAAAATGCATTGTAAAGAACGTAAGATTTGTTTGCCGACACTGGTTTTTGTAAATATGAGCAGGAAAATTAAATACTTTATAGGTCACCATCATTGTGTACTTTAGGCCTTGGGCCACTACTAAGCTAATCTTAATAAATAAGAATTTGCCAACCAGAGTGTGTCAATTAGAGACCGAATTGAAAAATTTTTCTATGCATGCAACATAATATTCTTTTATAAATTTCTACTGGTTTGTAAGTACGCAGGTGATAATATTCCTAAAAGATGGCCTGTTGTGTTGGCTGGGGCCGTAAAAAACATCAACTGTACTTCTGCAGAGTGGTAAGACTCCGCACCCAACAAGTGTTCAAGGTATAATGCTGAACGGCATCTGATGCAGAGGCTCCAGTTCTGGAGTTATCAGGAACATGAAGCACTTTTTCATTGATACCGCTCCCAGGTTTACTCTGACCCGGATTGGTTTTTCCTGTTTTGGTCCTATCTGTGGGCCAAATAGAACTTTTTAGTCATTTACGAAGGATTAATATAGTTATTAAAAGTTATATAAAACCATTCAACTGTGAATCCTGATTTTCTAAGCAGGATAAAAGATTAAACCAAATTCATTTTCTTAAAAAGGGCGACATGTTGCATTAGACAAACTTCAATAAGTATCAAAAAATGCTCTAGTTTGTGTTAGTTTATTTGTTTTGTTTTATTTTATTTTTAACGGCGTATCAACTTTCTTAGGTAATTCAATGCTAAAGCCAGATTTGTGGAAGAACTGTAGTGTAACTATTTAACCCAGAGCTGGGAAGGGGGGATTAGGGAGTTCATGCCTTTCCTAAGAGTATTAATTCGAAAGTGGACGTAATAGCGCAACTGGTGTTCAAACTCGCTTCTTTCGAGGTCGTAGTCCAGTCTGTGAACTATTACACCACCGAGACTCCTCTACAACATTGTGGCTGGAGGCGTACTTAGCATAACGGTTATCATTAGAGGAAATTGAATCGACTATCGCACATATGTCCTTAGGAAAGGCTGGAATCCATCTACTCCCTCTCTCTCTCTCCCAGATATGCATTTATAGTTGGGCAGACTGAATTCTTTAGGCTTGTTTAGGCAAACAGTCTAAGAAAAAAACCTTGAACATTGACATTGTGGCAGAAGGGGTTGGGTAAATACTCTACTTTCTGGTTGGACTCCTTATAGAGTTTACCGCACTATATGAATACCCAATTCTGAGTGAGTTCGATTCTCTTTAGCCTTGTGTAAACTTAAACTAAACTTTGTGATTGAAAATTAACAAAAAATTGATACATAATCACTTGAATATTTCATTTACAGAAGAACATTATCAAGTATTTGCTCGTGGTTTTTTAATTATTGTCGTAGGAAATGAACGCAGTGATGCAAGTTCAAATCCTGGACGAGATGCATTTCACAGTGCGCTAATATCCTTGGGAAATGTATGAATCCAACTATTCTCCTTTCAGCTATGGGCAAATAGTAGGGAAGACTGGGTTTTTAAGCCTTGGAGAAGGAGAAGATAAATTCTGAATTAACTCCTACGCTTCAAAATTGACCTTGTGTGTCTTGCTCCTGCCGCAGGGTTGGTAAATTCTAACATTATTGTGTAATCTTTGACAAATATGGTCAAAAAAGTTATAGATATTTTTTAGACGAAATACATAATGGATAATAAAGGGAATGTTTCTTTTTCTTAACAGTGTTGGGTTTTGATTTTTGAAAAAAAGATATTATTATCCACTTGTCAAAAACTACTTTCCTTTACAGAGGTGTTTTTTTTTGTTTACCATATTTACCAACCCCTCCGTTCGGGCTGGATATGACACAAGGTCAATTTTTAAGCGGAGTTTAACAGGTTTGAATTCAGAGTTTTCCCTCTTCTAGACTAGTTGGATTCATAGTGTAATGTGAAATGAAATCAGTCTCGTCCAGGATTTGAACTCGTGTCGCCGTGTCCATTTCCAACGACGATATCCATTACACCACGGGCACCTCTTTTTTTTTTTGTTTACAGTTTTAATGCTGAAGTGTTTTGTAATAACTAATACCAAATAATATCCGTTTTCATTGTAAAATGATCCACTAGGAATGATAAAATCGTGGTAACATTCTATGATGTAATCAAAGTTGATAGAACTTGGTCTCGTAGACCATTACTTCAAATTAAAGCTGTTCTATTTTCATTAGGCGTCTCATACACGTGTCGACATGCGAATCATAGTAAATACCAGCTGCAAAATAATGGCACGAGCCGAGCACATACACACACACACACACACACATATATATATATATATATATATATAATTAATGACGTTTTCTAATAGACACGGACGTGTACGTGTTAGATGACCAACTAGAAGTTATCAATAATAGCACTGTACGGACATAGGATGTAGTTTAGAAGACCTTGCAGGAAGCGATGGATGATAGAGATGAATAGCGAGAGAGAGAGACAGGGAAATATATGCTAACAGCGCGTGATGATAGTGATATTTTATAAAGCCAGAATCTTCGGCTATTAAAGGAAAATGTTTTGCGTCTTATTTGTTATTTGTTTATTTACTGCTAAATGAAAGCCCAACGTGAACATCCTTTAAATAGTAATTAATAGAACTTCCATGATGCAATGAAATAGCTTATTGGTGCATAGTTTTTCCGATCCCTTTCTCTACAATCGGTCAGCACCTATTTCTTGACCTCACCTTTCTTCTCCTTCGTTCGTTCTTCGGTCGTCTCCTGGCGATCTGTTTCATGTTGTCATCTTTGTTTTTATTGCTGTCATCTGAATCAGTAAAAGTAAGATGGATCATTCAACTATTCCTGATAAGGGTTTATCACAAACTGATTACTTTATGATTCTGGAACTGTTTCGGTCACTTTAATGAAACCTTTTGATGGGAGCCGTAATCTCAGAATGATCCAGAGTTCAATGGCCGACCATCATACTGGTTAACCAGTTATGTTTTTCCTCAGGTTTAACGGCTTATGACATAATTTGAATGCTACTCTACATGTCAAAAATAGATATTACCAATCTATTATGTAACTGTATATACAATTTTTAACTTTGTAATTCAGTTTTCAGTAGAAGTTTTTAAGTACGTATGGAGCCTTGTTCTTGTAAGCAGGTGATATTATATCCGACATCCAAGTGTAGAGTTCGACCTAAAACTCACACCAGAGAGGGCATTAATCACACTGAGACCCCTCCCACTTGAACTGCTGTTAACGAGCCACTAACTTTAACGATAAACGCCGCACTGCTTGCAGTCTTTAGTTCTGACCTTAAAAAACAGCATAAAATTGCTGGTAGAGACATTTTCCCAGACATAATCGCCAATATCTATAATAAGCGTATGAAATGCTTTTTTCTTAGAGACTTTCCAGACTTAGAAAAAAAAAAAAACAGAAAAAAAAGAAGGTCTGCAAATATAAAGATTAATCACATTAAAAAAACATAGAAACATTTACGGGGAATGAAGAAAGGAAAAAAACTGCCAAGCCAAGTTGTCACCTTCCAATGAAATATCAGTTTTCATTTTTCAAAAACTATTTGGTGACATTCATTTTCATTTCTCACCACTTGGCGTTTTCCTTGGAGAGTTCTGGGACATGTTTCAAGTGCCAGTTTATTTTCTCAGATTTAGGATTGTTGTTTTTTTTTTTTTTTTTTTTTCTTCTTCTTCTCATAACTACTGCGATGCTAGTAAGTCTGAATTCAAGCAAATCACTTCAGATTTGCGGGAATCTTCTTTCTTGTTGTTCTAACTAATCTTAACAGTGCTGTGGTCTGAATAGTATCGATTATTCCTCCGATTTCTAATAGTAGTAGTAGCAGCATTAGAAATAGTAGTAGAATATTCGAACATTTCTTAAGCGCTGTAATTACATATTTTTTAATCGTTAAGAAATTTTTATAAAATCGAAGAAATAAGACATTATAGTGATTTGGATATCCCTTACTATCCCAATAGTCACTCATAAATTTCTTTCATGGCAGGATCTGATCCGATATAACCACCACTGTTAGTGAAATATCTATCTATCTATCAACTTTTATTCATATCTATCAAAATAGCAGCAACAATAATGAGTACAAAATCAACGTTGACTGTGTTTAAGTAACACCATTGTTTGGTTGCAAGAAAGATGGTTAAATCTATCTATCTATCTATCTATCTATCTATCTATCTATCACAGCCTGTTCATATCTATGTATATGTCTTACTCTGTACATATCTATATATCTCAGTTTGTTCCTATCTATCTATCTATTTTGGTCTGTTCATATCTATCAATCGATCGATTGGTAGATCTCAGTCTGATCTATCTATCTATCTATCTATCTTGTGCAATTAATGTTTATTCTTTATTAGGTTGCTTTGTTTCAGATAGCTTTCGCAGAAATCAATCCACGACATCACAAATTTTGACTATCTGTCGAATTCTAGAAGGTGTACGTGCAAAAACCTAGAGGCAACAATATTATTTGTCGAATTCTCCAAGGTCTTTGACTCCATACACAGAAGGAAGATGGAGCAAATACTACACGCCAACGGCCTACCCAAAGAAACCGTCGCAGCCATAATGATGTCATATAAAAACATGAAAGTAAAAGTCTACTCCTTGGATGGAGACACAGACTACTTCATAATTGTAGCAGGTGTGCTGAAAGGAGACACATTGGCCCCATACCTCTTTATCATCTGCCTACACTACGTGTTTAGAACATCCATTGGTAAAATGAAAGACAATGGTTTCAAGCTGACAAAGGAAAGATGCAGAAGGCACCCCGCAAAAACAATTACGGACACGGACTACGCTTCTGGCAAATACACCTTCCCAAACCGAAACCCTGCTATATATTCTGGAACGATCAGCTGCAGGCATAGGCCTCTATGTCAACACAAACAAGACGGAATACATGTGCTTTTATCAAACAGGTGACATCTCCACACTAAATGGTAGTTCTCTGAAACTAGAGGACAAGTTCACTTACCTCGGAAGCAGTTCCCCATCAACCAAGAATGGCATCAACACGCGACTAGCAAAGGCATGAACAGCTGTTGATAGGCTATTGGTCATATAGAAGTCAATCCTGACTGTTAAAATTAAACACATTTTTTTTCCAAGCAGAAGTTGTGTTGATACTGCTATATAGATGCACTACATGCACGCTAACGAAACGTATGGAGAAAAAGCTTGACGGCAACTACACAAGAATGCTGCGAGCAATATTGAACAAGTCCTGGAGTAAATACCTGACAAAACGGCAGCTGTACGGCTACTTATCACCCATCACGAAAACTATCCAAGTTAGACAAACTAGACATGTGGGACACTGCTGGAGAAGTGGGGACGAACTCATTAGTGACATATTTCTGTGGATCCCTTCATATGGACGAGCAAAGGCAGGACGACCATCTAGAACCTATATACAACATTGTGCCGATACTGGATGTAGCCTTGAAGACCTACCGGGAGCGATGGATGATAGAGATGGGTGGCGGGAAAGGGTCCGGGAGATCCGAGCTGGCAGCGTGACATGATGATGATGATGATGATAAGATGTCGGATACAAGTATGATTTGGTTTGGTTTGGTATAGTTTCTTTGATTTAATGGCATATAAACCTTCATAGGCTATTTAATACCAGAGTTATCCTCTCAGAAGAGCAGTAGTGATACCATTTAACCAACAGCCGGAGGGATAAGGTACAAGTACAGAGATTCTAGGATTTCATTTCAACTGTGTCTCAAAGACACGGAAGTTACGAACAAAATTTGAAAAGGGAAAGGAAATAAAACAATACGAGTCCGTACTGCCCCAAACAAGTTTATTCGTTTTAAGAGTGGTGGCTTGTCTCATGAGACTTGTACGACAAACACAGTTGTCTCTTATAAAGCTTTTAAAACGCAGGGTATTAGAAAATCTGACCACAAGAAATAAAAAGCAATCAAACAAGCAAGCAAAGGAAATTCCAAGTATAGCAGGGATTATCGAAAGATACCAAAGATGGACTATGATATGAGCTTCATAAAATATACATGAACTCCTGTGAATTATCTGGAAGAATTATCGGTCGATTGATAAACGAAAATACACGAGATTCACCCTTGCATTTGGATTTATCTTATTGAATCACTTGCAAAACCCCTACGTGACAGAAAGAGTGTGATACCAGGTGATTTTTCAAATGATTACTGTTCCTTTGAATTCAGTTTTCCTTCTAGAATGGTTGCTTTTACTAGTCTGCCATACTATTTTTCTCACAACTGGGAAAAGAACAATTGGGTGCTTGCCTTTATTAACGGCATTAATTTTATGTCCATTCAAAAATGATAAACGATCAGTTACATAAGATAGAATATATATATATATATATATATATATATATATATATATATATATATATTGGCAGCATTTCTTCGTTGATACAAATTTCATTAAACATAATATTATGTTTAATGAAATATATATATATATATAAGAACGTACTAACATGAAAAACACAAAGTATTCAGAAGATGATTTTATTTACAGTTTGAATTATTTGCCGACGTTAAACGTTTTGGCTTTTAAACCTTCATCAGGTCGTGTGAATTTTTAAACGAAACGAAAAGATGAGAACGTTTTCGAAATTCTATTTCCGTTGATGGCGTTCTCTTTCAAATTTATGAGATGTAATTTGTGTTTGAAAATTTATTGTAAAATTCATATTACATCTATCTATCTATCTATCTATCTATCTGTCTATGTTCACATTTTTATTATTTTGTTCATATCTACATATTTTAAACATTCCTTATCTATCCGTCTCTATCAATGTCTGTCTGTTTCATTCTATCTTCTTCTGTGTGTTTGTTCCGACTATCTGTTTATCTACTATCTTCATATCTAAGTATTTTATGAACGATGAAGACAAATCATTTTAAATAAAAGATTTTGTAATTTTTCAGTTACAACTGACCTAATAAGAACATAAACTGAAAAAGCCACTTCTCTATTTGATAATTTTGTCCTTTGAAATGATATTAGATTCAACAGTTTTACGGTGTTTTTATTATGTATACAAACTTACAGTATGGATTCGGGGGATTACCTATTGGGTAATGGTGAAAGTGTTAGTCTTCAGCCTCGAAACAACATTTTGGAATCTTTAAAATTAAAGTGATTAGTTTCTAAATTAATACTGAACAAACTGCTATTTATCCTTTCTTTCTCTGAATCTCTCCCGGATTCATAAATTCGTTTTTGGAGACTGAGAAGTTTCACACATGATTTTTTTAATTACTATTCAGAAGTGATTTCGTATACTCCTGCCCTGGATTCGATGTGGGTATTATCATTTTTATAATTAATTAAGTTCGTAATTGTTTTTAAAGATTTAGTGACTGTTTTAATTCCAAGGTTTAAGTTTTTACGATGATGTTTATTGTTGAATTGTTAAGTCAAACAATATATCTATATAATGAATTATTATTTGGAATATTTGGAGGACATTTACGTTTGTAAATTTTAAGAGCTTTTATGTTGGCCCGTAGCATAAAAGATTTAAGATACTGAAGTTGTACGAAGGAATTTTCTATAAAGTTAAATTCATCATTTCAGAATTTGAGGGTGCAAATTCTTAGAGCCCTAAAGCAAAAACTAATGATTATTCCCCTTTTTATTATGGTGTCATGAGAAAAATTGTACATTGTCGTTTTTATTTGATTGGTTGGTTGGTTGGATTTAATGGCATATCAACCTCTATAGGTTATTTAATGCCAGAGCCTTTTTACACATATATTATATATATGATTTGTAAACACATATTTTTTGGTTGGTGATGGTTGGGTTTAATGGCAAATCAACCTCTTAAGGGTCATTGAGTGTCAAATTCTGATATGTATGTGTATATATATATATATATATATATATAAAATGATATTAATTGTAAACAAATAGTCGAGAATTAGTGTTTTAAAATAGGTAAAAGCTTTTTGTTTGTATAAACTTGATGGTGGAAGGTGTTGGTATCATATTCTATATCTTTAATAGGAAGCCAATTGGTTTTAAGAAGTTGATTATGTTTTTATTTGAGGATTTATGATGAACTTTAAATTTTAGTTTGTTGTTACTGTTCATTAGTAAAATGTGCAAGAAAATAAGGTGTTGTGAATTTCTTGTTCATAAGTAAAATCGGTGATTGGTTCAATATTATTTTATAGATCCGTAATTTTTGTTAAGTCATTATTCCGTGGATATATAAGTAATATATAATCTATATTACGGAAATAATTCAAATCTTTGGATATTATGAATTTAAAGGGAACAGGTTCTAGAAATTCAATGAAAAATCATGCAAGCCCCCACTAAGTGGCGATCCCATGGGCAAACCAGATTTTGTTTTTAAAGAAATCAATGTTTTGTGCCATATGTGCAAACTTTAATTATTTTTTAAATAGGTAATACAATGTTTGTTTTCTTGAGGTGAATTTCTAAATGTTTGATACATTTTTAATTGAAATATCAGTGCATAATGGTTTAATGTCGATACTGGAAGAGATTTGTTATCTATGTTTAAATTATTGGTTTTGTTAAGTAAATCACCGGAGTTCTTTATGTGGGATTTGCTAATCCTGGCAAAGAGAAGAGATAACATTTAGACTAAGGATTTTGTGATGTTAAGGGAGGGGACAGTTCCACTCTCAGGAATCCTTGGTCGTAAAGGTATTCCGGGTTTATGAGTTTTAGGAAGACCACAAATTTTAGAGAGTGTGGGGTGATAATCACTTAATGAAGACCAGAGTTTGTCTTCTTTAGTGATGTTTTTATAGGGCTTATTGAAAACGTCTATATTTTTATATATGCTTTGTCGAGAAATTGGTTCATGTGCGCTTTTGAGAATTCCAGTTGTTTTCTTTCTTGCTGTCTTTTTTTTTCTTTTTTTTTTTTTGCTTTTTCCGATAAACAGAAAAAATCATTGCAAATATTTATTATGGGGAAAACCAAAACCAAAACCAAAACCAAAACAAACCAATTATCTTACATTTTATAAAGTATGGGAGGGGGATCACTTTCTCATTATAATTCAATGTAGAATGATGACCCATTTCTTAAATAGGGATCGACGAAAAATTCATGCATATAGGTCGAATTCTAATGTTCCTGAAGCAATGTGGATGTTCATTATCAAGTCACGCTCCTAGCATAGATTTTACTTACTCTCACTCTCTCCCTCTCTTTGTCTCTCTCGCCATTTGTCCCTATCGTCCATCGCTCCAGGCAGGTCTTCTAGACTACATCCAGTGTCCGTATAAAGCTGTTGTAGGTAAGTTCTTGTTGGTCGGCCAACACTAGCACGTACATATGAAGGGGTCCATAGGAGAATATCACTTATGAATTCGTCCTTGCTTCTCCAGCAGTGTCCCGCATATCTTGTTAGTTCTATTTGGATGGTTTTAGAGATAGGAGGTCGGTGGCCGTACAGCTGCTGTTTCGTGAGATGCTATTTCTAGGATTTGTTCAATAGCTCGAAACATTCTTGTGCAGTCCTCATGTAGTTTTTTCTCGATACATTTCGTCAGCGTCTATGTAGTGCATCCATACAGTAGAATTGACACAACCGTGGTTTGGAAGAAATTGTGTTTTATTTTATCAGATGGATTAGATTTCTATATGATCAATAACCTATCGATTGCAGTCCATGCCTGCACTAGGCGCCTATTGATGTCTCTTTCATTAAATGAGACGCTACTACCGAGGTACGTCAACTTGTCCACTAATTTTAGAGAACTGCCCTTTAAAGAGGAGATGGCTTCGTTTTGATTAAAACACATGTACACCGTTTTGTCTGCATTCACATGAAGGCCAATAACGTCTGCTGCCTGCTCTGGTCTATGCAGCTGGGATTCGGATTGTGTTGGAGGATTTGCAAGAAGTGCTATGTCTGTGTCCGTTATAATTTCTGTGGGATATCGTCTGCTTTTTGCCTTTTTTAGTGTAAAGCCATATTTTTTTCATTCGATCTATCAATATTCGAAGTTCGTAGTCTACACAGATTATGACCAGATATGGGGCTCATGCATCCCCTCACAGAACACCAGCAACAATGTCAAAAAGTCTGTGTCCCCATCCGGTTAGTGAACCTTGTCTTTCATGTTACTATAGGGCATCATTATGGCTGTGACAGTTTCTTTGGGAAGGCCATACGCTAGGAGAATTTGCTCTATCTTCCTTTATGTATGGAATCAAATGCCTTAGAGAAAACTAAGAGGTTTTTGCACGAACTCTTTCTATGATTTGACGGATTGTCAGAATCTGTGATTCAGTGGATCGGTTTCTCCAAAAAACATTTTGATTCTTTCAAAGAATTTTCTCAAATTTCTAGTTCGATGCGATTGAGAGGCAAAGCGTTATTAATGGAGGTGCCCGTGGTGTAATGGTTATCGTCGTAGGAAATGGACACGGCGACACGAGTTCAAATCTTGGACGAGACTGATTGCATTTCACATAGCACTAATACCCTTGGGAAAGGTATGAATCCAATTATTCTCCCTCCAGCTATAGATAAATAGTAGGGCAGAGTAAGTTCTTCAGCCTTGGTGAGGCAACTAGTCTAGGAGAAGGAAAACTCTAAATTCAAACCTGTTAAACTCCGCTTAAAAATTGACCCTGTGTCATATACTGCCCGAGCGGAGGGGTTGGTAAATATGGCAAAGCGTTATAAACCTTAGCCGCTATGGAAGTAAGGGTTATGCCTCGGTAGTTCTAGGCGTTTCTGAGGTCACTTTTCTTGGAGTAGGGAAGGATGCACCCTTTTGTCTATTTCTACATCGTGTTCTGGTCATATACAGTGTTGCAGTATCGAAGCAGAAAGTCATCGAATTTCTAGAGATATTACAATTTACAGTTTTTCAGATTATTCATTACTAGAAAATAAAAAGAAGTCGAATTAAAGATTACCTTGATCAACTTACATAAACAGCCATTTTTTTATGTAACCAATTTTTTACAGAGTATATATTTTCATACTGTTTCATTTTTTTAAAAAAAGCATCATGAATCAAGTGCTTAAGAAAAAATAGTTGTTTTGAAATACGATTGAACAAAGTACAACTTTCATTTTATCTTTAAAAAAATTATTATAATAACGTCAAGTGACAATCCTCCACAAGCGAACTCTCCATAGTAAGCATGTTAATGTTTGGTGTGATGAGGCAGAATTCAAATCAGTGAAACTTTACTTTATCTTTTTTTTTTAAGAAAAACAACAAAGTACGATATCAGTTATATTCAGTCGCTATGTACGGATGTTGCGTAACTTCTTGAAGACGAGTTCCAGTGCTCCTCGAAAACCGACTATGGGGTTCTAACAATGTGGATTCATCATGCACTTCGGCAAGGGCCTCTATAGAATTTCTGCGACAAATTTTTATAAGAGCGTCACATATCAATACGTGGTGATATCCCGTAGACGGCTAACTCTCCCAAACTATCACCTTTTGATTATTTCCTCTGGGGATACCAAAAAGCTAAAGTCTTTAAACGCTGGTCACACTAACTGAGAACTAAATTCGGGGTGAGGCTTCACGAGTTTATAGCTGGTGAGGGAAAGCATTTATTATATTAAATTTCAGTGGATTGCTCAATTGAGGATCATATAAACGTGAAACTCAGAGTTATGAGATAATTTTGTGAAGTTTTTAATATTCTAATATCGCTATATATATATATATATATATATATACACTGGGTGCGGAAGCTAATTAGGAATATTCTAGTATAATAATAAACGACTCTATTATAAAACAAGTTTAACTTTTATTTCAAAAAATATACAACAAAATAAGAAGACAGTAAATTTACTCAGTATGGTCGTCATTGCTTTTAATTATTGTATCAACACGTCTTTGAAACGATTTGCATGCCTTCAAAATAAATTCTTTAGATATTTTATTCCACTCCTCCTCAAGAGCAATTTTAAGCGAACTAATATTTGGATGGGAAGTTGCATTTGTTTTTTTTTAAACGTCCTGTATAGGGTAATCAACGGAATTAAGGTCTGGGGTTAAATCCTGTTTAATTGCTGTCCTTACATTTTTCTCGTGGACTTTCAATTCATCAGCGTGGGATCCTTCTTAATTACCGCAGCGAGAGCAGTTAAAAGCCTTCTTTTCTTTTTTTGTTCTATCCTCCATTCACTCATTTCTTTAAAAAGCTCTTTTTCTACGAAAAATATTCTTTGCTTTGTATACAATAGAAAAAGAAACTTTAGCTTGATTTCGGCGTTAAGCAATTCCTAGATTCTTTGTCATTTCTTTTCTTATTCCCTCATAGTGGGCTGAATTTTAACTAAGAAAAGGAGCTTGAATAATACAAGTAATCATAAAAATGTAGATATATCACATTTTTTTAAAAACAAGACTAATCAGACTTAAAATGTTTTAAAACCTATTCCATATTTTGCTTCTGCACCTTGTACACACACACACACACACACACACACACACAAATATATAAGACAATATATATATATATATATATATATAGGATCCGACAACAATCTTCAGACTAATGAATATGCTACACGAACATTATAATCTATCTATCTATCTATCTATCTATCTATCAAGAGAAAAGAGTTTGAGTGGATGAACCATGTGGAAAGGCGCTTGGAATAACAATTATAGTCTAAGAAAATGAACGCGGGAAACTGAGTTCAATACCTGGACAAAGCTTTTCGATTTCACTTTATGCGAGTAAAAATATAAATCCACCTGTTCTTTTCCACCATCTGCTGTTAAATAGTAGGGCATATTAGGCTCTTAACCCTTGGTACGGCAACCGGTCTAAGAGAAGGAAAATTCTGAGTTCAAACCCCTGTAATTCGCTCACACACACATGCTCTCTCTCTCTCTCTCTCTCTCTCTCTCTCTCTCTCTCTCTCTCTCACACACACACACACGCATATATATATGTGCATACACCAGCCCAGTCGGCTGGAGCTGTAAAATATATTCTGATGGTTAGGTTCCAGTAATACAAGAGCTTTGGGGAATGTGGAGTACCCTTTCATTGCCAGTTTGGTAGCATCCGATAGGGTCCTATCTATGGCTTAAATAGAACATTTAAACTGAGTGCAAAAATAATACTTATGCTAAACTGAATTGTTAGAAATAGAACTGTTAGATCATTTAACTGTTTGTAAATAAATGACTGATGTTTAATTCAATTGTTAGTGATACATAACAATACTTGGAAACATTCAACTGTGTGCAAACAAGCGAGTAATGTTGAATAAAATCACTAGAGTTAGATAGCAATACTTTTAACCACTTCAGTGTGTGCAAACAAATGATTGATATTGAATTGAATTATAAGTGTTAGATAGCAATAATTGAAATTATTTAACAATGCAGAAAGATTAACAATACAAATGTGCAAACAAAATGAAATTACTCACAAATTAATCTCTTATATATCATGTATATCTAAATGTGTACAAAGAAATGATTTATGTTAAATTTTGACTGTTATATAGCAATACTTGAAACCATCTAACTGTGTGCAAACAAATGGTAAATATTAAATAGAATTATTCGTATTAGATAGCAGTACTTTAAATCATTTAACTGTGAGCCAAAAAAAAAAAAAAGCTCCGTCTCGTTTGAAAATGTTATCAACAAAACGTGTTTACAAATCATATATATCTAATTTATAAGTATGAAAAGAATTTGGCATTAAATAACCTACAATGGTTGATATGCCTTAAAACCAAACCAAACCAAACCACACACACACACACACACACACACACAAACACACACAAACACGCATATATATATATATATATATATATTAATAATGACTGAAACGTTTATTATTTTCAAAACAATACTCATTTTATTCAACACCCTTACTCCAGCGAGTTTTCCCTAATTCGGAGCACTTTTGAAATTCCTTTTGAGATATAATGTGCACCTGTGGCTTTGCATTTTGAAAAATACCTTCCATGTCCTCAATTCTGAATGAAAATCAGTAGTAAGTTACTCATGCCCCGTCTCTCTCTCTCTTTCTCTTTCTTTCTCACAAGCGTACTCACTCACACGCACATATAGATATATAAATAATTAATGAAACATTAATTTTCTTTAAAACAGTACCCTAGACATTCAGCACAATTATCCAATGATTTTTCAATTGGTCAAGGCACCTTGAAAACTTTCTTTTTTAAATATACTCTGAACCTACGTCTTTGGATTTCTTTGAATCTCCTCTATGTTCTGAAACCTTTGCTTTAAGTAAAATTCGTCAGGGCATTCATAAATAAAAATATATAGTACAAGTCGTTTGATTTTTATCGACTTTCGAAAAAAAGAAAATCTACTGAAAAAATAATTTTAGACAGACATGTATAATAGAAGACTTGTAATCGAATTGCAACCAAAATCAAAAACGCACATGAATCCAAGCATATGTTTGTGTGTGTGTGTGTGTGTGTGTGTGTGTGTGTGTGTGTGTAAACACAACATTACATTTCTAAATAGGAGACAAGTTCTACCCAGCACAGTATGTTGCCTGGCTAATATATCACGTCAGGCTATGAAAAGGCAAAGCCACAAACAAAAGAAAAGAAGAATAAAAAAATTAAAAAATCAAACAAACATTTTCTCTTCCTCCTATCAAAAAATAAAAAAAATAAAATAGGAAAAATAGAAAAAAAAAAAAGAAAAAAAAAAAGAAAAAACAAGCAAATAACAATAACAGACAACCAAAAAACAAAAAACGAAAGAACAAACCAAAAACAAAATGGAGTCGTCGAGTGCTCGTGAAGACAAGAAATTTGCGGGATGGAGAGAGGTTGAGTTAGGTGTTAAAAGAGAGACTTGTTTCCACTAAGGTCTGCCCCGCCATGACATAACTGGGTCCCCTCAGACTTGTCGGCAATGTTTGTTTTTCTAATGTCGTTACCTTATCAACATCTCACGAGTAGAGACATATACCGATGACCGGAAGTCAATTGACAAAAAATATGAGCGTATTATGTATATAGTAAGAAATGTTATTTTTAATTATCATTTCATTTTACTCACATTGACTTTCTTTTTAGTGGGGGGGGGCGGTGAGAGTTAAAATTAAAGAAAAAAAAAAGAAATAGAGGAAGAGAAACTAAATAATACTGCGCATTTTTTTATTAGTTTTCAAAAAAAGAAAAAAAAAAAACTAAGAGTATAAATTTCACGTTTCTTAACAATTCTTATTCGCTTCCGAAAAAAACTATTCGAATAATTTCGTCAGGAAGGCGACTATATACTCCAACTTCAAAATCTCAATTCAACGTAACAACGGCTGAGTCTATTAAGAGGCGTGGCGTAACGGTTATTACTATAGGAAGTAGACTTGACTATTTGAGTTCAATTCCTGATCGAAGACTTTTACATTTCAGATAAGATTAATACCACTGGGGAAGGTATGCACCCAATTAATCACTCTACAACCATTGGTTCTTTAATCTTACGTTTGGTTTGATAACTTGATTTAATGGCACATCCATATTTACCAACCCCTCCGCTCGGGCAAGATATGACACAAGGTCAATTGTTTAAGCGGAGTTTAACAGGTTTGAATTCAGAGTTTTCCTTCTCCTAGACTAGTTGCCTTACCAAGGCTGAAGAACCCAGTCTATCCTGCTATTTATCCATAGCTGGAGGGAGAATAATTAGATTCATACCTTTCCCAAGGGTATTAGTGCTATGTGAAATGCAATTAGCCCGGTCCAGGATTTGAACTCGTATCGCCGTGTCCATTTCCTACGAAGATAACCATTATACCACGGGCACCTCCTATTTAATGGCACATCCATCCTTCATGGTTATTTAATGCCAACTCCTGTTTATAGATATATATCAAATATACATGATTTACAAATGAATAGTTTGTTGGTAACAATTTTTATACGAGCCAGGATTCATTTGTTTTCACAGAGTTAAATCGTTTCAAGTATTGTTATCTAACAATAATAGTTTTATTTGAAGTTCAATTTGGATTCCAGTGAAACATCCATTATGGTCTATTAAAAAAGGCATTTGTTTATTTTTATACTTCATGTGATTTTTTCACACCTGTTTTAACAGGTGATTTTTCACTGGAGTCTGAGTGACAACAACCTCCTTGGGTCTCCAAAACTCTTCCAACAATATAATCCGATTTTAGTACTGCAGTAGTCAATTTTGGTTGGTTGGTTGGGTTTTATGGCAACTCAACCTTTGCAGGTTATTTAACGCCAAATCCAATTTTTATGAAAATAGTTCTATTACTAACAATTCAGTTTAGCAGAAGTACGCAGTTTAAATGTAAGTACAGTTTAATTGTGAAAAACATTTATATTTCAAGCTATTCACTTTCGTCTAGCAGCTTTAATTCAGCTAATTCAGTCTAGTAACAGTACAGGTTTTGTTTGCACACAGTTAAATGTCAAAACAGTTCTATACCAAACAAATTAGTTTAGTGTAAGTACAGTTTCAGTGTCAAAAACAGTTCCATTTCAAATAATTCAGTTTAGCATAAGTACTCGGTTTATATGTAAGTACGGTTTAATTGTCAAAAACATTTCTATTTCAAGCTATTCAGTTTAGTCGAACAGTTCTTATTCAAACAATTCAGTTTAGCGTAAGTATGCTGTTAGTTCTATTTAACCCATAGATAGGGCTCTATAAGGTGCTACCACTCTGGGCAAAAGTGAACCTGGGAGCAATGGCAATGAAGGGGTACTCCGCATTCCCCAAAGCTCCAGCATCACTGGCACCTCACCATCAGATTGTTTAGTGTCATATCTAGGACACTCGTTGGGAGGGGTCTTACCCCTCTGCAGAGAAGCAGTCGGTTTATTCTACCGCACCAGCCGCCAGGGAATGTAGTAGTCAAGTTGGTTTTATTTTTTCCTCTAATCTACTGCTCATCCAATCACTTTTTCAAGTTCTTTGGGACTCTTCCAAGTGCTCCAAGTATGATGGTATCACTGTTACGTTCACGTTTCACAACTTTTTCAGTTCTCTGGCAAGTTCTTAGTTTTTGTCTAGCTTTTCGCTTATTTTTCAATTCACTGTTTAGTATACATGAGCGGCAAAATCCTCTAGATGACAAGCTATTCTATTTTAAATTGAAACAATGTCTGATCATTCAGTTGGGTGATCGGTTTATATATCAAAGTCTGAGAAATTTTTATGGGTTTCATTTATGAAGAAAAATTCTGGTTTGAGTATATATCATTCGTCAACATGGTCTCTTCATTAAAAAAAGAAAAGAAAAGAAAAGAAAATCGCAACAAGAAGTAATCCTTATGAATAGAAATGTTGAACCTTAGTTGTTCATTGGCTTTTAAAATTTGAAAATAATTTGATGATTTGTTTATTCGGTGAATGATATTTAAAAATAGAAAGGAAATACATAGTTACAGGCGAATAGTATTTCAAGACGATGTTTCGAATTTTTGGCTTTAAACCAAAGCATATCTATTTAAATGGTCAAACAATTTAATTTCTAACATCTCAATTTAGCATGTAGTTTGTTTGCACTCTGTTTACATGTCAAACAGTTCTATTTGACCCATAGATGGAACCCTATCAGGTGCTACCACTCCGGGCTAGAGTGGTCCTGGGAGCAACGAAAATGAAGGAGTACACTGCACTCTCCAAAGCTCCAGTACTATTGGAGCCTCACTCTCAGATTGTTTAGAGTCATATACAGGACGCTCGTTGGGGCTGGAGGTCTTACCCTTTTGTAGTGATGCAGTCGGTGTATTCTACTGGCTCTGCCGACTGGGCACTTATAGTCTTGTTAGACTGAAATATCTAGTGAATTTGAGATTGTTCTTTATCTTTTCACTCCTCCCGGAACACTGGTATTCTAGTCGAATTTCATTTTCTTTTTAAACCTTAAAAACTTTATTTCAAAAAATCAAAGAAGCACTCAATACCAAACAATAGAACTGGATAAAACCTAAAATAAATTGTAGTTCACTTACCCATTTTTGTCTACTCTGTGATTGTCAGTTACACGTCTTTTTTCAACTTAAAAAAAGAATGGTAATTGAATGGTTAAAGTTGATTGCTTGCTTGGTGGATGGATGGATTTTAACGGCACGTCAAACTGTCTAGAAATCTTACAAAAATGTACCTAATTTACCTGGGTATATATGTATAAAAAATAAATGAAGTGGCCGAAGACAGCATTAAAATATCTAACAGATTCTTGGAAAATACAAAATCCTATATATATATATATATATATATATATATATACATCCCAGAAAAAGATCAAATTGTGAATATTAGAAGTCCGTTAGTTAAGTTTCAAGTGGTGTATTCAACACCACACGAAACAAAATAACGGATTTCTTGTGATCATACTTTTTTCTATTTTTCTCGTTTGTATACCTTCTCTTTTTTATTATCGTCGAGAACATTTTTCTTTAAACTTTTCCCATGCGCATTTATCATTTTATATTGTATATATATATATATATATATATATATATATATATATATATATATATATATATATATATAATCACGAATATTTAGAATAAACTGAAGTTAAAGGATAATGCTCAATATTCAGTATAGAGCCACATTATTGTCAAAATGTTAGGCAAAGATTAAAAACCATTATTAAAACCTAAATACTGTTATACTGACATCACAAGCCTCTATCATAACTGCCAATTTCACGACCCAAGTCGATCATCAGGTGCCTAACTTGAATCGTGAAACGGATAATTGTGCTGTAGGATTCTTAGGGTTGTGATTTTAAAGGTTTTTAAATATCACCAAAGAAAACGGTTTCAAGCTAACAAAGGAAAGAAGCAGAAGGTACCCAGCAAAAACAGTTACCGACGCCGTCTACGCCGATGATATAGCGCTTCTGGCAAATACACACGCCCAAGCCGAAACCCTACTTCATAGTCTGGAACGAGCCGCTGCAGGCATAGGCCTCTATGTCAATGCACACGAAATGGAATATATGTGCTTTAATCAAACAGGCGACATTTCCACAGTGAAAGGTAGCCCTCTGAAACTCGTTGACAAGTTCACCTACATAGGAAGCAGTGTCTCATCAACCGAAATAGACATCAATACGCAACTAGCAATGGCATGAACAGCTATCGATAGGCTATCGGTCATATGGAGGTCAGACCTGACTGATAAAATGAAACGCAGTTTCTTCCAAGCAGCGGTCGTCTCGATACTGCTACATGAATGCACTTCTTGGACGCTAACTAAACGGCTGGAGACAAAGCTTGACGGCAACTACACAAGAATGCTGCGAGCAATATTGAACAAGTCCTGAAGGCAACACCCCACAAAGCAACAGCTGTACGGCCACCTATCACCCATCACGAAAACTATCAAAATTAGACGAACCAGATATGTGGAGCAGTAGGGACGAGCTCATAAGGGATGTACTCTTGTGGACCCCTTCATATGGCCGAGCAAAGGCATAGCGACCAGCTAGAACCTACATATAGCAGCTCGGTGTAGATACGAGATATAGCCCTGACGACCTGCTGAAAGCGATGGACGATAGGGAGAGGCGGCGAGAGAGGGTCAGGGATATCTGTGCTGATGGTGCAAGATGATGATGATGATGATGAAATGTTAATAAGTGTTTCTAGTCGTTGCCAACATTTTCATATATATATATATATAATGAAAATGTATATGTATATATTGGAATTAGTAAAGAACTTTGTTTCAAGTGTGCTGACCTGCGGATTAAATAAAATATATAACATGTAACTTTTATGACTATCGCTCTTGTTTGGATAGAGATCTTTTCAAGAATCCCTCGTAGATATTTCTTTGAAGTACAATATTTCATTTATAAATAGGTTTCGTGAGAAATTATTTTTGGCTTATGAAATGAAAATTGATTTTTGCTTTGCTTTTTAAGTTTGCATAGGAATAAACGGTAATAAGTTTCAGTCTTAATTTTAGGGTTGATTTTTGATTTCGGAAATCATTGTAGGTGATTAAGACAACAATCTTTCTTCTCACTTTTCAGTACATTTGGGTTCTTGTAAAATCCATTTAACTTATAACAGCATGTCAACCTCTGATGCGTATCCCACAAGGAAAATTTTAACCTCAATGTTCCCCAACGGTCAGGAAGACTGGGGTTCAATCCCTGGTCGAGTCATACCAAAGACTAAAAAAATGCTACTTGATGCCGTCTTGCTTAACACTCAGCATTATGAGGTAAGGATCAAGAGTAAAGTGGACCAATCCAAGGAATGGAGTAGCGCCTTCCCTTACACCTTGGTGTGGTATCTTTTGAAAAGGGAGCCTTCGGGTCACCCTCGACTAAGGTCACCAACTTTTTACTTTACTTATTCATCCTACATTAATAAACAAAATAAAGCAAAAGAAAACACAAGCAGGGTGTCCTCGTGGTGTCATGGTTAAGGCGCTGGACTGCGGAATCGTAATAAACGAGTTCGAACTCCAGTCGCGTTATTATGTTCACTTTCGGACAAATAACCTCGGGAAAGGTATGAAGCCCCTTATCCTCCCAGCTATGGGTTACCACTACTGTTTTTCTAGAAGAATGGATTTGGCATTAATTAACCCACGAAAGTTGATATGTCATTAAACAAACCAACAACGAACAAACAAACAATCAAACAAAAACACAAGCATAACGTGTAGATATTTACCAAAACCCTCCATAACAGAAGTCAGTCTTTCCTACTATATACCAATAGCTGGAGGAACAGATGGATTCGTGCCTTTGCCAAGAGTGCGATGGTTAATACAATCAGCCCCGTCAAGGATTTGAACTCGAGACACAGATTCCATTTTCCACGATGGTAACCGTTACGTTAAAGGTGGATCAAAAAGTACAACACGTAGCAGCAACAATAAACATGCTATCAAATTGAAATTTACAAAGCTTGGCTTAGGTCTGCCACATGGACAGAAATATGTGATTCACAGTGAGATAATGAATTTCCTAGCAATAGTCTGCAATTCTATTTTGCTAACAAATACACCACGTAAGGTGCCTAAAACACCTTTTGTCTTTGAGATTTATATTTAACCTCGTTAGTTATCTTTTAAGGGTATTTTCCCCTTCTTAATGCATTGCATAATCGGCTGGAGAAAGGTTACAAAATACACTGATTGCTTCTCTACAGATGGATAAGACCCAACACCAAAATGAGTGTCCTGGATATGACACTAAACTGCATCTAATAGTGAGGCTCCAGTCCTGGAGCACTGGAGAATGTGGAGTACCCCTTATAGCTATTATTCCCAGGTTCACTCTGAACTGTAGTGGTAGTACCTGTTTGGGTCTCATGTATGGGTTAAATAGAACTATTTAAGCATTTCGTATACTTGAAACCATTTAACTGTGTAAAAACGAGTGATGTTAAATTAAATTGTTCGTTTTAAATAGCAATACTTGAAACAATTTAATTGTGTAAAAACGAGTGATGTTAAATTAAATTGTTCGTTTTAAATAGCAATACTTGAAACCATTTAACTGTGTAAAAACGAGTGATGTTAAATTAAATTGTTCGTTTTAAATAGCAATACTTGAAACCATTTAACTGTGTAAAAACGAGTGATGTTAAATTAAATTGTTCGTTTTAAATAGCAATACTTGAAACCATTTAACTGTGTAAAAACGAGTGATGTTAAATTAAATTGTTCGTTTTAAATAGCAATACTTGAAACCATTTAACTGTGTAAAAACGAGTGATGTTAAATTAAAATCTTCGTTTTAAATAGCAATACTTGAAACCATTTAACTTTGTGCAAGTAAAACAATTCGTGAGAGTAATACTTTAAACTATAACTGTGTGCAAACAAATGAGCCCTGGCTATTGTAAAAATTGTTACCTGCGAACTATTCGTTTTCAGATCTTTATATTTGATATATATGTATAGAAAGGATTTGGCATTAAATATCCTACAAGGATTGGTATATCATAAAACACACTTAAATAACCAACGTTCTTAATGCAAACATTTTAAAGACAATTTCACATGAGTGTCATGTGGTTCATAATTGAATGGAATGGTTTTCATTAATTGTAAAACTAAGCGGACAAAATTAACCGATTTTGCAGATACCCATAATTTCCATGTAAAATGTCTACGTATAGTCAAATGAAAATGTCATGAATACATGGGGTGCTTAATGGAATTAATTTGTGAATTCATGAAAATGTCCACAGAATAAACTTGTAAACATATACATATCACACACACACACACACACACACACACACACACACACACACACACACACACACACACACATATATATGGGGGTGTTTATATATATATATATATATATATATATATATATATATAATTAAGAGAGCCTAAAAGGCGTACTTTTTCATAGAAACTTCACAAACTATATTTTTAAAGAACAATCAAAAATATAAAAATGTCTTTCTTAAATTTTATTCTTTTTTTTTGTATATTCGAAAGAAACAATCCCAGATTTCTAAAACGTAAAAAAATGTACTTTCATCTGTTATAAAAAGAAAAATGTATTTTCATTTAATATGAAAATAAAAATAGGATTTTCATTTATCATGAAAATAAAAGAAAAAGCGTTTTCTTTTACTATAAGAAGGAAATAAAAAGTATTTTCATTTATTTGAAAAATAAAAATGTATTTTTATATATTAGAAAAAAGTGTTTTCCTTTATAGTAAAAATATTAAAATATGTATTTTCATTTATTATGAAAATAAAAAATACGGTTTGATTTGGTTTCTTTGTTTAATGGCATATCAATCTTTGTAGGTTATTTAATGCCAAAGCCATTCTCCTAGAAGAACAGTAGTGGTACTATTTAACACATAGCTGGGAGGATAAGGGGTTCACACCTTTCCCAAGGATATTTGCCCGAAAGTGAACGCAGTCTATCGCTTTAACCATTACACCACGAGGACACCCCTGTTAAATACGTTTAGCAAACACCAGTTTAAGAAGAAAATGTTGGTGGCAGTCTACTGGAGCTACAGTGAGTGGTGTACATGATTTGTGAGGAGTAATGTTCCACTGGTTGACCATTTTGTAGTAAAGGGTTGTATTTTGGTCTTGCCATATATGTCTACCCCTTGTTTAATAGCGATTTTTTTAAGGCATTAAAGGTCAACTTGTACGTCGTAATATACAGCAATAAACTAATTAAATAAACATATAATGCGTGTGTCCTCGTGGTGTAATGGTTAAAGCGAAGGACTACGGAATCGTAGTATGCGAGTTCATACTCCAGTCGCGCTACAACGTTCACTTTCGGGCAAATACTCTTGGGGAAAGGTATGATCCCCCTTATCCTCTCAGCTATGGGTTAAATAGTACCACTACTGTTCTTCTATGATATTGGCATTAAATAACCTACAAAGGTTGATATGCCATTAAACAAACCTAAAAATATAATCAATCAGTATTTGTTTTATTTATTGACATTTTTTTTATTTCTTAATTTTTACGAATAGTCAACTTTCGATATATTTAAAAAATTGACAAGCATGGATGAATTTTTTACTGCATCTGATAATACAAATGAAGGTTACCTATAATAGAAAAATGTCCAGAGCATGACTTTAAATTGCATCTGATGCCGGGTGAGTTTCCAGTCCTGGAGCTTAGGGAAATGTTGAATACCCTTTGATTGCTATTACTCTCAGGTCCACTCTAACCTGGAGTAGTAGTTCCAGCCAGGGTCCTATAGATCAAATGCACCTATTAAGGGAGGACAAACCTTTTACAAAAAACCAGATGTGTGAGAACCTCTAAGGACTTTCATGTCCTTCCGACCCGTTACTGCGAACACAAGGATACTGATCTCGTCTTGGACCCTTCTTTTACAGCTCAGTACCTTTTTAGAGAAGGAGAGGACCGCACAGGTAACTGGCAAAACTTTGTGCACCCTAAAATACCCTGTCCAGCTTCCCCTGCTTAACATCTACCAGAAGTACCCACAATGTCTGGACGTTGCCCTGGATAAAAAGGTCCGACAAACATACAACCTCAACCTAGCAAACATAGAATATAAGTACCATGCAGAACAAACCCATCTCAAAGAGACCCAAAAGAAAGAGCAAAATAATATCTAAGGAGCCCCAAAGATGCAGCATTGACATTACGGCCCTGAGTGGGATCAGATTCACTGAAAATAACAGCATTATAGAAGAAATGGGCAATACCTAATGGAGCGGGAAAACCTCAACAAACAGTAGGAAATCTGGTGTAGCTTTTGTGATCAAGAATAATCTTCTGCCAAGTATGTCTAAGGATACCAAACTTGCAAGGGACAGACTTATCACTTGTTGACAGTAGATAACCTGATCGCTGCTTATGCCTCGACTATAACCAAGAGCCCAGAAAAAATAAGCAGTTTCTCCGACTAGCTCGACCGAACAAAATCGTCCTTCCTGAAGACTTTAACGCACAAGTTTATACCTGGCTGAAGATTCTTGGTTAGTTTTGAATGGGAAAGTCTAATAAAAATTGCAATCTGCCGCTTTCCATCAGCACTTAACGCCAGCTGGACATCACCAACATCTACTTAAAATATTAGCAAACTCTGGCACATTATCGGCAAAATCATCACGTAATAGCGTGATCTGCCAGATTTTCTGAACATAAGAACGATGAGTGGTGCCAATACAGTACTGACTATCTTATAATGAAGTTAACTCCCAAACTACGAATGAGACGGAGAATGAGGAAAGACAAAAGACCAATCAGGAAGCTTGCAATTAATACGATAAAAATCAACAGGGCCAGAGACAAGCGAGCCGAAATTCCAGCTTTTACTATTGAAGAAAATTTGAACGCCTTCAAATCAATCGTGTACACGGTATCTGAAGAGAAACTCAGTATTGCAGAAAGGAAGCACAAAGACTACTTCGACGGAAACAGCATGGAGCTAGAAAATCTTATTAACAACAGCAAACTAGCCAGAAATAACATGGTAACCAAGAGCGGCAAGTCTACTGAAGCCAGAAATAGAATATGTTGTGAACTTCTCAAACAATGATGCAGAGAATACAAAAATAAATGGTGGTCGACAAAGCAGGTGAACTCCAAACACTTGTAGACTCTAATTATTGTGATACTGGCAAAAAAGGAAGACACAGGGAACACAAAAAGGCCGGTAGAAAAACGTATATATTCAAGTAACAGAAACAAAATACCAGTGAACTTGATTAAACAGTAGTTAGTTAATAGGAAGCTGAGAGTCCAGTGGGGTAGTGACTATCCATCCACTACGCAAGTGGTATCACACGTGGCTGCGTCACATGGGTCTGGTCAACTCCTCCGATGCTCCATTGACGTGTATTTACGGAGGAGGGCGAGTCTATTATGTAGGGAGTACAACACTAATGATCTCAAAGTTTTTTTTTACCAAAGCATAAGAGATGTGAGAAGGCCAGGAGTGAACTTCCCAGAATAAGTGCTAACCCTCGACCACAATACGATAATCACAAAGAAGCAAAATCTTCTTGCCAGGGGGAAGGACCTGTTTGCCACACTGCTCAATGAACCATCAACAGAAGAACAACAGAAGAACATATGGTTGAGAACATTGAACAAAGGCTAACCCAACACAGGATGTAAATGCCTACAGCTGGATGAAGCGAGTAATGTTATCTCTATGCTTTGCGACGGAAAGTTTCCCGGTGCAGAGGACTGTATTTAGAAATTGTTAAAAGAGGAGATAAAAGGCTTGCTGAAGTAAACCATCATAAAATACGCTTAGAAAAACTGAAGATGCTTAACTAGTTACTATCTTCAAGAATGGAAACAGACGACATTACGGCAACTATCGCGGGATCACGCTTCTCTCCATACAAGGGAAAGTGTTCGCTCGTATACTGCTCAACAGACTATCGACCCTAGCGAAGGATTTCCTTCCCGAGGTTTTTGCGAAAACCGAGGAATCACGAACAAATATTGGAGAAAAGTATTGTACAGAGTATGATATTAGTCGACTTTATAAAAGCTTTCGACACATGCTATGGAACATCCTACGGAAACTAGGATGCCTCATATCTGCCTTGCAGACAGGAATGAAAGCACTAGCACTTGGATCTATTAGAAGTTGGGAATGGCACTCCATTCCCAACCTCTAGGGCTGTGTTTTTGCCTCAACACTGTCTTTGATTTTTCTTTCCGTAGTCATGATTGATTCCTTTAAAGATTCCACCAAAGGAGTCAAGATACCGAGTAGATCTTTGGCAAACTTGTTCAATACCAGTCAAATTAAGTTTGCAAAAAAGACCAGAAATGATCTGGCATGGAAGCACATGGTTGCTGATGACATTGCTTTCGTGGCACATGACCTGCAAGATTCACAGGAAATACCCGTTACTCGAAATCTGCAACGACATTTGGGCTGAAAATCAATATAAAAAAACAGAATTTATGTATCAACCCCCTCCCGGAATCTCATGACATTGGCCAAGACATCCAGATGGAGGGTCTGGTACTAACCCAAGTAAACAAACTCAAATATCCAGGTTCTACAGTTGTCATCAACAACAGACTTAATGCGGAACTCAATACACGAACGTCAAATGCTTCCAAGGCCTTTGGAAAGCTGAGGAAGTGAGTCTGGCTTAACAAAGACCTCTCTATAAAAACTTAATATGCAATATATTACACCATAGTTCCCTCAACCCATTTGTACGGTGCAGAAACATGGATGGTATACAAAGCTGATACCTCGCCCAAACTTCATATCTATATAATACGTCGAAATGGCAAATGATTGCTGCATTTCCCTAATAAATTCATCCAGGGGAACTCTAAACTCCTGGGCATGTATGGTATACTCAATTAATGCAACCTAAGATGGTTTGGCCACTTGAACAGACTTAAATACTGCAGACTGCCGAATCAGATTCTGTACTATCAACTATGAGAAGGGTCACGTAAAACAGGTAGACGAAAACTCAGACATAAGGAGACCATCAAAAGAAACGTGGTGGGGTCATAAACATTTCCTTAGACAATTGGAAATAGTTGTCCAAAAATCAAAAAAAAAAATGGAGAACAAAAATCAGTAGTACACTATATATTATGAGATGTAATAGACAATTGGTTGTCGTATCAGGGAAATTTTATACTTCTGAATGAACATCTCATTCCATAATTAAAAGGTAAATAAAATGTATTTCTTAAAGATAAGCATTTCTTAAAGAAATGTATTTCTTAAGGATATGCATTTCTTAAAGAAATGTATTTCTTAAATATATTTCTTATTTGTTTCTTACTTATGTATTCCTTAAATGTATTTCTTTAAGAAATTATCTTTTAAAAATCTCATAGGCGTCTTTATTAACCAGGGCAAATCAAACGGAAAAGACGTTGACAATAAAACAATTAGGAAAATACAAAAATGACTTTAAAAATTTTTTAAAAAGCACATAATCCCAAGAATTTCAAGTAGAAATTTCTTTTATTTCTTTAGTAAAAAATTTTTAATGAAATACGATATGTTGACTTTGAAGAAGTTTTTCAAAAGTCGGAATTTCTGTACACGTCTTATATATATATATATATATATAGGTATTCTTTGGTCCAGTTAAACCGGAGTTGGGAGTAATTCCATCAGGACAAGAAATTATTCATGAGTGAATATTTAAATTTTCCTGGTAAAGAGCTCAGTGTAACAATAAAAGATCTGAAGAAGTCCTGTTAATTTTTTTTCGTGTCTTTGGAAATTTCAAAAAATGCGTAACAGGATGGAAATAAATTTATAATCCTATGTGACCGGTTTTGTTGTTTTTCTTAAAGTATATATATATATATATATATATATATATATATATATATATATATATATATATATATATTAAAACAATAAAAAAACCCAAAGTTCTATTCATGGCGGGAATAAAAACCAAAAAAGAAAAAAAAACAAACAAAAAAAAAGGTGACAAGCTAGCTAACAGGCTTAACAGAGCTAAATCGAGGAAAAGATATTGTATTGGAGACTAAATAGAAATAATATTAATATTAATATTGGAGACTATATAAGAACAATTAATATAGGTGGCCCGACTGATAATCAAAGGAATATATACAGTTCTTCAATTGCAGAACACCTTATAAATAATCTTTACTGTACTGCGGATATTATCTCCATACTTAACAAATCATACTCTTCATTTCATCTAAACGAATTGGAGTCAATTTATATTTTGTATGGTTGGCTGTCTCTCTGTAAACAGAGGGGATGTCAGATAGGACTTAGTATTATTCCAATATAGTCTCCAATACAATATTTTTCCGATCATAAATATTTCCAAATTTTCTTTTTATTTTACATGATATTTTGTTCGATTTAGCTCTATTGAGCGAGGACGAAACCGGTCCGCAAGTTTGGCACCTTCTTTTTAAGGTTTATATTCAGATCATGAAGAAAACTTTGGGTCTTTTTATTGCTTTAATTTAATTTTGAAGGTGGGTTTGAGCCAACATGTTAGAGCTCTAACAGATAGATAGATAGATTGTAACAGATTCAGTTAACTAACAACTTAAACTGATTGGTAAATATGCAGATATATAGATAGATAGATTGAGAGAGAGAGAGAGAGAGAGAGAGAGAGAGAGAGAGAGAGAGAGAAAAGAGAGAGCGAGGTCTTGGAACAGATTCAGTTTGCTAGCAATCTAAACATATTAGTAAATATGCCGATATATATATATATATATATATAGAGAGAGAGAGAGCAGATACAGTTCACCCAGCTTACTCAGCGCAAACCAAAGCCATGAATCAAAGAAGTTGTGTGATTAGCTGTTCCCCTATAGGACCCTTCCTTACGCCACTTTTTAGTTTATTCATTGCTTTAATGTACCCAAAGAAAGCATAGAATTATTGCTGTAATCTCATGTGAAACGGCACATGACTAAGAAAAACGAGTCAGAGGAAGTATCCAACTGTGTTTAATATTCTCTAATAAGCTTTTCAAATAAACCGAAGATGCTTTAGCGCGAGTAATTTTGACATGAATAAAAGTTCTACTCATTTATTTCAAAATATTTGAAGGTAACAGCTCCTGGAAAACTTTATTTATTCTGAGTCGAGTAAATATTGGATTGAGTTATAAACAATTTCCGTTTTAGTAAAAATATAATTTATTTATGGATAATTTAGCAATGAATTCGTATATTCGTCATTATCTTGCCATTTATCAAGTAGCTTGTTGATTCCTCTCAAGTAAATTTAAGCTGGTCTCGAGCTCAATAAGTTTTCCACAAATAGATCTTCTAGAGAATATATTTTGTCATTCAGAGTATTTTGTGAGAAGGAACAATATGGATATCACTTGGTGCAAGGTCTGGTGAATATGGTGGTTGGGTTAGAACAGACCAGCCTAAATCCAATAATTTTTCCTGCGTGCTTATTAATGAAGGTGGTCTTGCGTTTCTTCATATGACATGTGCGAGGTGTTTACTTGGAAGATTTTCATGCACATGTTGCAGTTACAGGGAGTATAAGTCCGCATTGAGTGTCTGATTGTTGTTTAAAAGCACAAAATGAATAATACCATGGTAATCTCACGATACACACAGTATGATTTTTTTCCATGAAGTTCTACCTTTTGGGTAGGCTGCAAGGATTTATCATTGTCAATCCACTACCTTCTACATTTAAAATTGTCCTAAAAGACATATTTATGTCACCTCTTATGATATTCTTTAGCAATGTGTAATTTTTCTGCCTTGAAAGAACACTTGTCGCTATCGGTATGCAATCTTCTATATTTTCTCACTAAGAGTATGAAGAACCCTATTGCGTAGTTTGTTCATTCTTCCCATTTTTTTCAAGTGGAAGCAGGTAAAATTATGGATCCATTTCTTCTCCCACACCTATGGGTAAACAGTAGTATAAAGAGTCTGTCTATATCATCTCTGGGCCGTAAAGCCTTGTGCATCGTTAATAATTTTCTTGTTCTATGGTCCACCAGTCTGATTTCCTTCTTTGTCCATTTGAAGATTATTATTATTATTATTATTATTATTATTATTATTATTATTATTTACTCCTATAGAGTTTTTCTCATCAGTGTTATCTGATGGTTTTTCACTGGAGTTTGACTGACTGCAAGTCTCCTTAAGTCTCCAGGACTCTTCTTAGGATTCTGGCCGTTCTCAGCAATGCTGCCATTTGGATAGTCTCATTTACTATTATTATTTTACTCCCTGCTGGTTTCCACACCTGTTTTAACTGATAATTCTCAGGAGTTGAAATACCCAAAAACCTCAAGGACTTTTCAAAGTATCCTGGCTGATTTTAGTTGTGCTGAGGTCTGAATGCTTTCAGTTATTCCTTTAATCTTCAGTTCATCGAATATTTTTTTCGAGGTTATAAAGAACTGTTTCTCAGACCACTGTCATTATCAACTTCATGTTCCGTAACTTTTTATCAATCTGGCAAGGTCCAGGTATTTGTCCAAATTTTTACTTTCTTTAACTTTCACTTTGAACTGTTGATACAGCAAATTCAAGTACATGATTTTTTTTCTCTTAAAACTGCTCTTATTGTCCGAATTGGGTGAGTCGTTCGTATCTCAAAGACCAAGAGAATTTTGTACTTTTTTCAAAGACAGATTCTGATTTGGGCATCTACCATTGGTTAGAGTGATGGAATTTCAGTTTCTTGCATGATTCCCTGTCGATTTCCTTTCCCACCCAGTCATTCCTTGTCTTGTATTCCTTTTGTGCCCGTCAGCTGAGTTCACTTATTTTGTGATTAACTGTTTCTTCTTTATCACCATGTATCAAGTTCAAGTTTTCTTTTTTAGTTGTTTTCCCGTTATATTTGAAGTTTGTACCATGTGAAAATGTTGGAGGTTGTCTAGTGAACTACTGACGCAAGTTGTCTTTTTACGGAAGGACTGCAGTGCTGAAATCAAGCGGTATCGCTCTCCTGTTTTCTCTAGGCGTTTCCTGACAATAAACCCCATTCGCAGACTTAATGGAGTGAAGAGTTTTGACTGGATAAGTTGAACAAAATGTCGTCTAGTGCATCAAAATGTATTAGTTTATCCACCCTAATCTCCATCCAGGCGAGTAGACAGATGTCAGTGCGTGCGGGGATAAACACCCTTCATTTACATCTAGATGTACATCCATAAAAATTTGTACATACATGTACAGTAAAGCATCGCGATAAGGAATTTATTTAGGGAAAAGAATCGGTAGTCGTTAAAGCCGAAAGTTTGTTATACCAGATGGTCGTCTCCTTTTCGCTCAGTAAATAAGTACGTTTCGTTTTTCGTAGCATCTGCACAATGCAAATAATATTATTTTCCTGCAGAGTTCCTCTTACGCTATAGCGGCTATTACCAAATATTTTTTTTTCAAAGTCGAGCTTCGAATCCCTTGACTCTTCACTGCTGAGAGGTAATGCCTTCATCTAAAAAGGGGTGATCTGGGTATTAAACTAAACTCCATCTGACGGTGAAGCTCCAGTTCTGGAGATCAGGGAAGTGTAGAGTACTTCTTTATTGTCATTACTTCCAGGTCCACTCTGACCCTATTCAATAAAAATACTAGATACCATATAACAATAATTTTTATTGGGAATAATTACTTGAAGCTATAATCTTTTTTTACAAAGACTTATTAGCGACTTGAAGCTATAATATTTTTACAAAGACTTATTACTAGTTACTTGAAGCTATAATATTTTTTACTAAGACTTGTTACTTGTTACTTGAAGCTATAATATTTTTTACTAAGACTTTTTATTTGTTACTTGAAGATATTTTTTTTTTACTACGATTTAACATTAGCGACTTGAAGCTATAATATTTTTACTAAGACTTATTACTAGTTACTTGAAGCTATAATATTTTTTTACTAAGATTTAATATTAGCGACTTGAAGCTATGATATTTTTTACTAAGACTTATTATTAGTTACTTGAAAGCAAACCAATAGTTTGCAAAGAAATGACTTTTATTAAATCAAAATAATTACTTGAATCCAATATCCTCATAAGTATCAGAATACTTGAAAGCATACAAGTGTTTAAAAATTATTTATATTAGATTACAAAGCTTGATATACTTGTCCAAAAAACTGTCAGGCAACTACATAAAGGGAAAATATAAATGTACTACAAACGAATATATAAAATAACCCTTGTCGAGTTGACATGCCATTAAAAACAATTAATCATTTAAAACTGAAACTTCATCAAACTATATGGTGGCATCTACTTCATTCCGTAAATAAGTACATTTTCTAGTTTGGCGTATCTACAAGTAGCTTGCTTTTCCTACAGACACACTCCACCATTTCGGAGGGGTTTACAATATGCTGACTGGATTCTCTGCAGAAGGTTAACACTGCCCCACCCCAAATGGTCTCCTGAATAAGAGCACCTAATAGTGAGACTTTCGTCCTGGAAATCTGAGGAATATGGACTTATCGTTTCATTGCTATTTCACACTCTGATCCGGAGCAGTAGTATCTGTTAGGATCCACACTATTGGGTCCCAGTTTTGGGGGTGGGAAGTGTACACCATACATCTTCATTTCCATTTCTCCAAGGTCCACCCGGACAGTATTAATGCCTGTTAGTGTCCTATCTATGGGTAAAATATATCTTTATAAAAATGATTCGAATTCGATATGACCGAGTGAAAAAAAAATACACGGAAATCCTAAGTATAAACGTACAATAAACGCGATTCTCAAACCACTAAGTATAAAATAACCATAGATGGGTCAATATGCCGTTAAAGTCAATCAACAAATCAATCATTTTGATCATTGATCTTTCTCCACTTGACTTTTTCGTCATCAATTTTACTGGTTTCATCATTGCCATGACCACTTATTCTGTCAACTGACATGCTTCGTTGATTTCATACCGAAGCACACTATTCCTCACCGCCCGGATGATATATACGGTAAGATGAATGAATAAAACAAAAAGAAAAGGAAAATAAAACCTAATGCAAAAAAATAAGATTGGAATACAATGGGAGGGAGAGAGAGAGTGAGAGAGAGAGAGAGAGAGAGAGAGAGAGAGAGAGAGAGAGAGAGAGAGATGGGTAGAGACAGTGAGTGAAAAGTAGAAAGAAGAAGACGTTGATAAATGACTAAAAATAAAGAGTAAAATACAAGAAACAGAGTAACAAAAGTTAAGAGTAAAAACAAATAAATGAAACACATGAAAAACTGAGAGAGAGAGAGAGAGAGAGAGAGAGAGAGAGAGAGAGAGAGAAGAAAACCAAGAGCAAAAATCGATACGTAAAATAAAAATAAGATAAGAGATGGAGGGAAAACCAAGGGCAAAAAAAAAAGAAAATGAGAGAGAGAGAGAGAGAGAATATTGCGCAAAATGAATGAAAGGAATACACATGAAAAAAAGAAAGAAAGAGAGAGAAAAAGAGAGGGTTAAGAGAGAGAGAGAGAGATAGAATATTGAGCAAAATGAATAAATAAATAAATAAAATGAATAAATATGAAAGAAAGAAAGAAAGAAAGAAAGAGAGAGAAAGAGAGAGAGAGAGAGAAAGAGAGAGAGATTACTTTAAGAGCTGGTCGATTAAATCTGGAACGACAGAGTCGACCATTGCGTGGTGACATAAATAACATGTCATTGTGACGTGTACAGTATCACATTCCGTTTGTTGTCTGACCAAACGCATACAATGGCGCGAAGGTGACTCTTTCCCCAAGTTTCTTTTTTTTTTCTTTATTTCATTGTATTTTTCCAACCTTTTTTTCTTTTTTCAAATTCTTTTTAATCTATTCACAGCTCACCTGCAGATCTCCATTACGGCTCTTTTTCACGACGAACGAGCAAGAGGCCATCAAGGTCTTTAACAAGGAGAAAACGCGGTTTAGTATTGCAATTGGCAAGGAGAAGAAAGTACAGTTTTAAATTGCATTCCTTGAAAGAGAAATGCGATTTTTAATTGCATCAGGTGACGATATGTATATAATAGTTTCTATTTTATAAATATTCACATTAGATAAGAAATAACTCCTACACATACACACACTGTCACTCGCACACACAAATATAAATATAGGGACACACACACATTTTATCTCTTTATGTACGCGCACATTACATAGATATTGGTCCAGAAAGAAACGCCCCTAATTATTTATATATATTTCAATCAGTAATGCAAAATTATCGCGGTAACACAAACACACACACACATACATATATGTAGTTATGAGATAAAAACAAACCTTAAAAACTCAACGAGTTTCCTTGGAGCGGTATATCAATAATATAGTTATATGGTTAGCTATATTTATAAAGAAACAATGCTCAATATCGGTGATAGACCATATATATATATATACATATATATATGTATATACGAGGTTCGGCTGAAAATTTCATAGGCTGATCAATATATTGTCATGAATGTTGGTAGGGGGTGTCCTCGTGGTGTAATGGTTAAAGCGATGGACTGAGGAATCGTAGTAAGCGTAGTTCCAACTTCAGTAGCGCTATTACGTTCATTTTCGGGCAAATACCCTTGGGAAAGGTATGAACCCCCACATCCTCCCAGCTATGGGTTAAATAGTACCACTACTGTTTTTTTAGGAGAATGGCTTTGGCATTAAATAGCCTACATGGGTTGATATGCCATTAAACAAAGAAACCGAAATCATGAATGTTGGCGAGTAAGATGTTACAATTTGGTTGAAGCATGTCAAAAAACTTTATTCGTGTCGTCCAAGTATGGATACTTTCGACCATTTTTCGTTATTGTCGAGAATGTAATCGTATGTTCTGGAATGCCGGATCTTTTTATACCCAAGGAATTTCTTTTGGTTGTGCATGTGTATCACGTGGAGGTGACGTTATGTGTGAACGCGTTGACCATTGGTATTTGTAGGTTTCCTTTTCTCCGATCGTTCTAATCTTGTCTTGGTTTGGTAGTTCCATTCCTTCAGTTATATGTCATTTGCCACTTTTCGTTACAAGCATGGCACATTTTTCTATGCCAAATTCCATTCCTATGTCCGAATTGTATATTGAGCATCTTGGAGGCTGACATCATCAAACAAGTGGAAATGAAAGACAAAATACAAAAAGAATATTTCAGGATAACTAGAAAACTACTCGAGAGAAAACTCTCTCGCAGAAACCTTATCAAAGGAATAAATACCTGGGTTGTACCCCTTTCTGAAGTGGACCAGAGGTGAATTTAAACAGATAGACAAAAGAACAAGAAAAAATGAATTTAAACAGATAGACAAAAGAACAAGAAAATTAATGACAATGCATAGTATTACATCCCAGAGACGACATTGACAGACTATATGTATCAAGAAACGAGGGAGGAAGAGGACTTACCAGGGTTGACGCATCGATTCAACGACTCTATGACTATATACAAAAACACGATGGAGGACCGATTACAGCCATCAGAAACGATACTGACAACACGATATACAACAGAATGACAATAACTAGGAAACAAAAATGGTAAGAAAAACAACTCTGTGAGCGTTTTAAACGACTCATAGATATCTCACACTAGAAAACCTGGAAGTAGCGAAGAAAAGGAAACTTTAAAAGAAAAACAGAATCTCTCCTAATATCAGCACAAAACAATGCCATAAGAACCAATGATATCAAAACGAAAATAGATAAGACGCAAAAAAATAGCAAATGAAGGCTATGCAGTGACAGATATGAAACCATCAATCACATAATAACCGAATGCAGCAAATTAGCACAGAAGGAGTATAAGACTAGACACGACTGGTTTGGCGAGGTGATCTACTAGGATATGTGCAAGAAATTTAAATTTGATCATACGAATAAATGGAATATGCACAACCCAGCACCTGTCCTAGAAAATGACACACAGAAACCCCTATGGGACTTTGACGTACAGACGGATCATCTAATCTCGACCAGAAGACCAGACATTATTATAATCAACAACAAAAAAAGAATTTGCATAACTGTGGACTTTGCTGTCCCGACTGATTACACAATAAAACTGAAAGAATGTGAAAAGAAGGATAAGTACCTCGATCTTACTCGAGAATTGAAAAAACTATGGAACATGAAGGTGACGATTATACCAATTATAATCGCTGCTTTTGGTACGGTAATTAAAGTATTATTAAAGGGACTAGAGGACTTGGAAGTTGGCGGCCGAGTAGTTACCATCCAAGAGACAGCATCATTGTGAACGGCCAGAATACTGAGAAGAGCCCTGGAGACTTGTGATAGTGATAGACCATCAGTTAACGCTGATGTGAAAAATTCTACTAATAATAGTACAAAAGTGACATAATTGGGTGGGGAAAGTGATCCACTGGGAACTGTGCAAGAAATGGAAATTTAACCAAACAACTGGTACATGCGCAACCCAGAGTCCGTATTGGAAAATGAAACGCACACATTTCTCTGAGATCTTGAGACAGAAACAGATCACCTAATCTCTACCAGACAACCAGGTCTAGTGACAGTCAGCTAAAAAAAAAAAAAAAAAAAAAAGAAAAAGAAAAAGAAACTGCCAAATAATGCACTTTGCCATTCCAACAGACAACAAGAAAAATAAAAGAAAACTAAAAAAAGATAGGTACCCTGACCTTGCTAGAGAATTAAAAAAAGGGAAAAATGAAGGTGATGGTAACATTAATTGTAATTGGCGTCCGTGGTACACTAACCAAAAGATCGGTAAAGGAACTGGAAGACTTGAAAGTAAGAGGGCATTGAAGACCATCCAGACTACAGCATTAAAATATGCTAGAATACTGAGAAGAGCCCTGGAGACTAGAGGGGACTTGCTGGCATTCATAAACATGTGAAAAACCATTAGCTAACGCTGCAGTGAAAAACTCACAAAGATGAAAAATAATAACTATATAGATATTTCAAACGACCAACTGACGAAATTTTACACGAGAAGACGTGGACATAGCTAAAAAGCGGAAACTTTAAGAGAGAAACTGAATCCGTTTTAATATAGCAACACAAAACAACGCCATAAGGACCAACTATGTTAAAGCGAAAATAGATAAAATACGACAGAATAGCAAGTGTAGATTATGTAGTGATAGAGACGAAACGATAAATCACATGATAAGCGAATGCAGCGAATTACCTCAAAAGGAGTATAATACGAGACATGACAGGGTGGGAAGATGATCCACTGAGAATTAAGCAAGAAATTTAAATTTGACCATACTACGAAATGGCATCTGCACGAATTAAAATCCTCTCGAATAATGAGACTAACGATATTTTCTGGAATTTTGAGATACAAACAGATCACTTAATGCTAGACAGAAGACCACACTTTGTGATAATCTACAAAAAAAAAAGAAAAAAAAAAAGAAAAAAACGAGAACTTTCCGGATAGTGGACTTTGCCGTCCCAATGGACTACACATTGAAAACTTAAGAAAGTAAAAATAAATACAAGTACTTAGATCTTACTTGAGAACTAAAAAAATATGAAACATAAAAGTGACGGAGATACCAATTACAAATGGCGCGTTCGGAACGGTCCCCAAAGGCTTACTAAGGGGACTGACAGAGTTGAAAATCAGGGGAGTAATCTAGACCCTCCAAACTAAAGCATTGTTAAGTTTGGCTAGAATACTGAGATGTGTTATGGAGACCTGAAGAGATATGTTGTGACTCGGACTCCAGTGAAAGCAATCCGCTAACGCTGGTATAAAATACTTGCAAGAAATAATAATAATAATAATAATAATAATAATAATGGTAATGGCAATGAGAATGGTAATGGTAATAATGGTAATGAGAATATAATCGCGAATATTGGAAGCGGATATTATCATATTAGCAGAGATGAAAGAAAAACTTCACGAGAACGAGAAAACAACTCGAAACCAAACTACATAGCAGAAATCCCATCAACACCTGGGCTATCACCCACGTAAGATACTCAGAACTATTCCCGAAGTGGACAAGAAAAGAACTCATGACGATACATTAGGCCTGACATCCCAGAAATGACGTTGACAGACTGCATGAGTCAAGAAGGAGGAAGAGGATTCGCCAGCATTCAAGATCGTCTCGATGAAATCGATACAACGACTAGAAGACTACATAACAAAACGCGGAAGAAGACTGATTACAGCGACCAGAAACAGTACAGACAACACAAACAGAAAGAGACCAAAAATAAACAAAAAACAAAAATGGGATGAAAAGCAACTATATAGATATAGTTCAAGCGACAAACAAGCAAAACTTCACTCGAGAAAACTTGGACGAAACAGAGACGGAACAATCAATCACCTAATAAGTGAATGGAGTAAATTAGCACAAAGAGAGTATAAGAGTTGATGCGACTTGATGATCCGTTTCTATTTCGAAATTCCAAAGAACTTTGTGCGTCTCATTTTCTAGGACGGATTCTGGTTGGTTGTTTGGGTTTTATGGCATATCAACCTTTTTAGGTTATTTAATGCCAAATCTTGTTCAATTTCAAACAATTCAGTTTAGCATAAGTACACAGTTTAATTGTCAAAAGCATATCTTTTTCAAGCTATTCAGCTTCGTCAAGTAGTTCTAATTCAGCTAATTAAGTTTAGTAGAAGTACAGATTTTGTTTACACAGTTAAATGTCCAAACAGTTCTATATTAAACAATCCAGTTTTGTGTAAGTACAGTTTCAATGTAAAAAAAACAATTCAATTTCAAACAATTCGGTTTAGCATAAGCACGCAGTTTAAATGTAATTACAGTTTATGAAAATAGTTCTATTTCAAACAATTCATTTTAGCATATGTACGCAGTTTAAATATAAAAACTGTTTAATTGTGAAAAAACATTTCTATTTCAAGCTATTTAGTTTAGTCAAGCAGTTCTAATTCAGCTAATTCAGTGTAGTAAAAGTACAGGTTTTGTTTGCACACAGTTAAATGTCAAAACAGTTCTATATTAAACAAATCAGTTCAGTGTAAGTACAGTTTTAATGTCAAAAAACAGTTCCATTTCAAATAATTCAGTTCAGCATAAGCATGCAGTTTAAATGTAAGTACGGTTTGATTGTCAAAAACATTTCTATTTCGAGATATTCAGTTTACTCAAACAATTGAGTTTAGCATAAGTATGCCGTTAGTTCTATTTAACCCATATATAGGACCCTTATCAGGTGCTACCTAGCCGGGCCAGAGTGGACCTGGGAGCAATGGCAATGAAGTGGTGCTCCGCATTCCCCAAAGCCTCATCATCACTGGAGCCTCACCATCAGATCATTTAGTGTCATATCCAGAACACTCATTGGGGGTCTTACCCCTTTGCAGAGATGCAGTCGGTGTATTCTACAGCCCCAGCCCCAGCCCCAGCCGACTGGGCAAACGGATTCTGGGTTCTGCATATACAATTTTTTTGTATGATGAAATTTAAACTTTTTGCACAGTTCTAAGTGAATCACCTTCTCCATCCAGTTGTATCAAGTTTTATACTCTTTTTGCTCTAATTTGCTGCATTCGCTTATTATGTGATTGTTTTCTCTCTATCACCACATAAGCTACACCTGCTATTTCATTGCATCTTGTCTATTCTTGCTTAGACATAGTTCTTATGGCGTTGTTTTGTGCTGCTATTGAAGATAATCAGTTTCACTTTTAAGGTTTCCTTGTCTTAGCCATGATCAAGATTTCTCGGGTGAGACTTTGCTAGTTTGTCGCTTGAAATGTCGATCGAGTTGTTTTTCTTGCCATTTTTGTTTTCTGGTTATTTTTGTTCAGTTGATGTTTGAGCCATCTGTATTGTTTCTGGTGGCTGTCATCTGTCTTCTTCCGTATTTTTTTATGTGGCCTTCTAGTCGTTATATTGATTCATCGACGCTATTTCGGATACTTGTAAGTCCTCTTCTTCCTTCTTTTCTAGACACATGAAGTCTGTCGACCTCATCCCTCGGATGTAATGCTTTATGCATCGTCATTAATTTTCTTGTTCTCTGATCCATTATTATTATTATTATTATTATTTGAGCGGCAAATATTAACTGGTAGTTTTCACAGAAGTCTGAGTAACGGCACATCTCTTCAGTTCTCCAGGCCTCTTCAAAATTTTTAAGCTGATCTCAGAACTGCTGGGGTCTGCACAGTCTAAATTCTTCTTCGGATCTCGAATCTTTTGTTCGAGCTTTTTCCTAGTGCTCCAGTTATGATTGGTATCCCTGTCATCTTCTTGTTTCATCATTTCTCGAGCTTTATGGCAAACAGCAAGCATTTAATCAATTTTTTAAAACTTTATTTACACCCTACGATCTGCTGAGACAGCGAAGTCTACTGGCTGACAAAATCCTTTCCTTATTGTTAAGTAAAACTAGGTCTGATCATCTGACTGAGATTGGGTGGTCTGTTTGTATTTCAAAATTCCAGAAAGTTTTTTTTATTTTCTAGGACAAATTCAGCACTTTAAAAATACTATTTGTCTCTAGGGTCAAATTTTGTTTTCTACTGCAGCATCCACGCCATCCTCCCTGCTTGCAAGTCCTCCTCCTCCACCTCCTCCGTCTAACTTTCTGTCTTCCTTTATTTTAATGGCATATCAGTCTTCGTGAGTTATCTAATGTCAAAGCAATCCTTGCAGTACAGTCGAGGCACTATTTAACCCACATCTGAGGATATAAGAGGGTCCATACCTAGTCCAAAAGTGAGCATTATAGGTCAAGCTCGCTTACTACGTCACAGTCCAGCAGATTTTCCATTACGCCACTGAGACTTCCCCCCTTTATCCTATTCTTATCACAAAGTCTTCCGATTATGAACTAATGACTGTGATGATTGATTGTATTAATTGTTTCATTTTCTATTTTAGTCCGACGACCACGAGTTTTTCTGTTAGTTGTTAAATTAGCTAAAATATTTGAGCGGAAATGTTAGTCAAATTGGAAATTTCAAACGAGTGCGCAATCATGATATGGAACCTGTCATTCCTACACAGGAAGACCAAATGTAAACAAAATAGATTCATGTCTTATCACAAGTTTGATTTAGTAAATGAAAGACACGGAGGAGGTGTAAAGGTTATACCTCGGTAACTTTCAATGATTTCCAGGGCACCTTTCTTGCAGAACCGGGGATACACTTTTTTGCCCATTTCTCTATTGTGTTTTGTTTATAGACAGAGTTGAATAATCGAAAAAGTATTTCAAATTTACTCGTCTACTTTAGTACGGGGGGCGGTATTTCGTCGAGGCCTACAGTTTTTCCGCTCTTAATTCTTTTTCAGTACAGCTTCAAATTCTTCCACTGAAAATTAACCTTGTTTGATGTATAGTTAGCTATTAATAATTTTTCGTTTGGTTTGATAGGTGACTTCAAGAGTTTTTCCAAACAGGCTCTTGAAATGTTCTTTCCAATTCTGAAGTCTTTCTTCTTGGCTAGCAGTTTTAAGTTTTGCTCTTGAGGTGCAGTTACTTCTGTTCACTTTATCAATTATCAGCCATGTTATTTGTGATTGTCTAACTTTTACCGAGTTTTTGATTTCATTTATTTGACCTTGAATGCATTCTATTTGTTCTTTTTGGTTTGTGTAAGTGTTCGCTTCATTTTATTTTCGTAGAAGTGAAAGAGAAAGATGAAAATAAAATGAAATAAGAAGAAAGTGAGAAGACAATGTGGTTTGAAGAAGGAAAAAAAGTAGATGTAAAAGAAAAAGATGAAAATCAAATGAAAAAAGGAGAAAATGAAAAGTAATTGTGGCTTAGAGGAAGAAAAAAAGATAGAAGATGTGAAAGCGAAATATGAAAATAAAATTAAATAAAGAGAAAGTGATAAATGATTGTGGCTTAGAGGAGGGTAAAATTGATATTGACTCCTCTGAAACTGTACAATTTGGCTTTTGGTTTGGTTGGAAGGGACTCGGTTGCTGCTTCCTTATGGGCGGTAACAAAGTATTCATATTCGTCATTTGTAGAATGCATTTCAAATGTCTCTTGAAGAGTATTAGACTTATTTCTTAGAGTTGCAGAATATGATTTCTAATATTATTGAAACCACTCATATACTGTATCTGTTATTGTTTCTTTTTATTTATGCGTAGACTCCGGTGAATCTTTGCCGAGACAATTCACTGGTCGGAAGATACTCCTTTATAGGAGTGGTATGCTATCAAAGTTCAACTTGCTACTTATCTTTTTGTTTTGTTTTGTTTTGTTTATGAATATGCATTCTAGTTGTCTTTTAGAGTTATTTGGCTGGGTCTAGGGCCAAAGTTTCCTTTTCCTTTGATGGAATTTAGTATTTAGGTATGCTAGTCTGTTCTTGAATGAAAAATCTGCTTGATATTCGCCATTCTGTTTGGTGAGTTGTTTAAACAGAATTCGTTATTTTTGTCTTTGCCCACATGAACATTCATGTCTCCATCGGTGATTAGTTGGGTTTGGTTTAGTTTTATAGCATATCAACAATTATAGATTATTTAATGCCAAATTCATTTTCTACATATATATTAGAAATATATGATTTCTAAACATAAGTCAAAGTCAAATAGTTCCAAGTATTGCTATGCAACAATACATTTAAACATCAGTCATTTGTTTACACACGGTTAAATAATCAAATTGTTATATTTCAAGCATTGCTATTCAACATAGATCATTTGTTTGCACTCAATTTAGATGCCAAACAGTTCTATTTAACCCATAGATTGGACTCTGTGCCAACACTCTGAGTGAGAGTGGACCTGGGAGCGATGACAATCAAAGAGTACTCCGTATTCCCCAAAGCTCTAGTATTACTGAAGCCTCACTATCAGATTGTTTCCTATCGTATCTTGGACACTCACTTGGAGGATTATCCCTGTGCAGAGATGCAGTAATCGACAGCCCCAGCCGACTAGGCTGACAGATGATAAGAACATTGTGTTTAGGAATATGTCGAACAAGGGAAAATAGCACCTTTTAGCATGTTTCATCACTACAAAAAATGCTACTTGATGCTACTTTGCTTAACACTCAGCATAAGGTAAGGATCAAGGGTAAAATGGAGCAATCCAGAGAAAGGAGTAGCGCCCTCCTCTACACCTTGGTGTAATAGCTATCGAAAAGGGGGCCTTCGGGTCACCCTCGATTACGGTTGTCAACTGTACTTACTATTGGTGGTACTGTACCAAGAGATAATTGTTGTGCAGGGTTTGCCATTAAACGTAGCACACTTAATTCTCTCTCGGATTCTCCCTGTTTAACTTAGTGATTTTAAGAAACGTGAACTGAGAAGTATTCATTCACCTCTAATGGTGACATTCTCAGAGTTTTTCCATGTAGATGCCGTGACAAATATCCATCCATTACTCGTACCATGATATTTTATTTCTTGTTTACGTTGGTAATATCTGTGTTAGTGTACGCATATAATGCCTATATTAAGATTAGCTGCAGACACAGTCGGTTCAGATAATTTCTTTACTGTGTTTAAAGTCCTAACGTTAAATTTTGCTGATATTGAAAATGCTTTTGCATCTAAGTAATTCTGGTTTAGGTATGGGCTCGGTAGCTGACTTTTCGAACTTAAGGGCCACAGCTCCTACTTCAGCAGAATGTGCCCCTGTCTACCCGTGTGAAAAGCGCCGTGGTTTGGTCATACGGTTTGAATTAGAGTCATGGCAATCTTTTGTTGGATGCCTTTTCTTTGCCATCAATTGACGAGGTGCCCGTGGTGTAATGGTTACCGTCGTAGGAAATGGACATGGCGACACGAGTTCAAATCCTGGACAAGGCTGACTGCATTTCACATAGCACTAATACCCTTGGGAAAGGTATGAATCCAATTATTCTCCTTCCAGCTATGGGTAAATTGTAGGACAGACTAAGCTCTTCGGCCTTGGTGAGGCAACTAGTCTAGGAGAAGCAAAACTCTGATTTCAAACCAGTTAAACTCCGCTTAAAAAATTGACCCTGTATCATATCCTACTCGAGCGGAGGGGTTGGATAAATAGGATCAATTGATGTCTTCTTTATTGATGAATAGCAATAGTTTTCTGACTGAACTATTTGACCTTGGCCGTTGACTTATGACTCTCTTCCGCTCAAAATCTGGTGATATGCACCGTTGACCCGCTTTTGGATTCATCCACCTTATTTCATACCCACAATGCTGCTTCCCATGGTTTCCGGTGATATACCCTTGTGTGACTTAAATAATATTCTCCACTCACGGGAAGAACTCTAAAGAATCAGACTTATAAAAATGTACATATAAATATACAATGAATATGATTCCTTAAACACTAGGCATGAAATAACTCTAAGCAAGTTGAGATGCCGTTAAAATCAGTCAGAAATGTGTGTCAAACCGTTCAAATGCCAAAGTCGATTTGTTCTTGTTTCATGTAATGGACAGACGCCTCACATGTTTTTTTTTAGAAATAATTAATATTCATTTAATATTTTTTTTCATAATTTAAAAAAGAATTCATTTGATCAAAAGTGTCTGATAAATTTATTTCGACAACCTCAACGTATTATAAATTTTTCGTAGGCAAATCGTTCGTTGCTAAATTCAGAATTGAAACATAGATTCTAAAGATTTAATAAAGAGAGGTAAATATTTAGGGTTAGGGTTAGGGTGAAGGAAATGCTATATTATTTGAGCAATTGATCTGATTCGATGCATTTACTGGTGATAAATTAACGATGCAATGAATTTATCATACGATAAATTTTCCGTGATGAATATACCTAGGAACTTGCTGAAATGCTATCTTCAGAGGCCATTACACTCGATCATGACTGACATTTTATTCATGCAATTTATATCATAATTGTACAGAAATAAACAAATAAAAAGAAGTACTCTATAATTATGACTTAATAGTTGTCCCTCTTGAGGAAATATAATGACTGAGTTGAGCGCGAACGAAGATAGTGTCAAATTGTACAAGATTTGGAATTTCGTGGATGGTGATTTTTTTAAAACTCAGGTTTACATGAGCTAATACTGAATTTTTGTTATCAAAAGATGACAAGTTTTCTTTTATTTAGGTGATTTCATGAAAGCTCATTAGAATACCAACAACTACGTATCTTTTATAAAAATAAAAAGAATGTTCTTTTGATTATTGTTACAAATTGACATACATTTAAGTGCCAAGATCTTTTATTCCATGGAATGAGTTGAACATGACAGCCATTTTGTTATTTCTCTTTCCTTTTGTAAACACTTTATAATTTAATACTCAAGTCAACTTGTATTGCTACGACTACAAATACTACAAGCAATTATTATTATCATTATTATTATTATCATTATTAAGATTTTCTTTTGTTAAAGGTCTGATTGGGATAAAATCTGACATTGTAAATTTAACGCAAGTTACATATCACTGGGCCCTTTTAAAGTTATTTTTGACAGCCCTACTTTTTGTATTGTACAGGAAAAGACATATATTTAATCTACCAATGACTATCACTACCTTCATTGCTTCCTGATCTCTTATTTTCTTTTGGTGTCATGGATGTTAATAATGATACAGAGACTTCCTCATGACCTACATGTCCTATTCTTTAAAGGCGTGAATTATCAAAAGTAAAACATGTAAAAAAAAACCCACCATCTCTACAGAAATTATAAAATGTATTAACCAACAGGAAATTACAGATTCTAAGAAGATACGCATTTAATCGATTTATAAGACGCAGGGTCTTATCATATCATCTCATATTTACCAACCCCTCCGCTCGGGCAGGATATGACACAAGGTCAATTTTTAAGCGGAGTTTAACAGGTTTCAATTCAGAGTTTTCCTTCTCCTAGACTAGTTGCCTCGCCAAGGCTGAAGAACCTAGTCTGTCCTACTATTTACCCATAGCTGGAGGGAGAATAATTGGATTCATACCTTTCCCAAGGGTATTAGTGCTATGTGAAATGCAATCAGTCTCGTCCAGGATTTGAACTCGAGTCGCCGTGTCCATTTCCTACGACGATAACCATTACACCACGAGCACCTCCTCAAGAAGACGCAGGGTCTTATAAGACACATTTTAATTTAGGCAGATATTTAAGAAGAAATAAGCGACGAATATCAGGTTTTTGCTTGACTTACATAACTCTTCCCATTATCCGGTTATTTTAAAAGTTTCATATGTATTCAGAACCTTATGAAACCTCAATATTTTACATTTAAAAAACTTAATTGGATTAAGTGCTAGTTTAAGTGTGTCCACTTCCTTTTCTACCTGGCTTGAGTTATTTTATAAAAAGTACCAGTAAGTATGTCTGTTATAAATTGTTACTTTAGAAAATAGTTGCAATTGTTTGTGTAGAAGCGTTCGTCACCTTGTTTACAGTTGCAGAAGTTGTTTTTTTTTTCGGAAGGGCCACTCAAGCTGTAGAACACAAGTGTCCAGTAACCAAAAGCTGACCCTTCTCTTTATGAGGCAGAGTGATTTGGGGGAGAACATTTTAGGGAAAAAATGCGTCCTATAAGCTGTTAAATTTTTTTTTCATCATACAACGTGTGAAAGCACGTGTGATACCCAGCCCTCATCAGCCGCCAACCCCTAAAATGTTCCCCAAAAATAAACCTGAATAGTTTGTGTAAAAGTAAAGTTGGTGACCTTACTCGAAGGTGACCCGAAGGCTCCCTCCAGTTGTAGGAGAGGACGCTACTCCATTCCCTGGATTGCCCCACTTTACCCTTGATCCTTACCTTATTATGCTGAGTGTTAAGCAAGGCAGTATCAAGTACCATTTTTTGAGTCTTTGGTATGACTCACCTGGGATTGAACCTCGATGTCTTTTCTTGTTCGACGCTCATCTTAGAAGAAAAAATAAAGCTTAATCCCCATAGTTAAAGGAGTTAATATCACCCTTTCTTTTATTTTTTCTAAGTAAATTTTCGAGAGAATGTGAGGTTCCTTCTGGAATCTTTTGAAACGTTCGTAAATTAATACCAAAGCCCTTGTTGATAGACAGTAGAGATACTATTTAACCCATAACAGAGCCTGGAACCTTTTCCTCGGTTAAAATAGCCATAATCTTCTCTAAGTTCTATGTATAATTAAACCATACGGCTCCCTTCTTTTCAAGATCCAAATCCGATTCACAGTTTTTTGGTCTCCAGTTTGGCTTGACTTGCAACCTTCGACGGTTATTTAATGCAAAATTGTTCATTTAATCTGGTAAATATAGTTTTAGTTTGGTTTCTTTGTTCAATCGCATATAAAACTTCCTGGGTTATTTAATGCTAAAGCAATGTTGAAGGACAGTAGTGATACTATTCAACCAATATCTAGGGTTCATGCCTTACCTAAAGGTATAGTCCTAAATTGAATGTAATAACACGATTGGAGTTTGTACTCGCTTAATTCTGGGATGCAGTCCAGAATCTTAGCCATGACACATCTTGGGTCTCCCTTTTTGTCTCCAGAATTTCATCTTTTAAAAAATACCACACTCTTTCTAGTCAGTAGTTGCAAGTTTAGTGAGTGAGTCCCTTGTTTTTTGAAAAATGAAGCTTATTAACTCAGTTTAGGAGGCACTCTTAGTGCAATGGTTATCCTTTAACTCATAACCCTAACTCACATGTGTATAAATACACACACACATATATACACATTTATTTATTTATTTATATGATTGCATGAGGGTAAAGGAAAATATATAGCTTTTAGTTGTATAGATAAAACTTGTCCACCTCTGTATTTTGCTTTCCGATAGACGAGTCTTTTACAATATTGTTTTATAGATCTTCTTCAGTTCCCAGGCTCAGTGGCACCATAGATTTAAATATTTCCATACCATCTATTAACATTAGCTATTTTTCAAATTCAGATCATCCATTTCCGAAACTGATAGTCAAGCACATTCGACGGTAGACTTTAAAAGAGACTAACTCGGAAAACAGCAAGTGGCCGATAATGTGCTTCCTTGAGTTTTTTCGGAGAAGTTCACAGTTCATCTTCAACAACTCAGTGTATTTGTTTCCCTGGTAAATGGAAAGAAAAAAAAACATGAAATAATGATTGAACGGTCTTGCCGCCCAAGAGACGAGATATATCGCCTAATAAAATTTGTTATCTGTTTGTTTTTTGTTTTGTTTTGTTTTGTTTTTTCACTGCGTTAATTATTGACATCGGTTTTACTTTTCTTCTCTCTCTCTTTCTGTCTGTCTGTCTGTCTCTCTTTCTCTCTTTCGTTACCTCTAGTTCTCTTTCACTTTCTTACTCTCTCTCTCTCTCTCACCATCTCTTTTTCTTTCTTTTTCTTAATATCTTTCACTCTCTTTCTTTCTCACTCTTTTTTTTTCTCCCTATGTATATTTATTTCTCTCTTTCTCCCCCTCTTTTTTCTTTTGCTCTCTTTCGCTCTCTTTTTCTCTCCCCTCTCCCCCTCTCTCTCTTTTACTCTGTCTTTCTTATTTTTTCTACTCTCTAATTCTATCTCTCACTCACTCATTCACTCACTCACACAAATGTAAATATTGTCAGCTGTTTACCATCGCCTGGATCATCTCCTCCTACCCCGGATCACACGTGCTAACAGACCCGATCCCACCAAATTCTCCGCCGCCTCTCCTATATTTTGCCTCGACTTCCTTACATTTCCGTTCTCTGTGATATCAAAAAATAAGTGCTCCATGGTCTGCTTCCGCCGAATGCACACCATTACTCGAGACATTTGACTGCTTTTATTGTTTTTGGTGTTGTTTCGATACAGGATTATTTAAGTGTCAGACTCACTTCGGAAGATAGCTCCGTTTACCCACTCTTTTTCTCACTCTCAGTCAACCTTGTCGGTAGGGGGTTAGAATACGCTGATTGTAACTCCTGCTGAAGGGTAGACGCTCCAAATGTGTATTCTGGGTATGACACTAGACTGCACCTGGTGGTGAGGCTCCAATACTGGAGATCTGGGAAGTGTAGAAGTACCTCTTCATTACAATTGCTCCGAGGTCCACTCTAGCCCTGAGTGGTAGTATTTGTTTGTTTTCCATTTAAGAGTTAAATAGATACAGTAAAGTTGGCGACAGTAGTCGAGGGCGACCAGAAGGCTTCCTTTTCAATAGCTACTACACCTTTTCAATAGCTGCTACTCCTTTCCCTTGATTGCTCCACTTCACGCTCGATGCGTACCTTATATTGCTGGATGTTAAGCGAGGAGGTATCAAGAACCATTTTTAAAGTCTTTGGTATGAAGCGACCATGAATTCAACCCAGGTCTCCCGGATCACTGGCGAACTCTCTACCCACTATGCCAATGAGCCGGCATTATTAGTAGTGGTTGGAACACTTAATACCGTATAACTGTACCCAAATTATTTGTTGGGGAGATCCTCTGACCTTGCGGCTAAAGTGCTGAACTGCAGCTTCGAAGAAAGCGAGTTCGAACTCCAATCGAATTATTATGTTCACTTCAGGACTGATACAGTAGGGAAAGGTATGAAAGCCTGTACTCTGTGAGCTTTGGGTTAAGTAGTATTACTGATGATCTTCTACAAGAATGGCTTTGGCATGAAATAACCAACGAAGGTTGATATGTCATTAAACAAAGAAAACAAACCAAACCAAATTATTTTTAGTAAAATTACTTGAGCCTATTATTATTTACAAAGGATTGTTATTATTTACTCAGTAGAGTTTTTCACATCTGCGTTAGCTGATGGTGTTTCACCGGAGTTTGAGTGACAGCAAGTCTCCTCAAGTCTCCAGGATTCTTCTCAGTATTCTAGCTGTTCTCAATAATCTAGTAGTTTGGATGGTCTCCATTCGTCCCGTTATTTCGAAGTCCTCCAGTCCCTTTAATAATTATTTAGTTACTGTGCCAAGAGCACCAATCACAATTGATACAATTGTCACTTTCATGTTCCACAGCTTTTTCAATTCTCTAGAAAGGTCGAGGTACATATCCTTCTTTTCACATTCTTTCAGTTTTATTCTGTGGTCACCCGGGACAGCAAAGTCGACAATTTTGCAAATTCTCTTTTTTTTATTGATTATTTATAAGGTCTGGTCTTCTGGTTGAGATTCGGTGATCCGTGTATATGTCAAAGTCTCATAGGAGTTTATGAGTGTCATTTTCTAGGACAGCTGCTGGATTGTGCATATACCATTTGTTGGTATGGTCAAGGGTTACTGTTATTATTATTATTATTATTATTATTAATTACTTGAAACCACATAATTGCTCGTAAATTATTGTTGTTGAATAGAAATACATGGATCCATACATCTATGTAGAAACAAATAATTATCGACAATGAATATTTGCATTTAAAAACGCACTTAAACGATAAAAATACAGTTATGATTGCAATCATTTAAAATCAATAAAATTTTGGCACTAAATAACTCATAAAGAGTTGGTATACCATTCCGTCCCGTTAGAATGTTCGAAAATGGTCTAGGAGACCGGGGTTCAATCCCAAGTAAATTCGTACAAAAGATTAAAAAATGGTACTCGATGCCTCCTTGCTTAACACTCAGCAATATTAAGAAAAATTGGATTCATACATTTCCCAAGGGTATTAGTGCAATGTGAAATGCAAACAGACTGATCCAAGATTTGAACTCGCGTCGGCGTATCTTTTTCCTACGACGGTAACCATGACACCAAAAACGCCTCTTTATATATATATATATATATATATATAGTAAGTTTTTGGCCGACTGTTATCGTGGGTGAACCAAAAGCTCCCTTTTCAATACTTACAACAACGAGGGGAGAGCGGTACTCCTTTCCCTTGATTGCCAGGTCAAGTCGTAAAAAAGATTAAAAAATGGTACTTGATACGTCCTTGCTTAATATGAAGATACATATAAAAGTTAAGTGGGGCAATCCAGGGAAAGGAGTAGTGCCCTCCCAAACAGGTCAGTGTTGTAGCTATTGAAAATGGAGCCTTTGGTTTGCCCACGATAGTTTGCTTTTTTTTTATTTTTTCTCGCTCTCACTTCATTCGTCAGTGTAATTTGCATGAACAAATAATTCCACTAGCCCAGTCGGCTGGGGTGGGGCTGTAGAATACGCTAACTGCATCTCTGCAGACAGGTAAAACCTCCTCAACCAACAAGGATATGACACAAAACAATCTGATTGTAAGGTCCCAGTCCTGGAGCTCTGGGGAATGTGAACTACCTCTTCATTGCCATTGGTCCCAGGTCCACTCTGACCCGGAGCGGTAACACCTGATAGGATCCTGTCTATGGGTCAAATAGAACTGTTTGATATTCAAACTTTGTGCAAACACCTGACTTACATATAGTCGAACTCTTTGATCATTTAACAGTATTTAAACAAATGACTGATGTCTAATTGAATTATCAGTGATACATAGCAATAAGTGGAACCATTGAATGAATAACTGAAATAATTGCAAACGAATTATTTAAATAGAATTATTAGTGTTAAACTGCAATATTTGTAACTATTTCACTCTCTGCAAACAAATGATTAATATCAAATAAAATTAAAAGTGTTAGATAACATTTATTGAAACCGCTTAACTGTGTTGAAACACTTGCAATACTAGTGTTATTTGTCACTGCCTCCCACCAGACAGGACTTGACACAAGGTCAAAAGGTCGAAGGCCGATTAAACACTTGCAATACTAGTGAGCAAATGAATTAGTTTTAACTCATTTAAAAATGAATTTACATACACACTATTCACATATAGATAATTTGTATATCCGTTTAAATGGGAGCAAACAAATGAGAGATGTTCAATTGAAAAATTAAATTAAATTGAAACCATTTAATTGAATGCCAAAAAACATCCAGCTGAGGATCGTTTAAAAATGTCATCTACAAAATACATTTAAATCATATAGATTTGATACATATATAAAGAGGATTCGGCATCAAATAAACAAGGTTTGATATGCCAAAAATGTATATACCTCCAAATATGGTCATATATGGAGATATAATATTTCGTCATTTAGATGCGCGGTTACCGTATCGTTTCCGTCGTAAGAAATGAAATCAGCGAACTGAGTACAAATTCAAGACGAAGTTATTTTCCTTTGCAATTAAGCTTATTACCTTGGGAAAGTTATGAAGCCATCTGCTTTCCCCATTCAGCAATGGGCAAAATAGCAGGGTAGATTAGGTTCTTAAGCCTTGTTTATGCAACCAGTCAGGGAAAACTATGAATTCAAAACAGCTGTACTCTGGCTTAAAAAATTACCTTTTGCCACATTCTGACCGAGGTGGAAGTGTTGGATAAACATATACTTATTAATCTCTCCAACGGAAGAGCCAAGTAATGAAACAGACATGAGGAAACACACACACAACGCACACATACACACTCCCTAGAACACAAGCATGAATATAAAAGAAAAGTTGGCGGCTGTCATCGAGGGTGACCCGAAGGATCCCTTTTTAATAGCTACTATAACGAGGTGTACGGGAAGGCGTTATCCGTTTGCCTGGATTGCTCTACTCTAGCCTAAATGAGTACCTTATAATGCCGAGTGTTAAGCAAAGAGTATCAAGTACCATTTTTTGAGTCTTTAGTATGACTCGACCTCAGATCGAACCTCCGTCTTCCGGGCCACTGGTGAACACTCTATCCACCAGACCAATAGATATCAAAACTAAATAGTCAGCGAATGCATTTATTTATAAATGATAATATAAAACGTTTTCGTTTTCGGTGTTTTGTTAAACCATCGTTTGGAAAAAATGAAATAAAAGAAAAGAAAAGAAAAGAAATAAAAGGAAAGAAAAAAAGAAAGAAAATTCTTTTTTTAATTAATAGAGCCAATAATAGCAAGTCACTGAATTCTGAAATAGACTGCTATCAAAGATAATAGAACGCTAAGAATTTTCTGAGTTTTTCATTTGAAAATGATTTTCTGATGATTCATCGTATGCCAACATCACTCTGAAGATGATATATATATATATATATATATATATATATAGTATGGAAATGAAGAAATAAAATGTAAATGCACACACACACGCACTCATAAATATATATGCAGACAAGAAATATATATATATATATATATATAAGGAAAAAAAGATGTCTATAGATACTCATTCACTCACTCACTCTTATACATATGTATGGAAAGAAAGATATATATATATATATATGCGCATAGATGCAGAAAAGAAAGATATATATAGATACACACATGCATGCGCATATATATATATATATATATATATATATATATATATATGTACAGAAACGAAAGACTGATATATACAGATATACACAATGTCAAAAATACACACACACACACACACACACACACACACACACACACACATGAATATATATGCGGACAAGAAATATATATATATATATATATATATATATATATATATATATATATAAGGAAAAAAAGATGTATATAGATACTCATTCACTCACTCACTCACTCACTCTTATACATATGTATGGAAAGAAAGACACACACATATATATATATATATATATATATATATATACGCATAGATGCGGAAAAGAAAGATATATATAGATACACACATGCACGCGCATTATATATATATATATATATATATATATATATATATATATATATATATATATAAATATATATATAGAAACGAAAGACTGATATATGCAGATATACATAATGTCAAACACACACACACACGAATATATATATATATATATATATATATATATATATATATATATATATATATATGTAAGTCTCACCTGTCTAAAAATTAAGACAGAAATCTTAATTAGTTTTTCTATGTTTATAAGAAGTCGTAAAGTGGTAGAAGGTTTCCACAGCAAAAAGTGGTTCTACTATTTCCTCTTCTTTCTGTATGAGGCTTAGAAGTTTTTGAAACAACCCTTGTATTCACACACACACACACACACACACACACACACACACACACACACACACACATACATATATATATACGTATATACATATACACAGAAATAGATAGATATGGAAGAGAATGATAGATACATAGAAAGAGCTAAACTTGGCATTTATGACAGAATTTATTCAAGCCGTAGTAATAATAAAGTTTCATATTTAAGAGATGAATTTTTGTTCTTTTCAGCCACATGACACAGTTGCATAATTTATTGAGTTTATTATAAAAGAACGAGGAACACGAAAACCACGTCTACTGCATTTCCAGACGACAAAGAATAAATAAAATAAAATAAAATTTCCCTTTTATGAAATGAACCAAAATGTATAGATGTTTCTTTAGAGAAATAATCGTGCTTTTTTTCTCTCTTTAAGAGTTACTTGCAAAAATTCAATTAGATGCAGTAAGCGAAAAATAACAGTTATAAATGAAGTTTCCTTGTGTGAATGATTTTCGAGTGGGTGGGTGCGGTGAAAGGGACTGTCTTGGGCTTTAAATGTGCTGATAATATCTTTATTAGAGCTTCCCGCCTAATCCCAGGAAATGAATCATTGAATAATCTTGTTACAGAAGCAGAATCTCTGTTGGTCGGCAGCCGTTCTTCAAAATAATGAAATACAACCTGATCTTTGTCTGCCTACTTGAAAAATGATGAAAAGTCAGCATCATGGATTTTACATAATTAAAAAGACTCATACTCTAAAAGAAAACAAAAGTACTTTTTTCTGCTTTCAAATCGGAAGTCTCTTTATGTTGAAAAATGTTCCTTTCAGGTGTCTAACCCATTGTTGAAATTAAATTTCAGATATATTAGTAAATCCGGAGTGGGGAATAATTCCAAGCGGAACAATTAAAATATTCAAAAACAGAATATTAGATTTAAAAAATCCCGGTCAAGAGCTCCATGCAAATAAAATCCACAAAGCAAATTATTTAAAAAAACAACAACAATCGGTTAAATGAAGATAAATTTATTTCCATCCAGTTAAAAAGCGCTGATATAAATCAATTCTCATAAATTTAACACACACACACACACACACACACACACACACACACACACACACACACACACACACACACACGTATATATATATATATATATTGACATGACTAGATGAATATCCTTAAGAATGACGCTACTATCTACAAATATATGTATTTTTCCAACATCTCTGTTACCTGTTGAATGTGACAGAGTCAGATTTTAAACGGAGTAAAGCTGGTTTGAATTCTTTTTCCTTCTCTTTGACTGATTGCTCCAGCAAAGCTAGATAAGACAGTCTGTCCAACTATTTATCCAGATGGATTCATGCTTTTCCCAAGGACATGAACGCAAAGTGAAACGCAAACAGTGTCATTCAGGATTCGAACCCGGATCTCCGATTCCATTTTCAACAACTGTAGCTTGTAGCCTAAACTTACACATGTTTTACAGCTAAGTTATCGGCTATCCCTTCCATAACAAACTTTGTTTATAGAATCTTAATTATTTTGAATTTAAAAATTGCCAAACTAATTTAAAAAAGTGAAGTATAAAGTTTTAATTGTAATCGTTTGTTTTTGAATCTGCAGTTTATTCTTTTAGAAACTTTTGCGAGGCATACTCCTCTTTCGAGGGTGTGTCCACCGATCACCGAATAGTCACGGCGAAAATACGGCTAAGCCTACGAAAAAACGCCAAACGAACAGCGACCACCAAACACTATGACTGGGCCCTTTTGAAGAACAGAGATATAAGAGATAAATACGTATTAGAATTAGGAAACAGATTCGAAACACAGCAAGAAAAGACGGAAAAAAGTACCCCAAACGACGAATATGAAAATTTCGTCAATGCACACCTCGAGGCAGCAGCGAAATGCACTCCAACAAAACTCAAAACTAAATATAGAGTCCCATGGGAAACTTTAGCGGTGAGAGAAAAACGTGCACTAGTGAAAACAGCCTCCAAAAACTATCGAAAAAACCCAACAAACACAAATGCATGAAAACTAAAAACGGAACAATACCAATTAGCAGGCATATATATAAAGGAACAGACAGAATACACTCAAAATCAGATAGATAAGATTAGAGACTCGGTGGAAGATAGACAATCTAGGATAGCCTGGCAAACAATAAACGAAGTGAGTAGAAGAAAGAACACAGCCAAAGCAAAACTGAAAGCAGTAAACCAACAAGAAAGAATAAAACTGTGGAAACAGCATTTCGAAAACCTACTAGGAAACCCACCGAAAATAACACATGAACCAATCACCAGAATAATTAGTAAACAATTAGACATTAAACTAGGACCGTTCACACAAGAAGAACTCGACTCGGTTCTCAGAAAATTTAAAAATAGGAAAGCTGCAGGAAGACCAGACAATTCGACGACATACTGCTCCGACACTGCAACGCAGTATACAATCAAAATCCGATAGATAGATGGATGAAGGGATGCATACTCCCCTTCCCTAAAAAGAGGGACCTCGGATTAGCCAAAAACTACCAAGGCATAACACTTACATCCATAGCAGCCAAAATCTACAATGCCCTTCTACGAAACCGCATAGAACCCAAAATCGACAACATACTTAGGAAAAACCAAAATGGCTTCCGAAGAAATAGATCCACGACCTCACAAATATTAACCATCCGTAGAATCCTTGAAGGTGTACGGGCAAAAAACCTACAAGCGACATTAATATTTGTTGACTTTACCAAGGCCTTCGATTCCATTCACAGAGGAAAGATGGAACAAATCCTACTAGCGTACGGCATACCTAAAGAAACCGTAGCAGCAATAACGATTCTCTATAGAAACACCAAAGTAAAAGTACGATCACCAGATGGAGACACAGAATACTTCGACATTGTAGCAGGAGTACTACAAGGGGACACGCTGGCTCCGTACCTCTTTATCATTTGTCTAGACTACGTACTTAGAACATCGATTGACAAAATCAGAGAGAATGGCTTCGAGCTGACGAAGAAAAGAAGCAGAAGGTACCCCGCAAAAACAATTACCGATGCCGACTACGCCGATGACATAGCGATACTGGCAAATACACCCGACCAAGCCGAAACACTACTGCGTAGTTTGGAACGAGCAGCCGCAGGCATAGGCCTCTATGTTAATGCACACAAAACGGAATATATGTGCTATAATCAAACGGGGGACATCTCCCCTCTAGAAGGAACCCCTGTTAAACTAGTAGACAAATTCACGTACCTAGGAAGCAGCGTCGAATCAACCGAAAAGGACATCGAAACGAGGTTAACGAAAGCATGGACAGCTATCAATAGGCTATCGATTATATGGAAATCAGACCTAACCCATAAAATGAAACGCATTTTCTTCCAGGCAGCGGTCACATCGATACTGCTATACGGGTGCACTACATGGACGCTAACAAAACGGCTGGAGAAGAAGCTAGACGGCAATTGCACAAGAATGCTGCGTGCAATCTTGAACAAGTCCTGGCGGCAACACCCCACAAGACACCAACTGTACGGCCACTTGCCCCCTATCACGAAAACTATTCAAGTTAGACGAACCAGACATGCAGGACACTGCTGGAGAAGCAGGGACGAACTCATAAGAGATATACTCTTATGGACCCCCACACATGGCCATGCAAAAGCAGGACGACCAGCAGGAACATACATTCAGCAGCTGTGTGATGATACGGAATGTTGTCCTGAAGACCTACCTAGGGCGATGAACGATAGGGAGGGGTGGCGAGAGAGGGTCAGGGATACCCGTGCTACCAGCGCGACATGATGATGATGATTACAGGAGAAAGAAGAACGAACTCAATAGATGCGCTTCATTATGGATTCCAACACATCTATTAATACTGACCTATCAGCAAAGAATTACATTCATCAGCTCTGTGTGAACATTTAGTACTGTCGAGATGACTTAACGAGAGTAATTTCTGATAAAAACAAACGGTGAGAGAATCAAAGGAATTCGTTCAGTTGCCATCCCTACATGATGGTGATGATGATATAAGAAATTTAAAATAATTTAAATCGGCAAATTTATTTTGGAAAGTGAAGTATAAAATTTTAATTGTAATCTTTTTAGAAATGTGCTGTTTATTTTGTAAAAAACTTAATTTTAAATAATCAAATCATTTAGAATTCAAACAATTGAAATCGGCAAATTTATTATGAAATCATCATCATCATCATATCGCGCTATCAGCACGGATATATCTGAACCTCTTTCGCCACACCTCCCTACCGTCCATTGCTTTTGGTAGGTCCTCAGAACTACATCCAGTATCGGCACAGAGCTACTGTATATAGATTCATGCTGGGCGTCCTGCATTTGCTCGTTCATGTGAAGGGGTCCACAGGAGTGCACCATTTATGAGCTCGTCTCTTCTTCTCCAGTAGTATCCCGCATGTCTGGTTCGTTTAATTTTTATAGTTTTCGTGATGGGGGGTAGATGGCCGTACATCTGCTGTTTTTTAGGGGGGTGCTGTCTCTAGGATTTGTTCAATATTGCTAGCAGCATTCTTGTGTAATTGCCGTTAAGCTTTTTCTCCATACCTTTAGTTAGCGTCCATGTGGTGCATCCATATAGCAGTATCAATACGACCACTGTTTGGAAGAAGCTGTGTTTCATTTTATCGGTCAGGTCGGACTTCCATAACGATCGATATCTATCGTTAGCTGTCCATGCCTTTGCTAGTCGCGTGTCGATGTCTGTCTCGGATGATTAGACACTACTCCCTAGGTAGGTGAACTTGTCTTATTATTAAAAGTTTTGTAAAAAAATTGAATCGTAATATTAAAAATTTTTTTTAGAAAATTCGGCTATTTATTCTAAAAACGTATTTGACTAAGATAGGAAATTATTTGAAAGAAACAATAAGACTGAAAATTTATACTTTGATTTTGTATTTTTTAAATGTTCAAAATGTCCAATTTTTTGGTTATTTTTCTTTAATAAAGTTTTGGAATTACTAAATAGATAAATGAGCAAATAATTCACTGCATCCAAATTACATCTGAGCATTTAACAATATTTTAAGACCACGTCGTAGAAATTAAATCCAATTTTATCACGAATGCTGGTGTTGGCGAAGTCAATAAGATTTGGTGCAAGACTTCCACTAACTGATTTAGAGTCATTCCAGCTCTAAGTTGTCTTTTTTTGGTTCGTTTCAGTTTAACGCATAAACCGTCAAAGAAATTTAATAAAAATTGTTTTGGTATTTATATTTATTAACCCTTCCGCTCGGGCTGGATATGACACTAGGTCAATTTTTAAGCAGAGTTTAACTAGTTTAAATTCAGAGTTTTCTTTCTCCTAGACTAGTTGCCTCATCAAGGCTGGAGGGAGAATAATTGGATTCATACCTTTCCCAAGGGTATTAGTGCTATGTGAAACGCAGTCAGCTTGGTCCAGGATTTGAACTTGCGTCGCCGTGTCCATTTCCTACGACGGGCACCTCCATTTTGGTATTTATAGGTTATTCGTTTTACTAATGAACCTTTTTTTAGATGATTATCTGAAAGTTAGAATTTTAATTCGTTTATTTAATAAATAGTAGTGGGTAGAGCGTTCGCCAATGGTCCGTGAGACATGGGTTCAATCCCAGGTCGCATCATACCAAAGACTTTAAAAATGCAATTTGATACCTCTTTGCTTAACAAATATAATATTAAGCAATATAAGTTTCGTATCAAGGGTAAGGTGGAGCAATCTTGGGAAAGTAGTTGCGCCCTCCCCTACACATCGGTGTTGTAGCTATTGAAAAGGGAGCCTTCTGTTCACCCTCAACTACGGTCGCCAACTTTACCTTTACTTATTGCACCTTTGAAAATGATGGGATTATTTACGTGGGAAAAGGTGTGGCGAAAGTGACATTGTTGAATCTTCGAATATGCTTTGTGGATTCGCACTTCTGCTTGTTTACGAATTATGATTTCAGTCGGTTTGAGAATGCACGAGCATTTGTCACTAAAATCCTTTTCAATAACTCGAAGAAAGAAAGAAAGAAAGAAAGAAAGAAAGAAAGAACTGGAATTAGAAAGCAAAGAAATACGTTAAAAGAAAGAAAGAAAGAAAGAAAGTAAGAAAGAAAGAAAGAAAGAAATCTGGAAAGAAAGAAAGAAAGAAAGAAAGAACTGGAATAAGAAAGCAAAGAAATAAGTTGAAAGAAAGAAAGAAAGAAAGAAAGAAAGAAAGAAAGAAAGAAAGAACTGGAAAAGGAAAGAAAAGAAATAAGCGAAGAGAAAGAAAAGAAGGAAAAAGAGAAAAAGAAAGTAGGCAAGAAAGAAAGCATGATTCAATAAAAGGACATGACTGAAGTCTAAAAAAAGTTCTCACGTGGAAGGTGAAAAAAATTTGAGACAACAAAAGAGAAACAAAGTTAGACACAGAGGGAGGGATTAAGTACAATAATCTACCTATCCTCATTTTTTTATATTAATGTAACGCCGTTCATTTCTCTTTCTTCTCTCTCTCTCTGTGCCTTTCTCTCTCTCTCTGTCTCTCTCTCTCTCTATATATATATATATAAAGTATATGTGTATGAAATTTAGGATAGCGAAAACACTGAGACAACTGCTTTTCGTGGCTGTCAGTTTCTCGCCTACGCGATCGTGAGACTTATTCAAGTATTTAAAAAATTCTTTTCGATGCATTACTGTGGTAAAACCTTTTCTTATGCAATTTTTTGTAAAACCTTTTCTGATGCATTTTTCAAAAACTTTTCTAACGAATTCATATAGTAAAATGCTTTGGAAATGGGTTTTACAATATCAGTGCATTGGAACAGGGTTTGACTATCGGAATACATTGGAGAGGAGTTTTACAATAGGAATGCATTGAGAAGATGTTTTACTGTGACGGTACAGTCGTCTTCGCTAAAAAAGGGGTGACTCCACTTCCAATCCGCTGTTCGGATATATTTTCGGATGACACGACCGATTCGTTATATGCCCATGTTGTTGTTTTTTTAGATCCAGATAACAGATCAATCGCTCATCAGTGTTGCTGGTCAGCGAGTAAATGAATGAGACCGCACAACTGAGAAAGCAAAAATAAATAAATAAATAATAGTCTACGCCAAGAAATAAAACACGGATTGGAAACATAACAATATTTAGTCTATAAAAAATGTCTGCCAAAAATTATACATACGTGGTGAATTCAATAACTTTCCAGACTTTTTTTGTATTGGCATTTAAAATTGGCGTAAATACTTGAAAATTTAGTATGTTATTGCTATACATCTTATGAGATGAGGGACCAATTCTTATGATTTCAGGCTTAAATGAACAGCTACAACAGCAATTAGAATACACCCTACTAAAGCCTGATTGTCAGAGCTGGTGAATTTCACAAATGCAATCTGACACTTTAGAAGAACGATATGCAATAAAATTCTGTTTTAAATTTGAAAAAATGCCACAGAAACGTACGGAATGCTTCAGACTGCTTTTCGACCGTATTGCATAAATCGAGCATCAGTTTTTGAGTGGCATAAGAGATTCATGGATGGCAGGGAGTCTGTGAGGTATGATGAGAGGAGTGGGAGGAGTAAGGAAGCCAATACACCAGTGTTGATTGGCCAAAGGGTTAAGGTTACAATGTAGAGGTTTTAAAGGAGTTCAGGAAGAAATTCCTTGGGAAGAGGCCAGCACTCTTCAAATCGGATCAGTGGTATTTCCTGAAGAACAATGCAGCAGTCCACAACTCCATCCTTGTCACAGACTATTTGACCAAGATGGGCGTCAAGACCGTTCCTCACCCTTCCTATAGTCCAGACCTTGCTCCCTGTGACTTTTGCTTATTCCCTAAGCTCAGAGGCTGTCGTTATGAGACAACTGAGGAGATGAAAGAGGCTGTGACGAAGGTCATTGACATGCTCACACAAGAGGACTTTGATGGGGCGTTCCAGAAGTTGTTGGAACGGTACAACAAGTGAATTGCAGCCAGAGGAGATTACTTCGAAGGGGAATAGAGTTTCATGTGTGTACTATCAATAAAAGTGGCCATAAGAAAAAAGCCCAGAAACTTATTTGATGATCCTCGTATATTCACCCATCCCAGATGTAGCAAGTTTTAGTCAGAGACTTGTTCATGTAATATCAGTCCGTCAATTCCTCGTATAAGTTTTATGCTTTTCTATCTCTAGCTGTCTATTGTCTGGGACAAGGCAATCTTAAATGGCGTTTATGTTTGCTTTTCACAATTTTTGGAAGTAGTTCACTAATACTTAATATGTTAAGCGTCTTGGCTTTTTTACAACGTCGTATTATGGTAGGCTTCCTTCGCTTTCTATACTCAGAGAAGTCTGGTTCAAGGTCAAAAAACAGAGCTTCGGGGAAAACTGCTCACCAACTCACATGCTGTTATTCCATTGACTCTCGTGATCTATTGCAACGAGGGACAAACCTTTTCATTTTACATACATCCCCAGCTTTTTTTTTCCTAATTTGGGATTGTTTAATTTTTGCTAAAACACATTATTTTGAAATTACTGAAAAGAAAACAAATTTAATTTTCGAAGTTTTATTCTAATTTTAGAATTAGTCTCTTGATAGTTGACAGCTGCCTGGAACACGGCGAGTTGTCAAAACAATTTACCTAACTTCTGACTGCCGCGAGTTTAAACTACAACATTACATTTGCTTTTCCTCCTTCACCAATAACAATTCGTTTTCACTAAATTCCTTTCTCATAAAAAAAAACTTAGTTTTATCAACAGCACTCTGAAACTTGTAGACAAGTTCACCAACCTCGGAAGCAGTGTCTCATCGACCGAAAAAGACATCGACACGCGACTAACAAAGGCAGGGACAGCTATCGGTCATATGGATATCAGACCTGACTGATAAAATGAAACGTAGTTTCTTCCAAGCAGCAGTCGTGTCGATATTGCTATATGGATGCACAACATGGACGCTAACTAAACGTATGGAGAAAAAGCAAAAACAAGAATGCTGCGAGCAATTTTGAACAAGTCCTGGAGGTAACACCCCACAAAACCCCAATTGTACGGCCGCCTACCTCCCAACATGAAAACTATCAAAGTTAGACGAACCAGACATGCAGGACACTGATGGAGAAGTAGGGACGAGCTCATAAGTGATGTTCTCCTATGGACCTCCTCATATGGCCGAGCAAAAGCAGGACGGCCGGCTCGAACCTACATACAGCAGCTCTGTGAGGATGCGGGATGTAGGCCTAAGGACCTACCAGAAGCGATGAACGATAGGGAGGAGTGGTGAGAGAGGGTCAGGTATATCTGTGCTAGCGGAACGACATGATGATGATGATGATGGTATATCAGAAAATCATTACGCCATTACACATTTGAAATGTATAAATCAATTCTTCCAATACTTTTTCCTCTGGTTAATAGAAATTACTCTGACTGGCCTCAGACTCTTATTCGGTTACATTACTTTATGAATGCATTAGAAACGGGTTTTATTATTGGTATGCACTGGAAAAAGGTTTTACAATAGAAATGCATTGGAAAGAGGTTTTACTATAGGAATGCATTGGAAAGGGGTTTTACTATAGGAATGCATTGGAAAGAGATTTTACTATAGGAATGCACTGGGAAAAGGTTTTACAATAGGAATGCATTGGAAAGAGGTTTTACTATAGGATTGTATGGGAAAGAGGTACTACTATAAGAATGCATTGGAAAGAGGTTTTATCATAAAAATACATTGGAAAGAGGTTTTACTATAAGAATACAGTGGAAAGAGGTTTTATTTTATGGATGTAATGGAAAATGTTTTACGGTAAGAATACATTGAGTTTTTACTATACGAATGCATTGGAAAGAGGTTTTTATTGTGGAATGCATTAAAAAGAGGTTTTATTATGAAATGCATTAGAAAGAGTTTTTACTGTAGGAATGCACTGGAAAGAGGTTTTACTATAGGAACTCATAGAAAAGAGGTTTTATTATGGAATGTATTAGAAAGTGGTTTTAATATAGGAATGCATTGGAGAGAGATTTTATTTTATGGATGGATTGGAAAGAGGTTTTACTATAGGCATTCATTGGAATGAGCTTTTACAAGAGGAATGCACTGGAAAGGGGTTTTACTAAAGAAAGGCATTGGAAAAACTTTTTTACAATAGGAATGCATGGGGAAAATGTTTTACTAGAGGAATGCAATGAAAGGGGTTTTACTATAGAAATGTATTGGAAAGATGTTTTACTATAGGAATGCTTTGGAAATGGATTTTACAATATGAATGCATTGGAAAGATGTTTTACTATAGAAAGACATTGGAAGGTGGTTGTACTATAGAAATGCACTGGAAAGAGGTTTTGCAATATGAATGCATTGGAAATGGATTTTACTATAGAAATGCAATGGAAAGAGATTTTACTATAGGAATGCATTGGAAAAAGCTTTTACTATTGAAATGCATTGGAAATGGGTTTTACTATAGAAATGCATTGGTATGATTTTTCTCTGAGAAATGATATGCCAGAATAGCCGGTTCAGAATGATAGCACACTATGCGACTAAGACTTTATCTACCTCTGATATTAGCTGTGAATGCACGGGAAAGGATATTACGATAGAAATGTATTAGATAAGACTTAATAATCAATAGGACAAAATAATTGGTTCAGTATACGATAATAATCATCATAAACAACATATATTAAGTATCAAAGTACTTGAAAGATTTTTACAAAAGGAATTCATTGCAGAGGATCTTTTAATAGTCTTATTTATGCCGAAGTAGACAGTAACCAATTCGAGAGGAAATAACTTTTCTCTGGTTTGTGCTCATTTTTTTCCTCTTATTATTTTATTCTGATTTCCTGAACTTTTAATTTTTTTATGAGGACGCAAATATTTTCATTGTTTTTTTAAAAAGCAGCTGCAGTAGGGTAGTGACCGATAAGTGAGAAAATTAGGAGATCATAATATATATATATATATAATTAAGTAAAAAATAAAGTTGGTGACTGTAATCGACCCGAAGTCTGCTTTTTCAATAGCTACTACACTGAGGCATGGGAGAGGCTGCTACTTATTTCCATGGATTACTCCACTTTACCCTTGATACGTACTGAGTATTAAGCAAGTAGGTATCAAGTACCATTTTTGAGTCTTTGCAATGACTCGACCTGAGATAGTTTCCTGATCCCTTGGTGAACATTCTATATATATCTTATTATAATGGAGATAATGTTTCAGCCTATAACCTATACTAACTCACCACAACGTCTCAATTCCCTTTGTTATTTATACAAATTATTCTCTGAGTTGATCTTTATTCAAACCACATTTATAAACAAGTACTTGTAGTAAATACAGTTAGCCAGTTATATCTATATTTATATTTATATATAAGTTTACATTGTGACCGAGAAGGTTCATTTGAATATTGATCTTAAAATTTTGATTTTAATCATATTTACCAACCCCTCCGCTCGGGCAGGATATGACACAAGGTCAATTTTTAACCGGAGTTTAACAGGTTTGAATTCAGAGTTTTCCTTCTCCAAGACTAGTTGCCTCACCAAGGCTGAAGAACCCACTCTGCCCTACTATTTACCCATAGCTGGAGGGAGAATAATTGGATTCATACCTTTCCCAATGGTATTAGTGCTATGTGAAATGCTATTTGATTTTAATAGATATTTTTAGATTTTATTGACTTGTAATTGTTTGGTTTTATGCTATTAAATATGAACAAAAATTCCCTTCGATGAATCTCAAGAGAAAAGCCTCAACAACAAAAAAATAACTGTAATTTTATTATTTGTTTTCTAATTTAGTTAAATAGTAGTAAAATTTATTAAGGAAAGCGGGGAGTGAAGATGAGAGCTAGCTTTCAAGCTGTTCTATTATTTGATTATATACCCTCTGTTTTAAATAATCTTAACATCATTATTTAATCATAAATTATATTAAATGTTATTTTCTATTTTATTTTCATAATTTTTTTATTTGCCTAATTTTCATTCTTTTTTTAAAAATATTTATTTGTACATAAAGCAATTCTAAGTATAATTTTATCTAGAAATCAATTAAAATAAAATAAAAATGGCAGTGATCTTTTTATTTCCGTTCTTATTTAGTTTCGTTAATCTTTCTATTTTAATATAATATTTCATTCCATTAAAACTTAAATAGTCTTTGTTTTATCCAGTACATATGAAAGGAATAAAAAATTAGACCTTGTAAAAGACTTTCTTTCCTCTGTGATTACTCCAAAAACCTACAAAAATGGGATAGGCTGAATGTATACTATTTGAAACATTTCAAATCTTAATAAATATTTCCTTTATTTCTGATAGACCACAACGCCGGAGGCAGTTACCTGTGACCAGTGGCCAAAAGCTACAAAACAGAAAATTGTGAATTATTGAACTTTATTCAAAATGTCTGACTGTAATAGACCAATTTTGAATATACTATAATTTTCCTATTATAATACGTTACATAAGGTTTAACTATATAAATACATTGGAAAAAGATTACTATAAGAATGCATTAAAAAGGGGTTTTACGGTAGGAATCCATTGAAAAGAGGTCTAACCATAGGAATGCAGTGGAAAGAGGTTTTGGTATAGAAATGCACTGGAAAAATTTTCAAATCATGAATTGATTGGAAATGTTTTTTTATTATGAGAATGCATTGCAAATGATTTTACTATGGGAATGTATTATTATAATTTTTACAATAGAAATGCATTATATATACATATAAGAATGCATAATTAGATTTTGCTATGAAAACGTACTGGAAAATATTTCCTTATAGGAAGGTTCCTGGAAGTGGTTTATTGTAGTTATAAATTGGAACGTCTTTTTCATCAGAAATCATTCGATAGTAATACATTGGAAAGGCTTTTACGATAGGAATTTGTTGTAAAACTTTTTATGGTAGAAATACACTGAAAAAGGTTATTCTATAGTAATGTATTGAAAAGTATTTTGTAAAAACTTGTTTTTAAAAAATTCTGGATCTTAATGAATTGAAATATTGAAAGATGATATAACGAAACAAACCTTGCCTAATTATATATATATATATGTGTGTGTGTGTGTGTGTGTGTGTGTGTGTGTGTGTGTGCGCGCGCGCGCGTGTGCGTATGTGTAAGATACGATTAGTAAATTGCAGCAAACTAAAGTTTGTTAGGCACTGTATGTAAGGAGAACAGTACCATGACGCAATTCCTTCCTCAAGAAATTTGGAAACCGCTTGTTGTTGAGTTTTTACACTGACATCCAAATCGCCAATATGGAGATTTCTGAGTGTTTCGATATCAGTCTGAGGAGAGTGCGAAATATTTTTTTTTTAATTTTGGTATTTTTCATACAAGATGAGAAAAAGCCAATTTTTACACAGGCCATGAAGGACGATAGGAATGATCACGCAGCAAAGCTTTTCAACAAAATTAAGCTTCCCTTCTATCTGACCATGCTTTGTTTTTTTCTCAGGTGAGAAAAATTTCTGCAAGGATGGATGGTGAACTCATAAAACAACTGGGGGTTCGCTCTGTCGCCACATGATGTACAGATTGTGATGATAACCAAACACATCGTTCAAATCAAGTGGTCACAAGCGATTCATCTTCCCGTATTCAACACGTAGGTCTACATGAAGTATCTGGAGGATAAAAACTCATCTAGCAAATAGGACCGTGTGCAACGCCACACTAGGAGAAAAATCCAGTGTTGTCTGTAGGAATATTGCAATTCCTTTCATTATTATGTGTTGAGCATAGTTGAGTGAAAGGCCAACAAAACTTTGTGCAATTCTAAAAAAAAAAAATGAACTGATGGCAAGGATAACGGCTACTTTTAGCAATTCAAACAAGAAGATTGTTAGAAAGACTTACAGGAATACAGAAATCGTTTAAAGGTCGTGGTTAAAGTCTTTATCGTTTTCTTTGAATAAAAATAATCGACAATATTTCAAGAGATTTTCATGGAATCTTGGTAAATATAGCTGATAAAGCAAGACGCTTATGTTATTTTCTTTTTTTTTTTTTTGATAATTTAGACGACAGTTTACCCATCACTCCCTGTATATATAATTACAATCCAATATTGTCAGAAAAATCAAGTTAATCATTTCTAGGTACAATATCAAAGCGATATTGTTATTTATTGCCTGTCCACACAAACTATTAAAATTGTTACTCAAAATTTCATAGTATGCGACGATCGAGTGCAAAACTCTGAGTAGCAATTTGAATAATTCGTTTTGATACACACACACACACACACACACACACACATATATATATATATGTATATATTGTCATCCACATACAGACTGTTTCGTTGTATCACAACTCTTCAGTGTGGCTAGACACGTAGGACGCTTGAAGCTTGGATCGAGCCCCCCCCCCTTCAACTTTACGTTTGACTTAGTATCAGACCGCTCAGCCAACAAGCGTACCACGTCAGCTAGGGAATTATAAGGTATTAAGTAGTAGCCTTCATTTGTTTACATTTTATACCTTACCGAGTACCAGAGTGTTCAATTCGTTCGAAGAGCTTGCGTAACGGTTATCACCGTAGGAAATAGAATTGGTGACGTGTGTTCAAAACCTGGACGAGGCTGTTCGCGTTTTATCCTTGGTATAAGCATAGATATTTCTGTCCCCCACCCAAGCTATGGCTTAATAGTCGGGCAGAATGAATTCTTTAGCCTAGATTAGAAGAACTAAATCTCTGAATCCTATCCAGTTTTACTCCGCTTAAAAAATGGTATTTTCTCACATCTTGCCAGAGGCGGATGGGTTGGGCACACACACACACACACACACACACGCACACGCACATATATATATATATATATATATATATATTCCAGAAACTTTTATCGAATGATAGTGTTTTAACCGCGCATGAAACTTTTAGTAACGGAATCTGAAGCAATTGCAAGGTAATTTTCTTAATATACACACACACACACAGAGAGAGAGAGAGAGAGAGAGAGAGAGAGAGAGAGAGAGAGAGAGAAACTGATAAGGTAATCTAAGCAGAAGGAGAGATTTATTGAGGAAAAAGTCGACACTATAGCGTTTCGATTCTAATGGACCATCATCAAGACTGTGAAGGATATTTAAAAAATACAAAAATACAAAAGCCTATGGAAAATCTAGAATTTCCCTAGGTTTTTGATAACGCGCAATGAACTACAGTAGAACTAATAAAATAGTTTCACATTAAAAAAAGGTTGTAACATCTCATCTACTGAAAGTGATATCAATATTCCCGTAGGTAAGGCCTCGACCACTATTAATAGGTTATCAATCTTATGAAAATCTGATCTATTCAATAAGATTAAAAGCAATTTCTTCCAAGCTTTAGCTGTGTCAGTAGTACTGTATAGATGCACCACAGGGACACTAACAAACCGCGTACAGAAAAATCTAGATGGGAACTACACAATATTGCTACGTGCTATTTTGAAAAAATCCTAGAAGCAACATCCTACAAAATGGCAGCTGTAAGACCACTAACACCCCATCTCACAAAACACCCATGTAAAACGAACAAGACATGTAGAGTTTTGCTGAAGCTGCAAAGACCAATTCATAAGCGACGTTCTCAAATGGACTCTAACGCATGGATGTGCTATTGTTTGGCGATCAGAAAAACTTACACACATGAGGTCTGTGTGGATACCGAATGCAGTCTAGAGGACTTTCCTGAAGCGACGGATAATAGGGATGGATAGCGAGAGAAAGTCAGAGAATCCAGTGCTGTCAGTGCGACGTGATTATGATGATGTATATGCAATTACACGTTATATATATATATATATATATATATATATATACTATATATATATAGTATAAATATACATACATATGTATATATACATATATATATATATATTTATACTATATATATTAATAATATATATATATATATATATATATATATATATATATATATATATATATATATATATATACAATTAAATATAACCACAGATTATCAGCATTAACTGAAAAAAAGGAACGAAATACTCCCATGCCGATGTTCGGTATTGATAAAGACTCCTGCTCAGACACGCCTCCACTTACCTCCAAAATGTTCTTATCACAGAGTAACTTATTTTATTGTTTGTATCATCGAATAATCTATGGGCTACCATTAGCTTAAACAGAAATCGGCATTAATGACCGACCAGGAAAAAGAAAATGCAGACACAAAGACAACATAAAATAAATAGGGCGAAAAAATCAACTTTTTTTTCTACTTCCAGTTATTTGGGCGACTGTCATAAAAATAGAAGAGGAAGAAAGAAAACAAGAAGAGTATTTAGTAAGTCTTGAAACGAATAAATGTTGACGTTTAAGTTTATCGTGGGTAGGTATGGAGGTGGGGCAGAAAAGCCGCTACACATTCGATATTTCAGAAGCGATTACTCTCTGTTTTCTTGACGAAACACAAAAGCCAGTCGGACTTCAGAGATGCTACATCTGTTTGTCGCGCTCATATGCGGACCAAATGTGCAATGTTTTCCCCACTCTGTCTCTCTCTCTCACACAATTCTTCTTCTTCTTCCACCACCCCGATGGTGGGGGGAGAGAGAGAGAGTCTGGATGCATCTCAACTCGCTTTTGTTTTAAAAAAGAAGTGAATCACTATTTCGTTGAGAACTAAATTCCCCTCTTGGGACGCTGGGTAGTACCTATGTTCTTTTTCTCCTTGTGCCAAACTTATTAGCTTCGGAGTGAACTGTACAAGCCTATCAATCCCAAGAGACAGATAGAGAATATTTTCCTTGGTCTAAATGTGTTGACAAGTCTCTTCATGATGTGGATTATAGACGGGGCGGTTCTCTCCGAAATTTATCCATTCAGATGATGGATCTACATCCGGTCGAGTTTAAATTTGCTCGACTGTTTGACTTTATCTAAGTCTGGAAGGTAAGGCACGTAAAATAAAACATTAGTTTTTTTTTTTTCTTTTTAAATTTTCTTTTTAATCTCTTATTCTAATATTAAGGGTGACCTAAAAACTTCAACAGCACTCTTTCTAAGTTATTTTCGGTAAAGTAAGCAACTTAAAATAGAATTAATCAAATGCTTTCAAAACAGAATTTAAAGAATATATAAGGACAAATAAATTTTTTAATGGCATATAAACCTTTTTGTGTCATTTAATGCCCGGACCAGCCTTATACAAGGACAGAAGTAGTTGGGTTTCTTTGTTTAACGACATATCAACCTTTGTGGACAATTTAATACGAAAGCCATCCTTGTTGAAGGACACTAGTGGTTTGGTTTCTTTGTTTTTAAGGTGTATCATCCTTTGTGGGTTATTCAATGCCAATGCCATCCTTGTAGAAGGACTGTAGTGGTTTGTTTCAGTTTCTTTGTTTAAAGGCATATTAACTTTTATGGGTTATTTTATTCTTAAGCCATCCATGTAGTCATACGATTTAACCCGTAGATATGAGAATAACAAAGTTCATGCCTTTCCCAAGCTTATTAGTACGAAACTGAAGGTAATAGCGCGACTGGAGTTCGAACTCGCTTACTCAAACGTAGTAGTAATTTACGAAACTCTTTGTTTCGATTTGGCACAAGGCCGAATGAATGGAGATCCAATGAGACTCGAACTCACTCGTGTAGGTTTGCTAATCTAGCTTGCAAACCATTACACCACCAGAGGCGCCCGCTGACTCAGACGTTGTAGACCAGCACGTTTGCGCAACGCAACGTGGACTTCACCCAGCAACGATGAATAGAAAAAATTCTTGCATAAATGCTGCTTATAAAATAAGGGAATGAATTGAAAATAAAATCTCTTGAAAGTAATAATCAACCTAGAACTAGAAGGGTTGATTTATGCTGCATATCTCTTACTTGGACGACCACTATGCACACAAATCAGCCTTGGTGAGGCGACTAGTCTAGGAGAAGGAAAACTCTGAATTCAAACCTGTTAAACTCCGCTTAAAAATTGACCTTGTGTCATATCCTGCCCGAGCGGAGGGGTTGGTAAATAGGACTATGCACACAAATCCTCAATTTTTTTCTTCCGTCGAATAGCTCTTCGTCACGTTGTCTGTGTCATTCTGTTGTCTATCTTGTCACTGCTAACCCCATCGGTTCTTTGTTGTTATTTTTTCCTGTTTTGAGAGGAATAACGCCTAACACGTTTTTATGTGCTCATATTTTATTATTTCACTTCAACCAATTACATAACCTGTTTTGCTTACGTGGGATCCGGAAGATCAAAAATGTAACTTTGCATCCATTCTAATCGAGCGAGTTACCAACCAGTGCCGGTTCCGGTTCAACGTACCAGCAATCTGGGTAGTTGCCTAGGGTGCATCATGTGTTTAGGGTCGCTATCAAGGATCTTTCCAGTGAACATTTTTATAATTATACTTAAAAATGGCGCCTAATATCTGCTTACCCAAGGCTCCAGTAACAATAGGACAGGCCCGGTCACTGACTTATTTCCTAACTTCTAAAACTGTTTTGATCACATGATTTAAACTATCTAATCAGAGCGAAGCTTTCATTTAACCTTGGGTTCATCAATTGTCATTTTAAATTGATTTGACTCACGGTGTTTTCCCACCGTTTAATGGTTATAAATGAATTCGAATGTTATACTACCAGACAAAAATCGATTTCGCTCATCCATTATGTAACATCTGAACCAGATTTGTCCCGGCTAAAAAAGTAAAATTAAAAAAAAAAACTATTCCCCGGATAATTTTAGTTACTTAGTATTCAGACTTTCCGCTACTCAATACAATTTGGTAAATATTGATTTCCTATTGTTAATTGATTTTAATGGCATGTCAACCCATGTAGGGTTATGTTATGTCTACAAGTTTAGGAATTGCGTTCAAATTCAGATTTTTTATGTAGGTGTTTCTTAAATGATATTTTTGGTACTCTCTACAACAATCATGCACAATTTTTGTTTATGAGGCTAGGTTTGATTTGAAGGTTTGATTTGAGGGTTTGATCTGAAGGTTTGATTTGAAAGTATTATTTTCAGACGTTTTAAGAATTTATCTGGGATACTTACAGTTACTTGTACAGATACTGACCAGTCTTTGGCTGGGTTAGTGGAGTAAGATTATTATTCACTCGGTCCCAGTAGGGGGCTTTCTTTCAAGCCAGCTCCAGCCCACTTGCCGAAAAGAGGTGAGAGTCGGGTTTATTTCTCGCCGCCTGAGGTGTTCTTAAATGGCCAGGCCGATAAGGCAATTAACCTCATAAACAAAAATGGTGCATACAGTAGCCAAAAGTAAAATTTGGTCAAAGGATAACTGACGATGAATTAATAATGTATATTGTTAGTGAATACGTCCTAAGTAAACACGGTTCCTCAATTCCATCGTCCGCGCCGTGAATCGTCTTGCTAACCTCACCTTCTGTAGAAAGAATGCAAAAAAAGTTTCAATTTAAATCGTCACTTTGCTATTATGTTGACAGTCATTACTTTGTACAATTCCTCTTTTATTCTTCCAGTGTCCGAATTTATTCTGTTTAAATCATTATCATGAATGCATTTTCCATTTTGGCATTAAGTAGTTTGATTTGGCATTGTTTCTTTCTTTAATGGCGTATCAACCTTCATGGGTTATTTAATGCCAAAGCTATCCTTATAGGAGAACAGTCATCATCATCATCATCATCATCATATCGCGCTGGTAGCACGGATATCCCTGACCCTCTCTCGCCACTCCTCCCTATCGTTCATCGCCCTAGGTAGGTCTTCAGGACAACATCCCGTATCCTCACATAGCTGCTGAATGTATGTTCGTGCTGGTCGTCCTGCTTTTGCACGGCCATGTGTGGGGGTCCATTAGAGTACATCTCTTATGAGTTCGTCCCTGCTTCTCCAGCAGTGTCCTGCATGTCTGGTTCGTCTAACTTGAATAGTTTTCGTGATAGGGGGCAGGTGGCCGTACAGTTGGTGTCTTGTGGGGTGTTGCCGCCAGGACTTGTTCAAGATTGCACGTAGCATTCTTGTGTAATTGCCGTCTAGCTTCTTCTCCAGCCGTTTTTTTAGCGTCCTTGTAGTGCAGCCATATAGCAGTATCGATGTGACCGCTGCCTGGGAGAAACTGCGTTTCATTTTATCGGTTAGGTCTGATTTCCATATAATCAATAGCCTATTGATAGCTGTCCATGCTTTCGTTAACCTCGTTTCGATGTCCTTTTCGGTTGATTCGACGCTGCTTCCTAGGTAAGTGAATTTGTCTACTAGTTTAAGAGGGGTTCCTTCTAGAGTGGAGATGTCCCCCGTTTGATTTAGTGGTATTATTTAACCCAAAGATGGAGATATAAGGGTGTCATGCCTTTCCCAAGGGAATTAGTGCGAAAGTGAACATAATAGTGTGACTGGAGTTCGAACTCGGTTACCACGATGTCACAATTCAGCACATTAGCCACGACGCTATGAGCAGTCACTTCTCGAGTACTTTGCAATGTTTCAACACTCTTATCGACTGCAGTGCATTAAATGCTTTTGTAACATTAATATCTAAGTCCGGTAAGTTTTCATGCCTGAGAAAATCAGTTTCACGGCGTCTCTCATCGCAATTACTCGTCAACAGAAGTGAAATATGAACTTTGTTCTTCCAATGATTTTGTTGTATAGTGGCTCGTACCACGTGACTTCCGGTATCTCGGAGGAATAAAAGACGTCGTGTTTCTTAAGTACGGTAAGTACTGAAAAATCTCTGCATCGTGCAGATGTTTTTCAGCGGACTGTCTGGCATCCGTGCTGGATGGCCAGTGCTCCATGGCAGACTTGAGGCTGGGCCACCTTTGGGTGAGCGAGCTGCATCACTGACACGTTTGTCACCCTTGTATGGCACTTGACCTTGCTGTCCAGTTTAAGCTATAATCAGGCATACGTGCCTGGTACTAGATTTGGGTCGATGTCAAGCTTGGCTCATCAGGCTCACATTGCACTGTGGGCCAATGAGCAGCATAGTTCGGCAGGGCTCGAGCCTCGGCTCATGCCCGACCTTCTCCTCCCCCAAACCCCCACTCGAAGTTTTGTGATTGCAGTGTAATAGTAAACGATCTTGGCTAGAAGACAATTGTTGACGAGTTTGGTTCTCACTTGCCTTGTGCTAAACTAAGATAAGCTAAATAAATAACAATTTATGTAGTACATTGTGAAAGTTGATTGCTACTCATATAACTTTTATTTGAAACTTGATTGATAAATAAGGTCTTCGAATTTATTACTAATTTTTAAAGCAGATAAGATATCTTGTCACTTTTAGGCGTCCATTTTCATTTAGAGTAACAGTTGACTGTTGGTACGGGGTTATATGGTACCAGTAGCAAAGAACGATTATGACTTAACCGACTTCTGATCTCTGACCTGACTCAATGGGGCAAGTTACTCTACCACCAGTATACCTTGGTATGAGTGGTTATCAATTCAAAGTTTTTCCCTTAGGCTGGTTTGTATACCTAAAAGGCAAGAAAGCCCAGTCTGCCCTATCATTTACTCATAGCTGAGGAGAGAAGATATAGATTCATGAGTTTCCCAAGGGAATTAGCACTAAGTTGAACACAGAACCGCGTCCAGGATTTGAAATCTGCTCAGTGTCTATTTAAATTGAATTAAATTATCTAAACAAGCGACACAAAGGAGATTGATTGGTTTAAACATTTTTGTTTTTGTCCTGATAATTAAGCATAACTAAGCAATAATGCTATAACTATTTTACACCCTAGAAGTAACACCCTACGAAACAACAGCTTTATGGGATCTTATCTCCCTTCTCAAAAAACATCTAAGTAAGAGGACAAAGACACCCGGGACACTGCTGGAGAAGCAAGGACGAACTCAATGGTGAAGTTATTCAATGGACCCCAACATATGGACGTGCCAGTGTTGGCCGACCAGCAAGAACTTACTAACATCCGGCCTGCGCAGACACAGGATATAGTTTGGAAGACCTTTCGGGAGCAATAGATGATAGAGACGGATGAAGAGAGAGTCTGGGAAATCTTTGCTGGCAGCGCAACTTGATGATGATGATGATGATGATCTTATATATCTGGCTTAAAGAACGACCAATAAACCTTATTAGTAATGTTTCGCTTCTTGAAAATACAGCTGCTCAAGCCGAATCTCTGCTACATAGCCATGAGCAGGAAGCAAGAGGCATTGCTCTTTACGTGTACTCATGGGTATTAATTAAGATTAGAAAATGGCAAGCCACTGAAATTTGTAAACCAGTTCATATACCCCGGTAGAAGCATCTCATATACTTAAATCAACGTCAATATACGCATAGATAATACATGGACTGCTTTTGACAGGTTACTGACGATATGGAAACCTGATCTCTTCGATGAGATGAAACGAGAATTCTTCCAAGCTGTAAGTGTGACAGTACTACTGTATGGTTGCACCATTTGAACTCTACAAGAACACTTGGAGAAAGCGGTAAATTGGAACTGTATAAAGATGATGTGTGCTGTTTTGAATAAATCGTGGAAGCAGCATCCTGCAAAACTATAGCTATATGACCATTTATTTCTCATTTCGCAAATCATCCAATAAAGACCAGTCAGAGATTTTTGGCAATTCTGGTAAAGCAAGGAAGAACTCATAATCAACTTTCTCCTATGGATTCTTACACATGAACACACCACTGTTCGCTGATCAGCAAAACTTACATTTATCAATTCAGTGTGGACACTGGATGCGATCAAGAGGACTTACTAAGTAGAAAGGCCAATCGGAACAGATGGTGTGCGTGTGTGTGCGTGTGTGTGCGTGAGAGAGTGAGAGAGAGTCAGAGGAATATATACTGTTCGTATGTCTTGAAGATGATAATGATGCTTATGAAATATTATTTTAGTAAAACAAATAGTTCATTTATTTTTCCTTTAAAAGTTTGTGAATTTAAAGCCTGTATGCTTATTATATCTTAGAGAGAGATGTTGGTACTTATGCATCTATGTTACCGCAAAAAAGCCGAACTTTCCCGAGCGTTTCCGGAAAGAATCGGAATATGCCGAAACGCCTAGCTAATCAAATTTAAGATAAAATAATTCAATCAATTTGTTTACAACGTTACAAATAAGTGTAAACATGAATTTATCGCAGCTAAGCGAAAATCTACAATGTACAGAAATGAGGATCCAATTCTGCCAAGAAAAAAACCGTTATTGGCAAAATTAAAAGTTGTCGGGCATGTGAGCATCCTTGCCACCTAAAAAAAAAGAGGAAAAGTTATGCCTGGAGATGCCGTAACACCAAATGCAGGACCTGGATTATTATTAAATTGTTGAGTGAAAGTACAGAATAGTTACAAAGCACCCCCCTCCCCATGGTAAGAATTGATTTCTAAATTAACACGTTATTACTTCTGTACAGTACAATAAATAAATAAATACGAAAAAAAATTATTTAAAAAGACAAAAAAATGATACCCTACCTAGATAAAGTAAAAATTCAGACTATTTTTTCATATTGAAAATTACCATACATTGACTGTTGATTTATTCTTTTTCTCCTGAAAAGGTTGGTAAATTATCCATTAAAAATTGTCTTTTTATCTTTCTTTTTTCTTTTTTTTTTTTTTTTTTTTTGGTCTTCATGCGTTTTGTCAACAAATTGGTTGTCTTATTTAATCGTCTGCTTGCTTAAATTTCGTTCCGGAATATTCCGATTCTTTCCGTTATCGGCCCGGAAACGCTAGGGAAAGTTCGGCTTTTTTGCGGTAACATAGATGCATAAGTACCGAGATGTTTTTCTGCTGATCATTGTTCATTTTTACAGACTCACCAAATGATAACACTTCCCAATGAGAAAATTTTTTTCAAACTAAAACTTTCTCGGGTTTAAATTTGATAGGTATCCATGAAACCGTACAGATAAACAAACTTTTCACACTTATTAATACAGGCGCTTGGTGGTTTCTAATATATTTCAGACTATATTGACGGAAAGTGTGAATAGGAATCGGTAAGACATTTGCAATAGATGTTTCAATCGGATGGTAGGCGGAGGATTTCAAGATCCTTAAATGCTACCTTTCAAAAAGAGCTTTCTCAGGTAGAAACGCATCAATCCAAAAAGGCCCAGACCGTCATTTAATAGTGTTATTTGTAATAAAAAAATTTAAGGAGTGGTTTCTTAAATTGATGGATTTTTAAGTTCGTGTAAGGAAAGAAAAGAAAGAGGAGAAAAAAAAAAGAAGAAAGTAAAGGGAAGAAGGGAAAAGTAATTAGGAAGTGCAGACGGCAAAGCTGAAATTGTTGTCACGTAAAAGAAAAAGATAGAAAAGTTTGTATAATAAAGAGGAAATTAGGATGTAAAAAAGAAGTAAAAGTAAATAAGAGAATACAGTAAGAACGCACACATTATATATATATATATATATATATATATATATATATATATATATATATATGTCCTTTTTGTACTCTGTGATCTGCTTATATTCAACTGACGATCATACAGCCATTGTACGTGAAACTCAGAGTGTGGTATTTGAAAATATCTAAATGCCTGGCATATATAATGAACAAGACCACTAACCACTAAAAAGTTATTCTATGGTTTGTGCGAATTTTTGCACACACACACACACACACACACACACACACACACACACACACACACACACACACACACATATATATATATATATATATATATATATTGTGTATGTTTTTATATTACTCTCTATTCGCTTTTATCTACCTCGCTATCGTGCAGTAATTACGGACAGTTTTTGCGAGCATAATTATATTTTAGATCTTAGATCAATTATGCTTTATACGAGTATCAAGCACCCCTGAGAAGCCATATGAGAGTGCATGGTATTAATGTCAACGCCAAATTTTTTTGCTTGTCACATATACGGCATTGCTTGCAAGGGTGAATTTGGCCGAGGAATCACATGCATACATGCGGAAGCTCACTGAGGGATTAATGAATTGGTTTAACGGCATGTTAGTCCGTTCTGTGTTATTTTATGCTAAGAGGTTAGGGAATAATGTTCTTTGTACATTTTTATTTAAACTTTTTGTGTACTTGTTTAAGAGGTTTTGCAGTCAGTTATCTTAGAATAGCTTAGGCATAGCGTCAACGGCGCTTGATGATTGTCAGTTTCTCTCCTATACGATCATGGGACCAAGTATATATACATATATATATGTGTGTGTGTACCTATATGTATATGAATAATATGCTTATGTAAAGTTTCGATTTTTTAACCATCTTCAGAGCGATGTCATCATTTGTGTTTTTCTTACCCAAAATATTATTTTCAAATGAGAAAGTTATTGAATGAAACAACATGACAAAATAACATCGCCCTGTAGATGATTTTAAAAAACCCGAAACGGTGAACATTGGCATATTATTTATAAATAAATAAAAAAATAAATAAATATAACCTTTGTATATATTGCTTTTTCATATTTACATATTTACATACCGTCAGATTCATTTCCATTTGTCTCTTTCACACACACACACACACACACACACACACACACACACACACACACACACACACACAAGTATCATTATATATATATATATATATATATATATATATATATATAAAGTAAAAGAGATAAAGCAGAGGATGAGGGCGTAGAGTGATTGAAAAAGTAAGGGGAGAGTAAGGTAGATATTTGGAAAGAAAAGGAGAGCAGGTAGGAAAATGATAGAAGCCAAGAAAGGTCATTGCAAGACAAAGGGCTTAAAACATTAAGGAAGTAATAAGATTACGCGAAAAAAAAAAAACTGAGTGTAAAGGAAGGGTGTGTTGAATAATTGTAATGAGAATGAGACGAGCAAAAAAGTGAACGAGAAAATTATGCATGCATATACTCACACACACACACACACACACATATATACACGTGTACACACACACTGTGCGCGCGCATGTATAATTACTTGAAATTGCAGAAAAGAAAGGCATCGAGGCGGTGGAGAGAGAGATAGGGGATTAGAAGTGATGATGATTAAAAAAAGAAGTAATGAAAGAGAAATGATAAAAGAAAATAGAAAGAAAGAAAGAGAAAAAGCTGAATGAATAGCATAAGAAATAGTATTAAAAAAAAGAAAGAAAAAAATTAGAAGTTAACGAGAAGCCAAGTGGAGAGAAAGGAATTGTATACATATATATAAAGCGAGAAAGGGTGGGAGGAGAGATATAGAAATATGGATGAAGAAAAGAAGTGTGAGATTGAACATGAAAGAAAGAGAGTGAAAGAGTGGGGAGGAGAGAAATAAAAAGATGGATAAAGAAAGGAAGCGAGAGATTGAACGTGAAAAAAACATGCGAGAAAGAGTGGGAAGTAGAGAAATAGAAAGATAGATAAAGAAAAGAGGTGCTAAATTGAACGTGAAAGAAAGAGAGAGAAATTGTGGGAAAGAGAGAGGTAGAAAGATGTATAAAGAAAGGAATCGTGAGATTGAGCGTGAAAGAAAGAGAGAGAAAGTGTGGAAGAGAGAAATAGAAAGATGGATAAAGAAAAGAAGTGTGAGATTGAATATGAAAGAAAGAAAGAAAGAAAGAGAGAGAGAGAGAGAGAGAGAGAGAGAGAGAGAGTGGGAAGGAGAGAAATAGAAAGATGGATAAAGAAAAGGGGTGTTAGATTGAACGTGAAAGAAAGAGCGAAAGAGTGGTGAGAAGAGACTGAACGTGAAAGAAAACGGTTTGGTTTTGGTTTATTTGTTCAATTGCCTATCAACTTTATTGGGTTATCTAATTCAAAAGCCTTCCTAATAAACGTTCAGCATTGTTGCTATTTAACTATTAACTGATAGTATAAAGGCTTTCATGCCTTTCCCGAGATGTGACCGTGTGTCCTCTGTAAAGAGTACGGATGTCACTTGCATGACACATTCAGGTAAATCGGCCGAGCAGATTACCATGACTAGTTAATTTGGCGTTACTTCTGTGCGATATGAACTGGTGGCTCAGTTGTAGAGTTTCAGCATTGCAATCTGTGGTTGCTGGTTCGATCTCCAGTGGTGAAGATCACAGTATCACCTGCAGATGAGACCTAATTAGGTCGAAATAGCTGATTCCGTATGTCGTGCGTCAGTGTTCGCCGGATTTTCAGGTCATGATAATTCAATTCACAATATAATACCTCTACTTAAAAAGGAAAAAGGAGATCTTTCACAAGAGTGTGACTCCGAAAGTGAACGTTATAGAGCAACGGGCCTATTAACTATGATGTCACATTAGCCACTACACTGCGAAAGGAAACAGTAAACGTAACTTCTAAAATTTCCACACGTCCTTTTGGTGGCTCTTTGAATACGTAGTTTGTACTTCCTTCTGACAGGTAAGACTTCCCGAAAAAAGGGGTGTCTTTGGTATGCCACTGAACTGTATGTGCTAGTGAGGCTCAAGTTCCGGAGATATAACGAATGTAGAGTATCCCTTTTTAGCCATTACTCTCAGGTCTACTCTTACTCTGAAAATTTGTACCTATTAGGATCCCATTTATTATTCAAATAGATTTGTTTGAACATTATTAGTATTAGATAGGAATACTTAAAACCATATAACTGTAAATTAAAAACCATATAAATGTGAAAATTATTTGTATTAGATAGGAAAACCATATAAATGTGAAAATTATTTGTATTAGATAGGAAAAACCATATAAACGTGAAAATTATTTGTATTAGATAGGAAAACCATATAAATGTGAAAATTATTTGTATTAGATAGGAAAAACCATATAAACGTGAAAATTATTTGTATTAGATAAGAAAACTATATAAATGTGAAATTTTTTAGGTTAAATAGAAATACTTGATAACATATAATTGTGCGCAAGCAATTGATTATTGTATTCGAATGAAAAAAATGTGATTATTAAATGTAAGCCATGGAATGTTCAAAATATCATCATCATCATCATCATCATTTCGCGCTTCACTTACCTAGGAAGCAGCGTCGAATCAACCGAAAAGGACATCGAAACGAGGTTAACGAAAGCATGGACAGCTACCAATAGGCTCTCGATTATATGGAAATCAGACCTAACCGATAAAATGAAACGCAGTTTCTTCCAGGCAGCGGTCACATCGATACTGCTATATGGCTGCACTACATGGACGCTAACAAAACGGCTGGAGAAGAAGCTAGACGGCAATTACACAAGAATGCTGCGTGCAATCTTGAACAAGTCCTGGCGGCAACACCCCACAAGACACCAACTGTACGGCCACCTCCCCCCTATCACGAAAACTATTCAAGTTAGACGAACCAGACATGCAGGACACTGCTGGAGAAGCAGGGACGAACTCATAAGAGATGTACTCTTATGGACCCCCACACATGGCCGTGCAAAAGCAGGACGACCAGCATGAACATACATTCAGCAGCTATGTGAGGATACGGGATGTTGTCCTGAAGACCTACCTAGGGCGATGAACGATAGGGAGGGGTGGCGAAAGAGGGTCAGGGATATCCGTGCTACCAGCGCGACATGATGATGATGATGATGACTTGAAACTTACTAGAGCATAAACAAATAATATTGCTAAATAGAAAATTACTATTATTAGATAAAGATACTTGAAACTATATAATTATTAGAATGATAGCGGAATGCTTGAAACCATATAACCGTGCGCAAATAACTTACCAATATAAGAATACTTGATATATAACTGTGTGCAAAAAAAAAAAGAAGAAATCTTTCGAAACAACACAAAAAGGAGAATATAAACGTACAAAGTACACAATTCTCTCACCACTAGACTTTGAATAACCCCAGACTGGTTGATATTAAAATCAATCAGTCCATCCGTTTTCCACCCTAAACATACATTGATATAAGACTCTTTTTTGCTCATATATAAATGTGCATATTAACGCAAACACATACATATAAATACACGTAGAATTGCAATAAGATCTCATTATCCGCGATAGATAATTTTCCTTGACGGTGAAATACGTGGATAACAGACAATTTGGTTAATCACAAAATTTTCAGTGAGAGGTCGGCACCATATGTTGAAGACTTTACCACTTCTTTTCTGTATATCTCATCCTGTCGGCGAGGCTTATTAATATACTCACTGTGTTACCTGCTAAAGGGTATGATCTTCCCGCAAAAAACATGGTGTTCTGGGTAAGACACTAAACTGCCTCTGATGGTGAGATTCCAGTTCTAAAATTCTGGGATCTCTGGATTAACCCTTCGTTATCATTACTCACAAATTCAATTAGACCTGGAGTCGAACTAATTGTTACAATTCCATCTCTGGGTTAAATAGATCTGTTTAAAAATTATCCGTATTCAACGATACCGTGACTAAAATAATAATAATGATAATAAAACAAATAAAAAATTAAGAAATAACTACATAAAAAACGTGAATATTAATGTAAAATGAACGGGATTCTCTGATTTCTAGGAATAAAATAAACCTAGATGGATTGACATGCCGTTAAAATCAATCAATCTTTGCCTTATTAGAATCGTCTGAATCAACGCACTTCGTTTTTTGTCCCGTTATTTTTTTTTTTTGCTATATTCACTGTTTAGATTAAGACAGATGCTAACACTTCTATAGCTTGACTGATATTTCGGGCTGTGTTTTATTTCATTATAGTCCATAAGTCCATTAAATACAGAAAGATGTGCCCCCACAACTAAAAAATATCTATACATCAGATTAATTCCACAAAACTGTAAAAATGAAAGGAAGTAGGGATCAATGTCTTAGAAGTAACTGAGAGAAGTTTAAAAACATAAAATTATTTCATCCCCTACCATTAGATCTGATGACACAAATTGTGATGGCTATGAGGACACTTAAATTGATTTCAAGTAATTCTATAGCCGTATGATGAGTAAAATTCACAAGTAAATCTTTGATTGAGTAAACTTTTAGGTAACCAAATAACAATGAATTTTCAAGTGGTTTTGTAACGGAGTAAGTTTTCAAGTAGCTTTGTAAACTAAAAAGTTTCGACCTTCAAGTTTTCAAGGTGCCTCGTAACGGTCAAAGCTTTTGAATAGTCCTTCAACGAACTAAACTTTCAAGTAGCTTTGTAAACTACTTAAAAACTTTTATTTTTAAGCTTTCAAGATGCTGCATGTGGGTCAAAGCATTTAAGTGGTTCTGCAACGAACTAAGCTTTCAGGTAGCTTTGTAAACTACCTAAAAACGTTTTTTTTTAAGCTTTCAAGATGCTGCATGTGGGTCAAAGCATTAAAGTGGTTCTGCAACGAACTAAGCTTTCAAGCCATTTGGTAAACTATTTAAAAAGCTTCAACCTTAAAGCTTTCAAGGTGCATCGTAACGTTAAAAGATTTTGAATTGTCCTTCAATGAAGTAAACTTTCAAGGGGTTTTTAAACTGTCATAGCTTTTTTTAGGTTGGTTGGTTGATTGGGTTATAAGGCATATCAACCTTTTTTGGTTATTTAATGCTAGGTCTTGTTTATACGAATATGAAAATATGTAATTTGTGAAGGAACAGCTTGTTGTTGGCTGATAGGTTTTTAAGGCATGTTAGCTAGCCTTTGATTACAATACGTCCAGAGGTTAGGGAGTGGTCCAAAGCACACGTTAGCATTGTGTCCAAGTGGTATTCGTAATATTATTTGGTACAACCCCGTCTCTTCTGTAATGGACAAAGCATTTGAGTTGCCCTCTAATGTTATAAGCATTCAATTAGCTTTGTAATAAATGAAGCTTTTAAGGAGTCATGGACTAAGCTTTCAAAAAGCCCTGTAAAGAACAAAGCTTTCTTTTGTTGTAGTTGTTTTGCACTGGACTAAATGTCAAGTTTAAGTTAAAAGCTAAAGCTTTTAAATTCGGACATATAAATGTATGGAACGGACAACGTAATCAAGTAGTCTCGTAACGGTCGAAGCATTGAAATCATCCTGCAATAGAACAATTTTATGTGGACTTGTAACGGTCGAAGTTTACTACTATTAGTCCTGTAACTGACTAAGCTTTCAAATATTTGTGTAACGGGTCCGACTTTTAAGCTGTTTTTTAATGGACGAAATTTTCAAGAAGCCATGTAACCGTCATTATTTAGTACTCGTTTAACAGACTATTCTTTTATGTAGCCTCATAACGGTGAAAGTCATGTAATGAACTAAACTTTTAAGTCGTCCTGTAACGGACTAAGATTTCAAATCACCTTGTAACGTTCATGGCTTTTACTACTTGTGCCGTTAAGATTTTTAGTAGCATAGGAACCTAAATTTTTAGTTTTTTTAGTTGTCCTGTGACAGACTAAACTCTTTAGAAGTATTGTAATAGTCTAAACTTTCGAATTGCCCCGTCAAAGTTTTTTTTACTACTTGTACAGTGGATTAAAATTTCAAATAGCCTAAATTTCAAAATCCCCTTATAACAAAATAAGCTTTCAAGCAAAATTGTAACGGACTAAATATTGAAGCTGCTTAGGAACGGACGAAACTTTTATGCTACAGTGTAACGTACAAAGTCAAGATTAGTAAAAGACAACTAACTCTATTTTCTAAGCTTGGTGGTATATATATATATATATAGCACTAAGCTTAGAAAATATAATAAAATATATAAAATATATATATAATATAATATAATATATATATATATATATATATATATATATATATATATATATATATATATATATTGTCACCTTGAACGGACCTATCTTTTAAGTAACAAAGTGACGTGCTAAGCCAATATTAGGAAACTATAACTAATTCTATTTTATATGCAAAACGACATATATATATATATATATATATATATATATATATATATATATATGTGTGTGTGTGTGTGTGTGTGTGTGTGAACCTCAAAGTTACATCGTTAAAAATCGGTTTCAAATGTGGTTAAAATGAAATTTATTTTCCGGTTAGCAGATCGGTGATAGGTAATCTTTTAAATAGGCGACTCTTTCGTTTAAGCCCTGGAGGTAACTTTTCGTTCGCAGATTTTTTTTTTTTTAACTGGCACAGACAGAAAACTGCTTTTATATGGAAGCCATTATCACCATTACGAAAGGTCTATTGAGCTTGAATTTATAATAATTGAAACGAACGCGGACGGCCTGAGTGCTTATTTTTTTCTTTGAACAACTCATTCCGTTCTCTCCTTGATAATTCATGCGTAAACACCAGCACACTATACACACCATCACTCACATACAGGGTATACACATGAACATGACACCATATAACACATGGACAAATGTATTATAATGATAAACATACATGTAGAATATAAGTTCAAACACATACGCACAAACACTTTGCTTATAGCCACACACACACATGCATGAAGAATCACACAGTTCAAATATATATATATATGTGTGTGTGTGTGTGTGTGTGTGTGTGTGTGTGGTTAGGCAGCAGTCGTTCATTTAAGCATGTTTCATTAAATAATAAAGACAAATTTTGTCTGTATAATTTATTTAAGATTCTTTCAAGTTTTCTGATAAGTGTCTTAGTTTCAGGTTGCAATTGGTAGATGAATTTCCCAAAATTGTCCCGAGTACTCTCGGACTCTTCATAGGCCATCATCAGGAGTTGCTTGCTTGTGTAAAGTATGTGTGTATTTAAAAAAAACACACCTTACACTAGCAAGCAACCCCTGATAATGGTCTATGAAGGGTCCAAATCGCCCGGGACTATTTGGTTTGGTTTGGTTTGGTTTGTTTGATTTTATGGCATATCAACCTATGTAGGTTATTTAACGCCAAATCCATTTTTATGTAAATAATCTGTTCTATTGAAAACAGTTCAGTTTAGTATAAGTACACAGTTTAATTGTCAAAAACATTTCCATTTACAACTATTCAAAGAGTTATATGTAATAATTCAGTTAAGTGTAAATACAGTTTTAATGTCGAAAAACAGTTCTATTTGAAATAATTCAGTTAAGCATAAGCACGCAGTTTAAGTGTAAGTACGGTTTTATAGTCAAAAATGTTTCTATTTCAAGCTATTCAGTTTACTCAATTAATTTTAGTATAAGTATGCTGTTAGTTCTATTTAACCCATAGATAGGGCCCTATCAGGTGCTACCACGCTGGGCCAGAGTGGACCTGGGAGCAATGGCAATGAAGGGGTACTCCGCATTCTCCAAAGCTCCAGCATTGCTGGAACCTCACCATCAGATTGTTTAGTGTCATAAACAGGACACTCGTTGGGGGGGGGTCTTACCCCTCTGCAGAGAAGCAGTCAGTGTATTCTACAGCCCCAGCTGACTGGGCAAGGGACTATTTGGGGAAATTCATCTACCAATTGCAACCTGAAACTAAGACACTTATCAGAAAACTTGAAAGAATCTTAAATAAATTATACAGACAAAATTTGTCTTTATTATATACATATATATATGTCATAAGACGAACAGAGTCAGACAGTGTAATGTAAAACATATACACTGCTAAAGAGATATATACATATAAATGCATTTAGCAGGGCTTGAAATATGCAGACTGTCTGCACAATACAAGAGTACTCCTACTAAAAACGAGGGAGTCTGATGCATGACATTAAACTGTATCTTCAGTTCTGAATCTCTGAAAAGTGTGGAGTATCATTTACTGCCATTACTCCCAGATCCACTTTGTCCCGGAATATTAATACTTATTAGGGTGTCATCTATGGAGCAAATAGTAAAAAATCATTATTGTTAGATTGAAATACTTGATAATATTAGATTAAAAATTATTTGTATTGAGAATATTTAAATGAAGCTATTGTTTACTTAAGAACAATTTTCTGTGAAGTTCGTTTTTTCACTTGATTAAAACTAAACTTAGCTTATTTCAAAACTACTGTCAGTTTTCTTCAATCACGTCATGTTTTTTTTCTACAGCCCACTCCCGGGTAAGGACAATTATATTGATTTACTAATAGCACCTTTTTTTATAAGTTGAAGTCAAAATGCTCAGAAAAGTAATTAATAAAATAACATTTAGTTTTTTGTTTCAATAATTAATAATTAATTATTAACAATATTATCTTATTAATGTTGAATGTAACGTCCTATGGTGATAAAGTCAGGTCTAGGGCACCTCACAAGATATGCAAGCAGTACGTTACGAATATGAACCAAGAGAACAAGTGATAAATTAGCATGAATACCGATGATTTGGTGAAAGCCAAGAGATCATTGCACGGACTGTAGCTTTTGCCAAGTGAAAACTTCAGGATAAACAAATACAACACCGAGTATCCAAGCCTACCATCAGTTATACGTCATTGAGCTGAAATCCCAGTACCAGTTTTTGCTCATCGACCCTCTCTTAATTATTTGAATGCTGCTGAAGAAGTCAATGACATTTATGATGCAGATTTTGAAATTGAAGATGCCACAGCTCGTATGGGATTCGATTAGAATGAGTTTAATGATTTGGGATGGGACAGTAAGAAAAAGCTTCAGAACTAGCACCAATTCTTAATGATAAAACCTTACTTGAAAAAGTAGGAAAGGTATCTTACATTTGAAAGTTCATTTCTGTTGTATTTTTTAAGTGACACTAGCTTTCTATATTGCCATAAAATACAGGGTTTAATATAGAAATTGGGAATTCCGATGTACAACTCAGATGGATGGTGACTGTTTATCGACAGCTTAAAACTTAGCTTAAAGTGTGCCCTTCTCCACCATAGCCATTTATATGGTGCTGTCCCAATCGGTCATTCAGTTTGTCTTCGTGAAGAACATGGCGACATAAAGAAAGTCACTGAGTTGTTGCAACATCACAAACACAAATGGATCATGTATTGACCTTAAAATAATATACTCCCTTCTTGGTCAGCAACGCAGTTAGACCCTACTTTCTGTGTATGTGGAATAACAGGGCTCGAGAGAAGCATTGGGGTGGAGATGAATTAGTCTCCAAGACCTGACCTCAAACCGAGCAATCTCAACATTCTCTATGAGCCACACGTTGACAGAAAGAAAATTATATTACCACCTCTGCACATTAAACTAGATTTAATGAAATAACTCGTTAAAGCTTTGAAAACTGAAGAAGACTGTTTCGAGTATCTCATTTTGGTATTTCCCTACCTGTCAATTGAAGAAAACGAAGGTTAGTGTGTTTGATGTCCCCTGCTCATTAAAGAAGATCATTTTATCGTGACAATGTCAGAATATGAATAGAATGCTTGGTTATCATTCAAAGACCTTGTCAACAACTTCCTTGGAAATAAGCGTGCACAGCTTTACATTGAAATTATCCAGAAACTATCTAAGAGCTACAAAGCCCTCGGATGCAACATGAGCATCAAGTTTCATTTTCTGTATATCCATCTTTCTAACTTCCCGGAAAACCTTGCTGAAATAAGCGATGTGCAAGGTAAATTATTCCAACATGATTTGGTGCTCATGGAACAACGTTACCAGCGTAGATGGGATGTAAATATGATGGCTGATTATCGTTGGAGCATAAAGCGATATTGTCCACAAACTGTTCATTCTAGGAAAAGCTATAAGCGTAAATTGTTACAATAAGTAATTGCACATAATTTTACTATCCTTCATATGAACAAAATATATTTGTACAAACTTTACAGCCAGTCAATACTTTATTATTTTCCATCAGATTTAAATTTTAAACAATACAATAAAATGAGCCCAAATATTCTAGATACGGTATTTAATGTTTCTTTATACAGAGTGAGGTTAACCTGAAGCATATAAACCTAACTTGATACGGAAAAACTGAGGTCAATTTTGGATTCAGAAGCCAAAAGTTAGTCAATGTCGAATGTCAAACCAAACTCAACGAAGGTTTGTGTTCCCCCACTGTGAAAACCTTTATTGAAACCATACACTTAGGGGAAGTCTGCTTGGTATAATGGACTGTGTACAAGTTCAGGTTTCATTAATGCTATTAAGTAATCTTTTAGACTAATACTCTTAAGAAATGTGGGAATCCTTTATCTCCCCAGCTATGAGTTAAATAGTTTATTTGTTCTTCTTCTAAAGTCCAGCATATGAGCAACTTTGCTTCGAGAACTCCACCTCCTTATTGAAATGGTATGAAGCAGCGCCATTATTCTTTTAATGCTGTTACTCATAATATTAGTTATGGCACACACCCCAGGTTGCTGGTTACAGGTGCTAGATGGTCACCACTCTAAGTAATGAACAGGCTAATCACTGCTCAACTTCAATGTTGCTAGATGGTCACCAATCTAAGTAGTGAACAGACTAATCACTGCTTAATTTTGGTGTTGCTAGATGGTCACCAATCTAAGTAATGAACAGGCTAATCACTGCTCAACTTCGGTGATCCAGCGGTGACTTGTCGATAAATCATTTCTTTTAATGTTGATCGGCTGTGCGGACATCTTCATTTAAATTTTGAATTGAAAAAAAGGCTTTAGTCTTGATACTTTTTCATCAACATTCAAATATATCAATCACTTAGTAACTTGCTTTTTAGTGGAAAATACTACGGTTTATTCATGTTGAATTATATAAGAGCTATTTATTGCAGGTTTAGAGGGAACGCGCTCGCAAGATATATATATATATATATATATATATATATATATATAGATAGATAGATAGATAGAGAGAGAGAGAGAGAGAGAGAGAGAGAGGCAATAAAAAAATAGACTCAATCCTGTAGACGTTTGTCAAGAAACTGAAAATATGACCGATATTACAAATCGGTGAAGCCTATCTAATTAATACTATATAAAGAACTGCTCACACAACGACACTCCACCCTCACTATCCACTGCAGTTACTCCACCGTCGCCGCCGTTACAACCACCTCAGCCAGCCAACACCATAGGCATTATCAACAACACTATCAGCTCAACCATAAGACTTCCTCGTTATTACTAATACTGCTTGGGTGACGATCAAACCACCCTCACCAATATCAAACAAAAAAAGATTATAAAGTCTACCCTTGCAGCAGGTCATCAGAGGTTAAAAGATTTATACACCATTTTACTTGTCTTTCATATTAAAAGATTGGTTTTGGTTTGTTTTTTTTTGTTTAATGGCATATCAACCTTTGTAGGTTATTTAATGCCAAATCTATTCTTCTACAACAATAGTGGTACTACTTAACCCATAGCTGGGATGATAAGGGGGTTCATACCTTTCCCAAGGGTATTTGTCCGAAAGTGAACGTAATAGCGCTTATTACGATTCCGTGGTCCATTGCTTTAAACATTACACCACGAGGACATCCCCCACATAGTAAAAGAACTTCTTTATATATATATATATATATATATATATATATATATATATATATATATATATGTATGTATGTATATATATTGGGTACGTGCTACAGCGTTAAAACCTTAATATTGTTAGGTCCTTTTTTTTTTACTCAAGGAAACAATTTTAATCTTGTAAAGATTTGTGTCAAATATAACCAATTTCTTTTCTAAGAAAATCTACGTCTTGCAGGGAAACTTATTTTAAGTAACTTTTTATATTTCAGCAACTTACCTGCCATAACGATTGGACTTAGAATATGATGACTGTATCCTCTGCCGAAGTATAAAAACCACCTACAGAAATTTCCTGTGTATAACACTAAACTGAATCTGATGGTAAGGCTCCATTAGAGAACCTCTGAAGAGTATGGAACATCTCTTGATTGTCATTACTCCGAGGTCTGGTCTGGTTTAGTTTGGTTTGGTTTGGTTTTATGGCATATTAACTAAGACAGTTCAACACTACCATCACAGGATTGTTGGAGGGAAAACTGTCCAACAACCGTTTATCTGGCATGTTCCATTTTTCTTCTAGAGTTACATCTGTCAGGGGTCTATATAAGGGCGAAAACATTTCAACAACCTTTACTCCGGCAAGTTCCCATTTTCCATCTGATGTTACATCAGCTCTTGAGTATATCTGTTATAGGCCTATTTAAGGGCGAAAAATGTTTAACTACCATCAATCCGGCAAGTTCCCATTTTTTCATCTGGTGTTACATCTGCTCATATGTGTACATCCGTGATAGATCTATTTAAGCGGGAAAACTGTGTCAGTAACCGTTAATGCGGCATATTACTATTTTTTCTTCTGGTGTTGCACCTGCTTATGCGTACATCCGTCTATTCAAGGGGGAAAACATTTCAAAACCATTAATCCGGCAAGTTCCCATTTTTCATTAGGTGTTACATCTGCTTATGTGTACATCTATTTTAGGCCTATTTAGGGGGGGCCTAATCAACTCACGTTTATTCGGCAAGTTTCCATTTCTTTAAATTTGGTTTTTAATCTGTTCACGAGTGCATCCTTCATAAGTCAATTTCAAGAGTAAACTGTTCATCAACTGTTAATGTGGCAAGTCCCTGAATCTTTTTCAACTGTCATTTTGTTCTTGTATACCATTAATCCGGCATTAACTTGTCAGATTAAAGGTTATTGAATAGTTTCCCTTCTTAAATTGGCCTCTGAGGGAGACTCACACAAGCTTATGTAACACCAGATTAAAAAATGGGAAGCTGCCTGATTAATGGATGCTTAACAGTTTTCCCACTGAAATACACCGATGACGGATGTACACACATGAACAGATGTAACAACTGATGGAAAATGGGAACTTCCCGGATTAATGGTTTTTGAAATGTTTCCCCATTAAATAGAACTATGCTGGATGTACCCACATGACCAGATGTAACGCAAGATTTTAAAAAATGGGAAATTGCTGGATTAATTGTTTTTGAAATGTTTTCCCCCTTAAATAGGTCTATGACGGAATTACACATGAGCATATGACCAGATGTAACGCAAGATGAAAAAATGGATAATTGCCGAATTAATGGTTGTGGAAATGTTTTCACCCTTAAATAGGTCTATGACGGAATTACATATGAGCATATGACCAGATGTAACGCAAGATGAAAAAATGGATAATTGCCGGATTAATGGTTGTTGAAATGTTTTCCCCTTTAAATAGATCTATGACGGAATTACACATGAGCATATGACCAGATGTAACGCAAGATGAAAAAATGGATAATTGCCAGATTAATAGTTGTTGAAATGTTTTTATCCATACATACACCAATGACGAATGTACACACATGACCAGATGTAACACCTGATGGAAAATGGAAACTTCCCGGATTAATGGTTGTTGAAATGTTTCCCCCTTAAATAGAACTATGACGGATATACACACATGAGCAGATGTAACGTAAGAGGAAAATATCTGAACTTGCCGAATTAATGGTTGCTGAAATGTTTCCCCCCTTAAACAGAGCTATGACCGATATACACACGAGCAGATGTAAAACCACATAAAAATGTGATGTTGCCGCATTAATGGTACTTGAACACTTTCTCCTTAAATTGACCTATGTTGCATGCACATATAGGCAGATGTAACACTAGATTAAAATAACATGGGACTACTTCGGATAAACGGTTTTTAAACAGATTTACCCATTAAATAGACCTATGGTGGATGTACACGAGCAGATGTAACACCAGAAGAAACATGGTAACTTGCCTGATTAACGGTTGTGTGAACAGTTTTCCGCCTAAATAGACCTATAACGGATATATATATGAGTAGATGTAACCCAAGATTAAAATAACATGGGAACATACCGAATTAACGGTAGTTGAACAGTTTTCTCCCTTAAATAGACCTATGGCAGATGTACACATGAACAGATGTAATTCCAGAAGAAAAAATAGGAACGTTCCGGATTAACAGTAGTGGAACAGTTTTTCCCCGTAAATAGAGCTGTGATGGATGTATACATTGGCAGATGGAACGGAAGATAAAAAACTGAAAATTGACTGATTAGCGGTAGTTGAACAGTTTTCCCTCTTAAATAGACGTATGGCGGATGTACACAATTGCAGATGTAACACCAGATGAAATAATAGGGACATGTCGGATTAACCGTGGTTGAACAGATTTCCCCCTTTAATAGATTGTTCGTTGGTTGATTGTTTGTGTTTTATGTCCTATCAACCGTTGTAAGTTATTTAATGCCAAATCCATTTTTATGCAAAGAATCAGTTCTATTTCAAACAATTCAGTTTAGCATGAGTACACAGTTTAATTGTCAAAAACATTTCTATTTAAAAGCTATTCAGTTTATTCAAGCAGTCCTAATTTAGCCAATTCCGTTAAGTATAAGTATAGACTGTGTTTACACACAGTTAAATATGAAAACATTTCTATATTAAACAATTCAGTTTAGCGTAAGTACAGTTTCAATGTCAAAAACAGTTCAATTTCAAACAATTCAGTTTAGCATAAGTACGCAGTTTAAGTGTAAGCACACTGTTTGATTCCCAAAAACACTTCTATTTCAAACAAGTCAGTTTAGCATAAGTACGCAGTTTAGTTCTATTTAACCCATTGACAAGGCCCTATCAGGTGCTACCATTCCGGGCCAGAGTGGACCTGGGAGCAATGGCAATGAAGGGGTGCTCCGCATTCCCTACAGCTCTAGCATCACTAGAACATCACCATCAGAACATTCAGTGTCATAACTAGGGGTTTTTATTCCTCTTTACATTAAAAACAGTTCTATTTCAAGCTATTCAGTTAAACATAAGTACGCTGTTTATAAGTCAAAACAGTTCTATTTTAAACATTTCAGTTTTGCATATATAAGCTGTTTAAATGCCAAAAAACAATAAACTCAAGAAACCACGGTTTAGATCTATTTAACACATTGAAAGGAACCTTATCATGTGCTTACACTCCAGACCAGAGTGGACCTGGGAACGATGGCAATAAAGGGGTACTCTACATTCCCCAAAATTCCAGCATTACTAGAACCTCAACATCAGATTGTTTAGTTTCATAAAAAAAAAATGCTACTTGCCAGATTATCGGTGGTTGAACGCTTTTACCATTCAAATAAACATGTGGATGTACACATGATCAGATGTAAATCATGAAGAAAAATGAACATGCCATATTAACTGTTGTAGAACTGTTTTCTCCCTTAAATACACCTATGACGGTTGTATAGATAAGCAGATGTAACACCATAAGAAAAACAGGAACATGCCGGATCAACGGTAGTTGAACAGTTTCCCCCCCCCCCTAAAATAGACTTATGACAAATGTACCCTAAGCAGATCTAATACCAGATGAATAAAATTGATACTTGCCGGATAACCCGTAGTTAAAAAATTTTCCCCTTAAAAAGACCAATGACGAATGTAACACCAGATGAAAAAATAGGAACATGCCGGATTACACCAGATGAAACATGCCGGATTGGCCATGTGTAATACCAGATGAAAAAATTGCTCCTCACCGGATTACCGGTGATTGAACAGTTTACCCCTCTAAAATAGACCTATGTTGGATGTACTTATGAGCAGATGTAACTCATGAAGAAAAAGATGAATATACCGGATAAAGGTTTGTTGAACAGTTTACCCCACTTAAAAACACCTATGACGGATGTATGCATAAGCAAATTTAACACCAGAAAAAACAGAAACATTCCGGATTAATGGTTGTTGAACAGTTTTCCTCTTTAAATACACCTATGATGGATGTACCCTAAGAAGATGTAACACCGGATGAAAAGAATTGTTACTTGCCGGATTAAAGGTGGATGTACCCTCAGGAGATGAAAAAGATTTGTTACTTGCCAGATTACCAGTAGTTGAACAGTTTTTCTTTTTTAGACGGACGTACACATGAGCAGATGTACACCAAATGAAAAAATAGGAATATACCGGATTAACGGTAGCTGACCATTTTTCAACTTAAATAAGGCCTGTACACTGGAGCAGGTATTAAATACCAAATGATAAAATTGCTACTAACTGGATTACAGGTGTTTGAACTGTTTTTCCCCCTTCAATAGACCTATGACGGACGTTACACCAGATGAAAAATAGGAACATACCGGATTAACGGTAGTTTGAACAGATGTCCCCTTAATTAAACCTATGGCGGATGTACCCTTAGGAGATATAAATTAATTAAATTAAGGGGGACATCTGTTCAAACTACCGTTAATCCGTTAATCCTATGGCGGATGTACCCTAAGAAGATGTAACACCGAATGAAAAGAATTGTTACTTGCCAGATTACCTGTAGTTTGCACTGTTTCCCCCTTATTGTTACACATAATCAGATTAACACCATTTTTCACCTTAAATAAACGCTTATGACAGATGGAGGAGATGAAAAATTTGCTACTAACCGGATTAAAGGTTGATGTACCCATAGGAGATGAAAAAGATTTGTTACTTGCCGGATTACCGATAGTTTTTCTCCCTTATGACGGACGAACACATGAGCAGATGTACACCAGATGAAAAAATAGGAATATGCTGGATTAACGGTAGTTGACCATTTTTCAACTTAAATAAGGCCGGATTATAGATAGTTGAACAGTTTTCCCTCTTAAATAGACCTATGACAGACGTTACACTTGAGCAGATATATACCAGATGAAAAATAGGAACATACCGGATTAACGGTAGTTTGAACAGATGTCCCCTTAATTAAACCTATGGCAGATGTACCCTTAGGAGATATAACACCGGATGAAAAGAATTGTTACTTGACAGATTACCGGTAGTTGAACGTACACATGAGCAGATGTACACCAGATGAAAAAAATAGGAATATGCCGGATTACCGGTAGTTGAACTGTTCTTCTGGTGTACATCTGCTGAAGTCTTACGTCCGTCATAGGGGGAAAACTTTTCAACTACCGGTAATCCGGCAAGTAACAATTTTTTTAATCTTGTGTACCTAAGGGTAAATAGACCAATGACGGACGTACACCAGATGGAACATACCGGATTAACGTACACCAGATGGAAAAATAGGAATATACCGGATTAACGGTAGTTAATTACCCTTAGTAGATATAACACCAGATTAAAAGAATTGTTACTAGCCGAATTACCGGTAGTTGAACAGTTTTCCTCCTATGACGGACGTAAGACTTCAGCAGATGTACACCAGAAGAAAAAATAGGAACATGACAAAATAAAATAAATAAGGCCTATGACAGATATACACTGGAGCAGGTGTAATACCAGAAGAAAAAAAATTGCTACTTACCGGTTGAAATGTTTTCCCCCTTTTTCTTCCCTATGACGGATGTACATATGTTACACCAGAAGAAAAATAGAAATATGCCGGATAAACGGTAGTTGAAGTGTTTTCCTTCATGAATAGACCTACGATCGATGTATAATTGTGCAGATATAACAGCAAAAAATGGGAACTTGCCGGATTAACGGTTTTTGAACTGTTTCTCCCTTAAATAGACCTATGACGAACGTACACATGAGCAGATTTACACCAGATGAAAAATAGGATGGACGTACAGATGTACACCAGATGAAAAAATAGGATGGACGTACAGGTGCGCATTTGGAACACCTGAAGGAGAAAAGGAACTTGCCGGACTTGTTGAACAGTTTACATCATTAAATACACCTACGACGGACGTACAGATGAGCTGATGTTACACTATTAGTAAAAATATGAATATTCCGGAATAATGGTTGTTGAAGAGTTTTCTTCTTTAAATAGACCTATAAGGGACGTACACATGAGCTGATGTAACACCATATGAAAAATTAGGAACATGTTGGATTTACGGTAGTTGAACAGTTTTCTCCTTAAATAGATCTATGATAGATATACACTCGAGTAGATCTCACACGATGAGAAAAAATAGAAAGATTCCAGATTAACGGTGGTTGAACAGTTTTCTTCTCTAAATAGACATATGAAAGATGTACACATGAGCAGATGTAACACCCGAAGAAAAAACAGGAACTTGCCGGATTAACGGTAGTTGATCAGTTTTCCCCCTTATATGTTGATAAATTGGGAAGTTGCATGATTAACAGTTTTTGAACAGTTATTCCCCTTAAGTAGACCTATTATTGATGTACACATGGGCACATGCAACACCAGATTAAATAGCATTGCAACCTGTCCGAATAACGTTTGCTAAACTTTTTACCAATTTAAATAGACTTATGATGGATGTACAGATGAGTACATGTCATACTAGATTAGACTATCTTGCCGGTTGTTAAAGTGTTAGCTAACGTCTAGGTGATGTGTACATACAGTTATAGTTACATGGTCTCTACTTGAAGGAAATTCAGGTTTATTTTATCAGATTGATCGGTTTTACATATGATCGATAGCCTGTCTTAACTTTTGATATGCTAATCTTGTCATCAATTTCAGTAGATGAGATATTATTGCCCATGCATGGGAGTATGTTCTCTAAGGCTACTCACTTAAAGTGGTGACAGCTCCTTTTTGTTTCAAATACGTGATCTTCTGTTTTATTTGCGTTCAAGTAGAGGCCAATGTACGAGGTGCATTCCATAAGTTTCCAGACTTTTTTCGTATGGGCATTAAAAAATTGTCGTAGACTCTTGAAAATTCGGTATGTTATTGCTATACATTTTATGAGATGACTGGTTAACTTTTATGATTTCAGGTTCAAATGAACAGAAACAGCAGGAATTGGAATACACCCTACTAAAGCCTGATTGTCACAGATGGTGAATTTAAAAAATGCAATCTGACGCAATAAAATTCTGTTTTAAACTAGGAAAAAATGCCACAGAAACGTATAGAATGCTTCAGACTGCTTTTCGACCGTCTTGCATGAATCGAGCATCGGTTTTTGAGTGGCATAAGACATTCAAGGAAGACAGAGAGTCTGTGAGGGATGGTGAGAGGTTTGGGAGGAGTAAGGAAGTCAATACACCAGAGTTGATTGGCCAAATGGTTAGGGTTTGGGTTATGTTGAGGTTTTAAGGGAGTTCAGGAAGAGATTCCTTGGGAAGAGGCCAGCACTCTTCAAATCGGGTCAGTGGCATTTCCACCAGGACAATGCACCAGTCCACCACTCCATCCTTGTCACAGACTATTTGACCAAGATAGGTATAAACACAGTTCCTCACCCTCCCTATAGTCCAGACCTTGCTCCCTGTGACTTTTGGTTATTCTCTAAGCTCAGAGGCTGTCGTTATGAGAAATTGAGGAGATGAAAGAGGCTGTGACGAAGGTCATTGACACGCTCACACAAGAGGACTTCCATGGGGCCTTCCAAAAGTTGTTGGATCGGTACCACAAGTGCATTGCAGCCGGAGGAGATTACTTCGAAGGGGACTAGAGTTTCATGTGTCTACTATCAATAAAAGTGCCTATACAAAAAGAGTCTGGAAACTTATTGTATGCACCTCGTAATAAGGATTTATGTAAAGGTCTAGATCATCTGCGCAGTCTGCGTCTATCTTAATTTCTCCAGGATATCGTGTTTCTTATCTTTTTTGTGTGAAACTTTTTCTTTTATAAGATTAATTAATGTTTGAAATATTTAATCCCTTCAGACAATAAAAACTATGCAATCTAAAATTATGCAATCTATCTCCTTACAAGAATTCAGCTACAATGCCAAAAAATTGATATCAACATTTGGTGAAAGAAGCATTGCTTTTATGGTTTTGTAACTTATTATTTGTGATGTAAGAATTATTTTTCAGAGATAATATATCCGTTGTATTTGCTCCAGCTTTGCTCAGTGTATGAAGTCAAATGCATTGGGGAAATATCCGAAGATTAATGTTGCCTAAAGAGTTTTCGTGTGTACTCCTTCAAGGATTCGAAGGATTATAAGAATCTTTGAAATTGTGGACCGATTTCTTCGAAAGCCGTTTTGATTTTTTTCTAAGAATTTTCATGTCAGATACGATTGAGAAACATGACATTATAAACCTTAGCAGCTATTGTTGGAAGAATTGTGCGTCGGTAAACCGAAAAGGACATCGACACGCGGTTAACGAAGGCATGGACAGGTATCAATAGGCTATCGATCATATGGAAATCAGACCTAACCGATAAAATGAAAGGCAGTTTCTTCCAGGCAGCTGTCGTATCGATATGTATGCACTACATGGACGCTAACAAAACGGCTGGAGAAGCTAGACGGCAATTACACAAGAATGATGCGAGTAATCTTGAACAAGTCCTGGCGTCAACACCCCACAAGACACCAACTATACGGCCACCTGCCTCCTATCACGAAAACTATCCAAATTAGACGAACAAGACATGCAGGACACTGCTGAAGTAGCAGGGACGAGCTCATAAGTGATGTACTCCACATATGGCCGAGCAAAAGCAGGACGACCAGCACGAACATACATTCAGCAGCTATGTGAGGATACGGGATGTAGCCCAGAAGACCTGCCAGAGGCGATGAACGATAGGGAAAAGTGGTGAGAGAGGGTCAGGGATATCCGTGCTAGTGGCACGACATGATGATGATGAGTTCTTAGTGATTCCGAATTTAGCTTGGTGTTAAATAGAAATACTTGAAACTCTTTAACTGTGTGTCTAAATTGAAATATTGGTCTGATATTGCAATACCTATAACCATTTGACTGTCTGCAAATGAATAGTGTTCAATAGAATAAAAGGAAGTAAAGTTGGCGACCATAGTCGAGGGTAACCCGAAGGCTCCCTTTTCAATAGCTACTACAAGGTGTAGGGGAGGGCGCTACTCCTTCCCTGGATTGCTCTACTTTACCCTTGATCCGTACCTTATAATGCTGAGTGTTAAGCAAGGAGGCATCAAGTACTATTTTTGAGTCTTTGGTATGACTCGACCTGGGATTGAACCCAGGTCTCCCGGGCCATTGGCGAACACTCTAACCGCTAGGCCAATGTCCGGTATCAATAGAATAATTAGTGCTAAATAGCAATATTTGTAACAATTTCACTGTCTGCAAACAAATGAATAATATTAAATAGAATCATAAATGTTTGATAGCAATAACTGAAACCATTTAACTGTGTAGAAACAATCGTAATACTAGTGTGTAAACAAGTTACTACTAATTTGAACATGAAATTACCTACAAACTATTCAATTACAAATTATATATGTATGATCATTTAAATATATGCAAATAAATGACTAATGTTAAATTGTTACTGTTACATTGCAATGCATGAGACCGTTTAACTTTGTGCAAACAAATGATTAACAGTTAAAAGAATTTTTCGTAATAGATAGTAATACTTTAGACCATTTAACTGAGTGCAAAAAGTCTCTCAGATTCATCTAAAAATGTCATCAATAAAATGTATTTACAAATTATATATTTAATATAAGTATAAAGAAGATTTGACATTTGATAACCTACAATGGTTGATAGGTCTAAAAACCCAACCAAACCAAACCAAACCAAACCTATATATATATACATATATATTGTCATCCACACACAGATCTGTTTCGTTCTATCAGAACTCTTCAGTGTGGCTAGACATATATATATATATATATATATATATATATATATATATATATATTCATATTTCGGCTTTTGCATTCTGTAGTTGTTGGCTCGATCTCCAATAGTGGAGATCATGGTATGCACTGCTGATGAGACCCAATAAGGTCAAAACAGCTGTTCAGTGTTCCGTATGTCGCATGTAGGTGTTTTCCGGATTTCCTAGTCATGATAATTCAAATATAACATTAATTCCTCCATCTAAATATAAAAACATAACTCTATTTCCTGCCCATGAGGTTAACGTTATGTGGATTCATAACACCGACTTGGGAAGACATCGCACCGGAGGTGACCGTTTCCTCTGTAGGGAATACGTACCTTCAAAACACATTAGGTTAAGTGGTCACGCATTGTCACCATGACTAGTTAATTCGGCAGCGCTTATGTATGATATGAACCGATGATCCAGTGGTAGAGTTTCGGCTTCTGCATTCTGTGGCTGTTGGTTCAATCTCCTGTGGTGGAGAATACCCTTTGTACTGCTGATGAGACCCAATATGGTCGAAACAGCTGTTCAGTGTTCCGTATGTCGTATGTAGGTGTTTACCAGGTTTCCTCGTCATGATAATTCAAATATATATATATATATATATATACACACGGATATACACGCACAATTGCAGACACATTCGTGGACACAAATATATAGTCAGTGTTTTTGCAGTGAACATTTTAAGACTTTATTGCAAAAAGATCAATTTTATAGATCGTATTCTTTTTTCTTACCTTACTAACACACGGTACGCACACACATATTGTGTGTTTACGTATGTATAGTGAAATAAACAAATCATCATAAAAATGTCTTTTATGTATCAGAAAACCCAATAGCAACGCTTTTATTTGAAAATTCCTCCAAAGCATTTAACTCCAAACACAGAGAAAAGATGGAGCAAATATTTATAGCCTATGGTTTCCACAAAGAAACCGTTGCAGCCATAATGATGCTCTATAAAAAACTGAAAGTAAAAGTTCGCTCACCGGATAGAGACACATAATATTTTGAAATTGTCGCAGGTGTTCTGCAAGGGGATACATTAGCCCCATACCAGTTCATTATCTACCTAGACTACGTTCTTCGAACGTTGATAGATCTAATGACAGAAAATTGTCTGGAGCAGGCAGCAGGTAGCATTGTTATCCATGTGAATGCAGACAAAACGGAATACATGTGTTTTCATCAAAGAGGAGACATCTTCATACTGAAGGCTGACTCTCGGAAACTACTTCATCTAACTCAGTTGCAACATCTCTCCTACGGAAAATGACATCAGTATGCGACGAGCAAATGCAGGGACTATTATCGAATAGTTATCAGTCATATGGAAGTCAGACCTATCCGATAAAATAAAACACAACTTTTTCCAAACAGTGATCCTGTCAATACTACTATATGGATGCACCACATGGACACAGGAATTGCGCAAGAATGCTACGAACTATATTGAAAAAATCCTGGAAGCAACACCCCACAAAGCAGCAATTCTATGGCAAAGTACCTCCCATCTCTAAAGTCATTTAAATTAGACGAACAAGACATGCGAAACACTGCTGGAGAAGTAAAGACGAACTCAATAGTGACGTTTTCCTATCGACCTCTTCACACGGACGTGCAAGTGTTAGACAACCAAGTAGAACTTATCTACAACAGCTCTGTATGGACGCAGAATGTAGACTAGGGGATGTGCCGGAAGCGATGAACAATAGCAAAGAATGGCGAGAGAGAGAGAGAGAGAGAGAGAAAGAAAAAAGAGAGTGAGAGTCGAGGAAAATTGTGCTAGTAGAACAACATGATGATGATGAAGATGATGTATCAGAAAAGTGCTCAAGTACTGACCAGTAGAGTACGATAAAACCTAGAATAAATCTCTAGTTTAATTTCTCATGACATTCTCATTACTATTAATCTCATATATATATATATATATATATATATAAGGTCGGTGGCACTCGAGGTGTAACGGTTATTGTTATAGTAAATGGACACGGAGATTCAAGTTCAAATTCCAGAACGAGGCTGTTTGCATTATACAACGCGATAATACTCTGGTAAAAGGTACGCGTTCAACTATTCTTCCCACCCTTTAGATATGGATAAATTGTAGAGTCGACTGAGATCTTTAACCTTGGTATGGCAACCGGTGTAGGAGAAGAAAAACTCTGAATTCAAACCCCGCTTTAAAATTGACCTTGTGTCACATCCTGCTTGTTCGAAAGGGGTTGAGTAAATGTAAACATATGTGTAAATGAAGAATCATTTTCATGTAGTTAATCTTTTATTTTAACAAACACAGTTGAAATACTGTCTGATATTTTATAAAACAGTGGATGCAACGTTTGTGCGCAGAGTAAATATATATGTATACTTAGAAAGCTGAAACATTTGAGCAGGGGTATTTTTTCAATGTACTATATCAATGTTGTTTCATTGACTTCTCACAATTGATTCATCATCATTATCATCGTCATAGCATATCAACAAACAAATCCCTTTGAGCCTTTCTCCCCATCCCTATCGACCATTTTTCTAGTCAAGTCCTCTCATCGGTATCGAGTGTCCACATAGAGCTGATGATTGTAAGACTTTGGTGGTCGATCAAATCTGATGTCTCCATTTGTAGGAGTCTATAAGAGAACTTATAAGTTTCTCTATGCAATACCTAGCATGCCTTGTTCATTTTTTCTGGGAGAGGGGAGTCATTAAATAACCAACGAAAGTTGATATGCCATTAATGAAAGGAACAAAAATCGATCTTCTTCCATGGATGGCTTTAGAGATGTGGACTAAGTATTCGCACAGCTGCCGTTTTTACAGCACGTAAAATTCTTATGGAGTACCTATGTAGCTTTCTTTTCCGAATATTTTGTCAGCGTCCAGGAGGTGCAACCAAACAGTTGCACTGACACGGCTAAAGCTTGAACGAATTTTCATTTTATTTTCGTAAAGAGATCAGATTTCCAGCAGTTTGACCGAACAAAATTTTCTCCTAAATTGTTTGACCTTCATATGCATCCGGATATTCTCTGCTGGGAGAAGATTTTCGAAGTGAACAAGCCAAAATCACGAACTGAGACAGCTGCTCAATTTATATTTCCTTTTTCTTTTGCTGTATATGTTAGAGTATTAGGTGATTGGTAAATAGATTCTGACTTCAACCATGCAACTTTTCCAGGCTTATTAGTTGGTTATACGGCATGTCAAACCCTGTCGGGTGATTTTATGTTATGTCAGTTAAAAAACTTATATTCGGTATAAAAATACGTCATCACAATAATCTTAAACAGGTAACCACTTCATACTTAGTTGCAACATATATATTTTAAGATAAATTGTATTCATCTATATATTTACCAACCCCGCCCGGAGTTTTGTAGATTTGAATTCAAAGTTTTCTCTCTCCTAGACTGGTTTAAGAGTTCAGTTTATTCTGCAATTTACACATAGCTGTAGGGAGAATTATTCAGATTCATTACTTTCGAAAGGGTATTAGAGCAATGTGAAATGCAATCAACCTCGTCCAAGATTTGAGCGCATGTCGACTTGCCCATTTCCTATGACGGTAAACATTACGCCTCGGGAAACTCCTTTAAAATATTCATATAGCTCATGATCATTTTAAACAGATAAACACTTGATTCTTCGTTGCAAAATCAATATCTTAAGAGCAAATGTATAAATAAAGTTCAAGATCATTTTAAACAGGTAAACACTTCATAATTCGTTTCAATATCAGTATTTTTAGAGCAAATGTATGAATAAAGTTCAAGATCATTTTAAACAGGTAAACACTTCAAAATTCGTTTCAATATCAATATCTGAAGAGCAGATGTATCAATAAAGTTCAAGATCATTTTAAACAGGTAAACACTTCATAATTCGTTTCAATATCAGTATCTTAAGAGCAAATGTATAAATAAAGTTCAAGATCATTTTAAACAGGTAAACACTTCATAATTCGTTTCAATATCAGTATCTTAAGAGCAAATGTATAAATAAAGTTCAACACCATTTTAAACAGGTAAACACTTCATAATTCGTTTCAATATCAGTATCTTAAGAGCAAATGTATAAATAAAGTTCAAGATCATTTTAAACAGGTAAACACTTCATAATTCGTTGCAAAATCAATATTTAAGAGAAAATATATAAATAAAGATCAAGATCATTTTAAACAGGTAAACACTTCATAATTCGTTTCCATATCAGTATCTTAAGATCAAATGTATAAATAAAATTCAAAATTATTCTAAACAGGTAAACACTTCATAATTCGTTTCAATATCATTATCTTAAGAGCAAATGTATCAATAAAGTTCAAGGTCATTTTAAACAGGTAAAATCTTCATAATTCATTTCAATATCAGTATCTTAAAGGCAAATGTATAAATAAAAATCAAGATGATTTAAAACAGGTAAACACTTCATAATTCGTTTCAATATCAGTATCTTAAGAGCAAATGTATAAATAAAGTTACAGATCATTTTAAACAGGTAAACAATTCATAATTTGTTGCAAAATAAATATCTTAAGAGAAAATATATAAATAAAGTTCAAGATCATTTTAAACAGGTAAACACTTCATAGTTCGTTTCAATATCATGATCTTAAGAGCAAATGTATAAATAAGGTTCAAGATTATTTTAAAAAGGTAAACACTTCATAATTCCTTTCAATATCAGTATTTTTAGAGCAAATGTATGAATAAAGTTCAAGATCATTTTAAACAGGTAAACACTTCATAATTCGTTTCAATATCAATATCTGAAGAGCAGATGTATCAATAAAGTTCAACATCAATTTAAACAGGTAAACACTTCATAATTTGTTGCAAAATCAATATCTTAAGAGCAAATGTATAAATAAAGTTCAAGATCATTTTAAACAGGTAAAAACTTCATAATTCGTTTCAATATCAGTATCTTAAAGGCAAATGTATAAATAAAGATCAAGATGATTTTAAAAAGGTAAACACTTCATAATTCGTTTCAGTATCAGTATCTTAAGAGCAAATATATAAATAAAGTTCAAGATCATTTTAAACAGGTAAAAACTTCATAATTCGTTTCAATATCAGTATCTTAAAGGCAAATGAATAAATAAAGATCAAGATGATTTAAGACAGGAAAAAACTTCATAATTCGTTTCAATATCAGTATCATAAGAGCAAATATTTAAATAAAGTTCAAGATCATTTTAAACAGGTAAACACTTCATAATTCGTTTTAATATTAGTATCTTAAGAGGAAATGTATGAATAAAGTTGAAGATCATTTTAAACAGGTAAACACTTCATAATTCGTTTCAATATTAGTATCTTAAGAGGAAATGTATGAATAAAGTTCAAGATCATTTTAAACAGGTAAACACTTCATAATTCGTTTCAATATCAGTATCTTATGAGCAAATGTATAAATAAATTTCAAGATCATTTTAAACAGGTAAAAACTTCATAAGCTGTTTCTATATCAGTATCTTAAAAGCAAATGTATAAATAAAGATCAAGATGATTTAAAACAGGTAAACACTTCATAATTCGTTTCAATATCAGTATCTTAAGAGCAAATGTATAAATAAAGTTACAGATCATTTTAAACATGTAAAAACTTCATAATTTGTTGCAAAATCAATATCTTAAGAGAAAATATATAAATAAAGTTCAAGATCATTTTAAACAGGTAAACATTTCATAATTCGTTTCAATATCAGTATCTTAAGAGCAAATGTATAAATAAAGTTACAGATCATTTTAAACAGGTAAAAACTTCATAATTTGTTGAAAATCAATATCTTAAGAGCAAATGTATAAATAAAGTTCAAGATGATTTTAAACAGGTTAACACTTCATAAATCGTTTCAATATCAGTATCTTAAGAGCAAATGTATAAATAAAGTTCAAGACCATTTTAAACAGGTAAACACTTCATAATTCGTTTCAATATCAATATCTTAAGAGCTAATGTGTAAATAAAGTTCAAGATCATTTTAAACAGGTAAACACTTAATAATTCATTTCAATATCAGTATCTTAAAGGCAAATGTATGAATAAAGATCAAGATGATTTAAAACAGGTAAACACTTCATAATTCGTTTCAATATCAGTATCTTAAGAGCTAATGTATAAATAAAGTTCAAGATCATTTTAAACAGGTAAACACTTCATAATTCGTTTCAATATCAGTATCTTAAGTACTAATGTATAAATAAAGTTCAAGATCATTTTAAACAGGTAAACACTTCATAATTCGTTTCAATATCAGTATCTTAAGAGCAAATGTATAAATAAAGTTCAAGATCATTTTAAACAGGTAAACACTTCATAATTCGTTTCAATATCAGTATCTTAAGAGCAAATGTATAAATAAAGTTCAAGATCATTTTAAACAGGTAAACACTTCATAATTCGCTTCAATATCAGTATCTTAAGAGCAAATGTATAAATAAAGTTCAAGATCATTTTAAACAGGTAAACACTTCATAATTCGTTTCAGTATCAGTATCTTAAGAGCAAATATATAAATAAAGTTCAAGATCATTTTAAACAGGTAAACACTTCATAATTTGTTGCAAAATCAATATCTTAAGAGGAAATGTAAGAATAAAGTTCAAGATCATTTTAAACAGGTAAAAACTTCATAATTCGTTTCAATATCAGTATCTTAAAGGCAAATGAATAAATAAAGATCAAGATGATTTAAGACAGGAAAAAACTTCATAAATCGTTTCAATATCAGTATCATAAGAGCAAATATTTAAATAAAGTTCAAGATCATTTTAAACAGGTAAAGACTTCATAATTCGTTTTAATATTAGTATCTTAAGAGGAAATGTATGAATAAAGTTGAAGATCATTTTAAACAGGTAAACACTTCATAATTCGTTTCAATATTAGTATCTTAAGAGGAAATGTATGAATAAAGTTCAAGATCATTTTAAACAGGTAAACACTTCATAATTCGTTTCAATATCAGTATCTTATGAGCAAATGTATAAATAAAGTTCAAGATCATTTTAAACAGGTAAACACTTCATAATTCGTTTCAATATCAGTATCTTAAGAGCTAATGTATAAATAAAGTTCAAGATCATTTTAAACAGGTAAAAACTTCATAATTCGTTTCAATATCAGTATCTTAAGAGCTAATGTATAAATAAAGTTCAAGATCATTTTAAACAGGTATACACTTCATAATTCGTTTCAATATCAGTATCTGAAAAGCAAATGAATAAATTAAGTTCAACGTCATTTTAAACAGTTAAACACTTCATAATTCGTTTCAATATCAGTATCTTAAGAGGAAATGTATAAATAAACTAGACCATTATTTTAAACAGGTAAAAACTTCATCAGTCGTTTCAATATCACTACCTTAAGACCAAATGTATAAATGAAGTTAAATGTCATTTTAAACAGGTAAACACTTCATAATTCTTTTCAATATCAATATCTTAAAAGCAAATGTATAAATAAAGTTCAAGATCATTTTAAACAAGTAAACACTTCATAATTCGTTTCAATATCAGTATCTTAAGAGCAAATGTGTAAATAAATTTCAATAGCATTTTAAACAGGTAAACACTTCATAATTCGTTTCAATATCAGTATCTTAAGAGCAAATGTATCAATAAATTTTGAGATCATTTTAAACAGGTTAACACTTCATAATTCTTTTCAATATCAGTACCTTAAGAGCAAACGTATCAATAAAGTTCAAGATAATTTTAAACAGGTAAACACTTCATAATTCGTTTCAATATCAGTATCTTAAGAGCTAATGTATAAATAAAGTTCAAGATCATTTTAAACAGGTAAACACTTCATAATTCGTTTCAATATCATTATCTTAAGAGCAAATGTATAAATAAAGTTCAAGGTCATTTTAAACAGGTAAAATCTTCATAATTCATTTCAATATCAGTATCTTAAAGGCAAATGTATAAATAAAGATCAAGATGATTTAAAACAGGTAAACACTTCATAATTCGTTTCAATTTCAGTATCTTAAGAGCTAATGTATAAATAAAGTTCAAGATCATTTTAAACAGGTAAACACTTCATAATTCGTTTCAATATCAGTATCTTAAGAGCTAATGTATAAATAAAGTTCAAGATCATTTTAAACAGATAAACACTTCATGAGTCGTTTCAATATCAGTATCTTAAAACCAAATGTATAAATAAATTTCAAGATTATTTTAAACAGGTAAACACTTCATAAGTCGTTTCAATATCACTATCTTAAGAGCAAATGTATAAATGAAGTTAAATGTCATTTTAAACAGGTAAACACTTCATAATTCGTGCCAATATCAATATCTTAAAAGCAAATGTGTAAATAAATTTCAATAGCATTTTAAACAGGTAAACACTTCATAATCCTTTTCAATATCAGTATCTTAAGAGCAAATGTATCAGTAAATTTTGAGATCATTTTAAACAGGTAAACACTTCATAATTTGTTTCAATATTAATATCTTAAGAGCAAATGTATGAATAACCTTTATGATCATTTTAAACAGTTAAACACTTCATAATTCGTTGCAAAATCAATATTTTAAGAGCCAATGTATAAATAAAGTTCAAGAGCATTTTAAACAGGTAAACACTTCATAATTCGTTTTGAATATCAATATCTTAAGAGCAAATGTGTAAATAAAGTTCATGATCATTTTAAACAGGTAAACACTTCATATTTCGTTTCAATATCAGTATTTAAAAGAGCAAATGTACAAATATAGTTCAAAATCATGTTAAACAGGTAAACACTTCATAAGTCCTTTCAATATCAATATCTTAAGAGCAAATGTATAAATGAAGTTAAATGTCATTTTAAACAGGTAAACACTTCATAATTCGTTTCAATATCAGTATCTTAAGAGCAAATGTATAAATAAAGTTACAGATCCTTTTAAACAGGTAAACAATTCATAATTTGTTGCAAAATAAATATCTTAAGAGAAAATATATAAATAAAGTTCAAGATCATTTTAAACAGATAAACACTTCATAGTTCGTTTCAATATCATGATCTTAAGAGCAAATGTATAAATAAGGTTCAAGATTATTTTAAAAACGTAAACACTTCATAATTCCTTTCAATATAAGTATTTTTAGAGCAAATGTATGAATAAAGTTCAAGATCATTTTAAACAGGTAAACACTTCATAATTCGTTTCAATATCAATATCTGAAGAGCAGATGTATCAATAAAGTTCAACATCATTTTAAACAGGTAAACACTTCATAATTCATTTCAATATCCGTATTTTAAGAGCAAATGTATGAATAAAGTTCAAGATCATTTTAAACAGGTAAACACTTAATAATTCATTTCAATATCAGTATCTTAAGAGAAAATATATAAATAAAGTTCAAGATCATTTTAAATAGGTAAACACTTCATAATTCGTTTCATTATCAGTATCTTAAGAGCAAATGTATAAATAAAGTTACAGATCATTTTAAACAGGTAAACACTTCATAATTTGTTGCAAAATCAATATCTTAAGAGCAAATGTATAAATAAAGTTCAAGATCATTTTAAACAGGTAAAAACTTCATAATTCGTTTCAATATCAGTATCCTAAAGGCAAATGTATAAATAAAGATCAAGATGATTTTAAACAGGTAAACACTTCATAATTCGTTTCAGTATCAGTATCTTAAGAGCAAATATATAAATAAAGTTCAAGATCATTTTAAACAGGTAAACACTTCATAATTTGTTGCAAAATCAATATCTTAAGAGGAAATGTAAGAATAAAGTTCAAGATCATTTTAAACAGGTAAAAACTTCATAATTCGTTTCAATATCAGTATCTTACAGGCAAATGAATAAATAAAGATCAAGATGATTTAAGACAGGAAAAAACTTCATAATTCGTTTCAATATCAGTATCATAAGAGCAAATATTTAAATAAAGTTCAAGATCATTTTAAACAGGTAAACACTTCATAATTCGTTTTAATATTAGTATCTTAAGAGGAAATCTATTAATAAAGTTGAAGATCATTTTAAACAGGTAAACACTTCATAATTCGTTTCAATATTAGTATCTTAAGAGGAAATGTATGAATAAAGTTCAAGATCATTTTAAACAGGTAAACACTTCATAATTCGTTTCAATATCAGTATCTTATGAGCAAATGTATAAATAAAGTTCAAGATCATTTTAAACAGGTAAAAACTTCATAAGCTGTTTCTATATCAGTATCTTAAAAGCAAATGTATAAATAAAGATCAAGATGATTTAAAACAGGTAAACACTTCATAATTCGTTTCAATATCAGTATCTTAAGAGCAAATGTATAAATAAAGTTACAGATCATTTTAAACATGTAAAAACTTCATAATTTGTTGCAAAATCAATATCTTAAGAGAAAATATATAAATAAAGTTCAAGATCATTTTAAACAGGTAAACATTTCATAATTCGTTTTAATATCAGTATCTTAAGAGCAAATGTATAAATAAAGTTACAGATCATTTTAAACAGGTAAAATCTTCATAATTTGTTGAAAATCAATATCTTAAGAGCAAATGTATAAATAAAGTTCAAGATGATTTTAAACAGGTTAACACTTCATAAATCGTTTCAATATCAGTATCTTAAGAGCAAATGTATAAATAAAGTTCAAGACCATTTTAAACAGGTAAACACTTCATAATTCGTTTCAATATCAATATCTTAAGAGCAAATATATAAAAAAAGTTCGAGATCATTTTAAACAGGTAAACACTTCATAATTCATTTCAATATCAGTATCTTAAAGGCAAATGTATGAATAAAGATCAAGATGATTTAAAACAGGTAAACACTTCATAATTCGTTTCAATATCAGTATCTTAAGAGCTAATGTATAAATAAAGTTCAAGATCATTTTAAACAGGTAAACACTTCATAATTCGTTTCAATATCAGTATCTTAAGAGCTAATGTATAAATAAAGTTCAAGATCATTTTAAACAGGTAAACACTTCATAATTCGTTTGAATATCAGTATCTTAAGAGCTAATGTATAAATAAAGTTCAAGATCATTTTAAACAGGTAAACACTTCATAATTCGTTTCAATATCATTATCTTAAGAGCAAATGTATAAATAAAGTTAGAAGTCATTTTAAACAGGTAAAAACTTCATAATTCGTTTCAATATCAGTATCTTAAAGGCAAATGTATAAATAAAGATCAAGATGATTTTAAACAGGTAAACACTTCATAATTCGTTTCAGTATCAGTATCTTAAGAGCAAATATATAAATAAAGTTCAAGATCATTTTAAACAGGTAAACACTTCATAATTTGTTGCAAAATCAATATCTTAAGAGGAAATGTAAGAATAAAGTTCAAGATCATTTTAAACAGGTAAAAACTTCATAATTCGTTTCAATATCAGTATCTTAAAGGCAAATGAATAAATAAAGATCAAGATGATTTAAGACAGGAAAAAACTTCATAATTCGTTTCAATATCAGTATCATAAGAGCAAATATTTAAATAAAGTTCAAGATCATTTTAAACAGGTAAACACTTCATAATTCGTTTTAATATTAGTATCTTAAGAGGAAATCTATGAATAAAGTTGAAGATCATTTTAAACAGGTAAACACTTCATAATTCGTTTCAATATTAGTATCTTAAGAGGAAATGTATGAATAAAGTTCAAGATCATTTTAAACAGGTAAACACTTCATAATTCGTTTCAATATCAGTATCTTATGAGCAAATGTATAAATAAAGTTCAAGATCATTTTAAACAGGTAAAAACTTCATAAGCTGTTTCTATATCAGTATCTTAAAAGCAAATGTATAAATAAAGATCAAGATGATTTAAAACAGGTAAACACTTCATAATTCGTTTCAATATCAGTATCTTAAGAGCAAATGTATAAATAAAGTTACAGATCATTTTAAACATGTAAAAACTTCATAATTTGTTGCAAAATCAATATCTTAAGAGAAAATATATAAATAAAGTTCAAGATCATTTTAAACAGGTAAACATTTCATAATTCGTTTTAATATCAGTATCTTAAGAGCAAATGTATAAATAAAGTTACAGATCATTTTAAACAGGTAAAAACTTCATAATTTGTTGAAAATCAATATCTTAAGAGCAAATGTATAAATAAAGTTCAAGATGATTTTAAACAGGTTAACACTTCATAAATCGTTTCAATATCAGTAAATTAAGAGCAAATGTATAAATAAAGTTCAAGACCATTTTAAACAGGTAAACACTTCATAATTCATTTCAATATCAATATCTTAAGAGCAAATATATAAATAAAGTTCGAGATCATTTTAAACAGGTAAACACTTCATAATTCATTTCAATATCAGTATTTTAAAGGCAAATGTATGAATAAAGATCAAGATGATTTAAAACAGGTAAACACTTCATAATTCGTTTCAATATCAGTATCTTAAGAGCTAATGTATAAATAAAGTTCAAGATCATTTTAAACAGGTAAACACTTCATAATTCGTTTCAATATCAGTATCTTAAGAGCTAATGTATAAATAAAGTTCAAGATCATTTTAAACAGGTAAACACTTCATAATTCGTTTGAATATCAGTATCTTAAGAGCTAATGTATAAATAAAGTTCAAGATCATTTTAAACAGGTAAACACTTCATAATTCGTTTCAATATCATTATCTTAAGAGCAAATGTATAAATAAAGTTCAAAGTCATTTTAAACAGGTAAAATCTTCATAATTCGTTTCAATATCAGTATCTTAAAGGCAAATGTATAAATAAAGATCAAGATGATTTAAAACAGGTAAACACTTCATAATTCGTTTCAATATCAGTATCTTAAGAGCTAATGTATAAATAAAGTTCAAGATCATTTTAAACAGGTAAACACTTCATAATTCGTTTCAATATCAGTATCTTAAGAGCAAATGTATAAATAAAGTTCAAGATCATTTTAAACAGGTAAACACTTCATAATTCCTTTCAATATCAATATCTTAAGAGCTAATGTACAAATAAAGTTCAAGATCATTTTAAACAGGTAAACACTTCATAATTCGTTTCAATATCAGTATCTTAAGAGCAAATGTATAAATAATGTTCAAGATCATTTTCAACGGGTAAACACTTCATAATTCGTTTCAATATCACCATCTTAAGAGCAAATGTATAAATAATGTTCAAGATCATTTTCAACGGGTAAACACTTCATAATTCGTTTCAATATCAGTATCTTAAGAGCAAATGTATAAATAATGTTCAAGATCATTTTAAACAGGTAAACACTTCATAATTCGTTTCAATATCACCATCTTAAGAGCAAATGTATAAATGAAGTTAGACATCATATTAAACAGGTAAACACTTCATAATTCGTTTGAATATCAGTATCTTAAGAGCAAATGTATGAATAATTTTCAAGATCATTTTAAAGAGATAAAAACTTCATAATTCGTTTCAATATCAGTATCTTAAAGGCAAATGAATAAATAAAGATCAAGATGATTTAAGACAGGTAAAAACTTCATAATTCGTTTCAATATCAGTATCATAAGAGCAAATATTTAAATAAAGTTCAAGATCATTTTAAACAGGTAAACACTTCATAATTCGTTTTAATATTAGTATCTTAAGAGGAAATGTATGAATAAAGTTCAAGATCATTTTAAACAGGTAAACACTTCATAATTCGTTTCAATATTAGTATCTTAAGAGGAAATGTGTGAATAAAGTTCAAGATCATTTTAAACAGGTAAACACTTCATAATTCATTTCAATATCAGTATATTATGAGCAAATGTATAAATAAAGTTCAAGATCATTTTAAACAGGTAAACACTTCATAAGCTGTTTCTATATCAGTATCTTAAAAGCAAATGTATAAATAAAGATCAAGATGATTTAAAACAGGTAAACACTTCATAATTCGTTTCAATATCACCATTTTAAGAGCAAATGTATAAATGAAGTTAAACATCATTTTAAACAGGTAAACACTTCATAATTCGTTTTAATATCAATATCGTACGTAGGAAATGTATAAATAAAGTTCAAGATCATTGTAACAGGTAAACACTTCATAATTCGTTTCAATATCAATATCTTCAGAGAAAATGTATCAATAAAGTTCAAGATCATTTTAAACAGGTAAACATTTCATAATTCGTCTTGAATATCAGTATCTTAAGAGTAAATGTATAAATAAAGTTCAAGATCCTTTTTAAACGGGTAAACACTTCATAATTCTTTGCAAAATCAATATCTTAAGAGTAAATGTATAAATAAGGTTCAAGATCATTTTAAACAGGTACACACTTCATAATTCATTTCAATATCTGTATCTTAAGAGCAAATGTATAAATAAAGTACAAGATCATTTTAAACAGGTAAACACTTCATAATTCGTTTCAATATCATTATCTTAAGAGCAAATGTATAAATAAAGTTCAAGGTCATTTTAAACAGGTAAAATCTTCATAATTCGTTTCAATATCAGTATCTTAAAGGCAAATGTATAAATAAAGATCAAGATGATTTAAAAAAGGTAAACACTTCATAATTCGTTTCAATATCAGTATCTTAAGAGCAAAAGTATAAATAAAGTTCAAGATCATTTTAAACAGGTAAAAACTTCATAATTCGTTTCAATATCAGTATCTTAAGAGCTAATGTATAAATAAAGTTCAAGATCATTTTAAACAGGGATACACTTCATAACTCGTTTCAATATCAGTATCTAAAGAGCAAATGAATAAATTAAGTTCAACGTCATTTTAAACAGTAAAACACTTCATAATTCGTTTCAATATCAGTATCTTAAGAGCAAATGTATGAATAAAGTTCACCATTATTTTAAACAGGTAAACACTTCATAAGTCGTTTCAATATCACTATCTTAAGAGAAAATGTATAAATGAAGTTAAATGTCATTTTAAACAGGTAAACACTTCATAATTCCTTTCAATATCAATATCTTAAGAGCTAATGTACAAATAAAGTTCAAGATCATTTTAAACAGGTAAACAATTCATAATTCGTTTCAATATCTGTATCTTAAGGGCAAATGTATAAATACAGTTCAAGATGATTTTAAACAGGTAAACACTTCATAATTCGTTTCAATATCAGTATCTTAAGAGCAAATGTATAAATAAAATTCAAGATCATTTTAAACAGGTAAACACTTCAAAATTCGTTTCAATATCAGTATCTTAAGAGCTAATGTACAAATAAAGTTCAAGATCATTTTAAACAGGTAAAAACTTTATAATTCGTTTTAATATCAGTATCTTAAGAGAAAATGTATAAATAGAGTTCAAGATCATTTTAAACAGGTAAACACTTCATAAGTCGTTTCAATATCAGTATCTTAAGAGTAAATGTATAAATAAAGTCCAAGATCATTTTAAACAGGTAAAGACTTCATAATTCGTTTGAATATCAGTATCTTAAGAGCAAATGTATAAATAATGTTGAAGATGATTTTAAACAGGTAAACACTTCATAATTCGTTTCAATATCACCATCTTAAGAGCAAATGTATAAATGAAGTTAAACATCATTTTAAACAGGTAAACACTTCATAATTCGTTTTAATATCAATATCGTACGAGCAAATGTATAAATAAAGTTCAAGATCATTTTAAACAGGTAAACACTTCATAATTCGTTTCAATATCAATATCTTCTGAGAAAATGTATCAATAAAGTTCAAGATCATTTTAAACAGGTAAACACTTCATAATTCGTCTTGAATATCAGTATCTTAAGAGTAAATGTATAAATAAAGTCCAAGATCCTTTTTAAACAGGTAAACACTTCATAATTCTTTGCAAAATCAATATCTTAAGAGTAAATGTATAAATAAAGTTCAAGATCATTTTAAGCAGGTAAACACTTCATAATTCGTTTCCATATCAGTATCTTAAGAGCAAATGTATAAATAATGTTCAAGATCATTTTAAACAGGTAAACACTTCATAATTCGTTTCAATATTAGTATCTGAAGAGGAAATGTGTGAATAAAGTTCAAGATCATTTTAAACAGGTAAACACTTCAAAATTCGTTTCAATATCAGTATCTTAAAAGCTAATGTACAAATAAAGTTCAAGATCATTTTTAACAGGTAAAAACTTTATAATTCGTTTTAATATCTGTATCTTAAGAGCAAATGTATAAATAATGTTCAAGATCATTTTCAACGGGTAAACACTTCAGAATTCGTTTCAATATCAATATCTTAAGAGTAAATGTATAAATAAAGTCCAAGATCATTTTAAACAGGTAAACACTTCATAATTCGTTTGAATATCAGTACCTTAAGAGCAAATGTATAAATAATGTTCAAGATCATTTTAAACAGGTAAAAACTTCATAATTCGTTTCAATATCAGTATCTTAAGAGCAAATGTATAAATGAAGTTAAACATCATATTAAACAGGTAAACACTTCATAATTCGTTTGAATATCAGTATCTTAAGAGCAAATGTATAAATAATGTTCAAGATCATTTTAAAGAGATAAAAACTTCATAATTCGTTTCAATATCAGTATCTTAAAGGCGAATGAATAAATAAAGATCAAGATGATTTAAGACAGGTAAAAACTTCATAATTCGTTTCAATATCAGTATCATAAGAGCAAATATTTAAATAAAGTTCAAGATCATTTTAAACAGGTAAACACTTCATAATTCGTTTCAATATTAGTATCTGAAGAGGAAATGTGTGAATAAAGTTCAAGATCATTTTAAACAGGTAAACACTTCATAATTCGTTTCAATATCAGTATATTATGAGCAAATGTATAAATAAAGTTCAAGATCATTTTAAACAGGTAAACACTTCATAAGCTGTTTCTATATCAGTATCTTATAAGCAAATGTATAAATAAAGATCAAGATGATTTAAAACAGGTAAACACTTCATAATTCGTTTCAATATCAGTATCTTAAGGGCAAATGTATAAATAAAGTTACAGATCATTTTAAACAGGTAAAAACTACATAATTTGTTGCAAAATCAATATCTTAAGAGAAAATATATAAATAAAGTTCAAGATCATTTTAAACAGGTAAACACTTCATAATTCGTTTTAATATCAGTATCTTAAGAGCAAATGTATAAATAAAGTTACAGATCATTTTAAACAGGTAAAAACTTCATAATTTGTTGCAAAATCAATATCTTAAGAGCAAATGAATAAATAAAGTTCAAGATGATTTTAAACAGGTAAACACTTCATAATTCATTTCAATATCAGTATCTTAAAGGCAAATGTATAAATAAAGATCAAGATGATTTAAAACAGGTAAACACTTCATAATTCGTTTCAATATCAGTATCTTAAGAGCTAATGTATAAATAAAGTTCAAGATCATTTTAAACAGGTAAAAAATTCATAATTCGTTTCAATATCAGTATCTTAAGAGCTAATGTATAAATAAAGTTCAAGATCATTTTAAACAGTTAAACACTTCATAATTCGTTTCAATATCAGTATTTAAAAGCAAATGTATGAATAAAGTTCACCATTATTTTAAACTGGTAAACACTTCATGAGTCGTTTCAATATCACTATCTTAAGAGAAAATGTATAAATAAAGTTCAAGGTCATTTTAAACAGGTAAAATCTTCATAATTCGTTTCAATATCAGTATCTTAAAGGCAAATGTATAAATAAAGATCAAGATGATTTAAAACAGGTAAACACTTCATAATTCGTTTCAATATCTGTATCTTAAGGCAAATGTATAAATACAGTTCAAGATGATTTTAAACAGGTAAACACTTCATAATTCGTTTCAATATCAATATCTTCAGAGAAAATGTATCAATAAAGTTCAAGATCATTTTAAACAGGTAAACATTTCATAATTCGTCTTGAATATCAGTATCTTAAGAGTAAATGTATAAATAAAGTTCAAGATCCTTTTTAAACAGGTAAACACTTCATAATTCTTTGCAAAATCAATATCTTAAGAGTAAATGTATAAATAAAGTTCAAGATCATTTTAAACAGGTAAACACTTCATAATTCGTTTCAATATCTGTATCTTAAGAGCAAATGTATAAATAAAGTACAAGATCATTTTAAACAGGTAAACACTTCATAATTCGTTTCAATATCAGTATCTTAAGAGCAAATGCATAAATAAAGTTCAAGATCATTTTAAACAGGTAAGCACTTCATAATTCGTTTCAATATCAGTATCTTAAGAGCAAATGTATAAATAAAGTTACACATCATTTTAAACAGGTAAACACTTCAAAATTTGTTGCAAAATCAATATCTTAAGAGCAAATGTATAAATAAAGTTCAACATCATTTTAAACAGGTAAACACTTCATAATTTGTTGCAAAATCAATATCTTAAGAGGAAATGTAAGAATAAAGTTCAAGATCATTTTAAACAGGTAAACACTTCATAATTCGTTTCAATATCAGTATATTATGAGCAAATATATAAATAAAGTTCAAGATCATTTTAAACAGGTAAACACTTCATAATTCGTTTGAATATAAGTATCTTAAGAGCAAATGTATAAATAATGTTCAAGATTATTTTAAACAGGTAAACACTTCATAATTCGTTTCAATATCATCATCTTAAGAGCAAATGTATAAATGAAGTTAAACATCATATTAAACAGGTAAACACTTCATAATTCGTTTTAATATTAATATCGTACGAGCAAATGTATAAATAAAGTTCAAGATCATTTTAAACAGGTAAACACTTCATAATTTGTTTCAATATCAATATCTTCAGAGAAAATGTATCAATAAAGTTCAAGATCATTTTAAACAGGTAAACATTTCATAATTCGTTTTGAATATCAGCATCTTAAGAGTAAATGTATAAATAAAGTTCAAGATCATTTTAAACAGGTAAACACTTCATAATTCTTTGCAAAATCAATATCTTAAGAGTAAATGTATAAATAAAGTTCAAGATCATTTTACACAGGTAAACACTTCATAATTCGTTTTAATATTAGTATCTTAAGAGGAAATGTATGAATAAAGTTCAAGATCATTTTAAACAGGTAAACCCTTCATAATTCGTTTCAATATTAGTATCTTAAGAGGAAATGTATGACTAAAGTTCAAGATGATTTTAAACAGGTAAACACTTCATAATTCGTTTCAATATCAGTATCTTATGAGCAAATGTATAAATAAAGTTTAAGATCATTTTAAACAGGTAAAAACTTCATAAGCTGTTTCTATATCAGTATCTTAAAAGCAAATGTAAATAAAGATCAAGATGATTTAAAACAGGTAAACACTTCATAATTCGTTTCAATATCAGTATCTTAAGAGCAAATGTATAAATAAAGTTACAGATCATTTTAAAAAGGTAAAAACTTCATAATTTGTTGCAAAATCAATATCTTAAGAGCAAATGTATAAATAAAGTTCAAGATGATTTTAAACAGGTTAACACTTCATAAATCGTTTCAATATCAGTATCATAAGACCAAATGTATAAATAAAGTTCAAGACCATTTTAAACAGGTAAACACTTCATAATTCGTTTCAATATCAATATCTTAAGAGCAAATGTATAAATAAAGTTCGAGATCATTTTAAACAGGTAAACACTTCATAATTCATTTCAATATCAGTATCTTAAAGGCAAATGTATGAATAAAGATCAAGATGATTTAAAACAGGTAAAAAATTCATAATTCGTTTCAATATCAGTATCTTAAGAGCTAATGTATAAATAAAGTTCAAGATCATTTTAAACAGGTAAACACTTCATAATTCGTTTCAATATCAGTATCTTAAGAGCTAATGTATAAATAAAGTTCAAGATCATTTTAAACAGGTAAACACTTCATAATTCTTTTCAATATCATTATCTTAAGAGCAAATGTATAAATAAAGTTCAAGGTCATTTTAAAAAGGTAAAATCTTCATAATTCGTTTCAATATCAGTATCTTAATGGCAAATGTATAAATAAAGATCAAGATGATTTAAAACAGGTAAACACTTCATAATTCGTTTCAATATCAGTATCTTAAGAGCTAATGTATAAATAAAGTTCAAGATCATTTTAAACAGGTAAACACTTCATAATTCGTTTCAATATCAGTATCTTAAGAGCTAATGTATAAATAAAGTTCAAGATCCTTTTAAACAGGTAAAAACTTCATAATTCGTTTCAATATCAGTATCTTAAGAGCTAATGTATAAATAAAGTTCAAGATCATTTTAAACAGGTATACACTTCATAATTCGTTTCAATATCAGTATCTTAAGAGCAAATGAATAAATTAAGTTCAACATCATTTTAAACAGTTAAACACTTTATAATTCGTTTCAATATCAGTATCTTAAGAGCAAATGTATAAATAAAGTTCACCATTATTTTAAACAGGTAAACACTTCATAAGTCGTTTCAATATCACTATCTTAAGAGCAAATGTATAAATGAAGTTAAATGTCATTTTAAACAGGTAAACACTTCATAATTCCTTTCAATATCAATATCTTAAGAGCTAATGTACAAATAAAGTTCAAGATCATTTTAAACAGGTAAACACTTCATAATTCGTTTCAATATCTGTATCTTAAGGGCAAATGTATAAATAAAGTTCAAAGTATTTGAAACAGGTAAACACTTCATAGCTCTTTGCAAAATCAATATCTTAAGAGCAAATGTATAAATAAAGTTCAAGATCATTTTAAGCAGGTAAAAACTTCATAATTCTTTTCAATATCAGTATCTTAAGAGCAAATGTATAAATAATGTTCAAGATCATTTTCAACGGGTAAACACTTCATAATTCATTTCAATATCAGTATCTTAAGAGCAAATGTATGAATAATGTTCAAGATCATTTTAAACAGGTAAACACTTCATAATTCGTTTCAATATCACCATCTTAAGAGCAAATGTATAAATGAAGTTAAACATCATATTAAACAGGTAAACACTTCATAATTCGTTTGAATATCAGTATCTATAGAGCAAATGTATGAATAATGTTCTCTATCATTTTAAAGAGATAAAAACTTCATAATTCGTTTCAATATCAGTATCTTAAAGGCAAATGTATAAATAAAGATCAAGATGATTTAAGACAGGTAAACACTTCATAATTCGTTTTAATATTAGTATCTTTAGAGGAAATGTATGAATAAAGTTCAAGATCATTTTAAACAGGTAAACACTTCATAATTCGTTTCAATATTAGTATCTTAAGAGGAAATGTATAAATAAAGTTCAAGATCATTTTAAACAGGTAAACACTTTATAATTTGTTTCAATATCAGTATATTATGAGCAAATGTATAAATAAAGTTCAAGATCATTTTAAACAGGTAAACACTTCATAAGCTGTTTCTATATCAGTATCTTAAAAGCAAATGTATAAATAAAGATAAAGATGATTTAAAATAGATAAACACTTCATAATTCGTTTCAGTATCAGTATCTTAAGAGCAAATGTATAAATATAGTTACAGATCATTTTAAACAGGTAAAAACTTCATAATTTGTTGCAAAATCAATATCTTAAGACAAAATATATAAATAAAGTTCAAGATCATTTTGAACAGGTAAACACTTCATAATTCGTTTTAATATCAGTATCTTAAGAGCAAATGTATAAATAAAGTTACAGATCATTTTAAACAGGTAAAAACTTCATAATTTGTTGCAAAATCAATATCTTAAGAGCAAATGTATAAATAAAGTTCAAGATGATTTTAAACAGGTTAACACTTCATAAATCGTTTCAATATCAGTATCTTAAGAGCTAATGTATAAATAAAGTTCAAGAACATTTTAAACAGGTAAACACTTCATAATTCGTTTCAATATCAATATCTTAAGAGCAAATGTATAAATAAAGTTCGAGATCATTTTAAACAGGTAAACACTTCATAATTCATTTCAATATCAGTATCTTAAAGGCAAATGTATGAATAAAGATCAAGATGATTTAAAACAGGTAAACACTTCATAATTCGTTTCAATATCAGTATCTTAAGAGCTAATGTATAAATAAAGTTCAAGATCATTTTAAACAGGTAAACACTTCATAATTCGTTTCAATATCATTATCTTAAGAGCAAATGTATAAATAAAGTTCAAGGTCATTTTAAACAGGTAAAATCTTCATAATTCGTTTCAATATCAGTATCTTAAAGGCAAATGTATAAATAAAGATCAAGATGATTTAAAACAGGTAAACACTTCAAAATTCGTTTCAATATCAGTATATTAAGAGCTAATGTTTAAATAAAGTTCAAGATCATTTTAAACAGGGATACACTTCAAAATTCGTTTCAATATCAGTATCTTAAGAGCTAATGTATAAATAAAGTTCAAGATCATTTTAAACAGGGATACACTTCATAATTCGTTTCAATATCATTATCTTAAGAGCAAATGTATAAATAAAGTTCAAGGTCATTTTAAACAGGTAAAATCTTCATAATTCGTTTCAATATCAGTATCTTAAAGGCAAATGTATAAATAAAGATCAAGATGATTTAAAACAGGTAAACACTTCATAATTCGTTTCAATATCAGTATCTTAAGAGCAAATGAATAAATTAAGTTCAACGTCATTTTAAACAGTTAAACACTTCATAATTCGTTTCACTATCTGCATCTTAAGGGCAAATGTATAAATAAAGTTCAAGATCATTTTAAACAGGTAAACACTTCATAATTCGTTTCAATATCAGTATCTTAAGAGCAAATGTATAAATAAAGTTCAAGATTATTTTAAACAAGTAAACACTTCATAATTCTTCGCAAAATCAATATCTTAAGAGCAAATGTATAAATAAAGTTCAAGATCATTTTAAGCAGGTAAACACTTCATAATTCGTTTCCATATCAGTATCTTAAGAGCAAATGTTTAAATAAAGTTCAAGATGATTTTAAACAGGTAAACACTTCATAATTCGTTTCAATATCAGTATCTTAAGAGCAAATGTATAAATAAAGTTCAAGATCATTTTAAACAGGTAAACACTTCAAAATTCGTTTCAATATCAGTATCTTAAGAGCTAATGTACAAATAAAGTTCAAGATCATTTTAAACAGGTAAAAAATTTATAATTCGTTTTAATATCAGTATCTTAAGAGAAAATGTATAAATAGAGTTCAAGATCATTTTAAACAGGTAAACACTTCATAAGTCGTTTCAATATCAGTATCTTAAGAGTAAATGTATAAAGAAAGTTCAAGATCATTTTAAACAGGGATACACTTCATAATTCGTTTCAATATCAGTATCTTAAGAGCAAATGAATAAATTAAGTTCAACGTCATTTTAAACAGTTAAACACTTCATAATTCGTTTCAATATCAGTATCTTAGAGCAAATGTATAAATAAAGTTCACCATTATCTTAAACAGGTAAACACTTCATAAGTCGTTTCAATATCACTATCTTAAGAGCAAATGTATAAATGAATTTAAATGTCATTTTAAACAGGTAAACACTTCATAATTCCTTTCAATATCAATATCTTAAGAGCTAATGTACAAATAAAGTTCAAGATCATTTTAAACAGGTAAACACTTCATAATTCGTTTCAATATCAGTATCTTAAGAGCAAATGTATAAATAAAGGTCAAGATCATTTTAAACAGGTAAACACTTCAAAATTCGTTTCAATATCAGTATCTTAAGAGCTAATGTACAAATAAAGTTCAAGATCATTTTAAACAGGTAAAAACTTTATAATTCGTTTTAGTATCAGTATCTTAAGAGAAAATGTATAAATAGAGTTCAAGATCATTTTAAACAGGTAAACACTTCATAAGTCGTTTCAATATCAGTATCTTAAGAGTAAATGTATAAATAAAGTTCAAGATCATTTTAAACAGGTAAACACTTCATAATTCGTTTCAATATCAGTATCTTAAGAGCAAATGTATAAATAATGTTCAAGATCATTTTCAACGGGTAAACACTTCATAATTCGTTTCAATATCAATATCTTAAGAGTAAATGTATAAATAAAGTCCAAGATCATTTTAAACAGGTAAACACTTCATAATTCTTTTGAATATCAGTATCTTATGAGCAAATGTATAAATAATGTTCAAGATGATTTTAAACAGGTAAACACTTCATAATTCGTTTCAATATCACCATCTTAAGAGCAAATGTATAAATGAAGTTAAACATCATTTTAAACAGGTAAACACTTCATAATTCGTTTTAATATCAATATCGTACGAGCAAATGTATAAATAAAGTTCAAGATCATTTTAAACAGGTAAACACTTCATAATTCATTTCAATATCAATATCTTCAGAGAAAATGTATCAATAAAGTTCAAGATCATTTTAAACAGGTAAACATTTCATAATTCGTTTTGAATATCAGTATCTTAAGAGTAAATGTATAAATAAAGTTCAAGATCCTTTTTAAACAGGTAAACACTTCATAATTCTTTGCAAAATCAATATCTTAAGAGTAAATGTATAAATAAAGTTCAAGATCATTTTAAACAGGTAAACACTTCATAATTCGTTTCAATATCAGTATCTTAAGAGAAAATGTATAAATAAAGTTCAAGATCATTTTAAACAGGTAAACACCTAATAATTCGTTTCAATATCAGTATCTTAAAAGCAAATGTATAAATAAAGTTCAAGATCATTTTAAACAGGTAAACACTTCATAATTCGTTTCAGTATCAGTATCTTAAGAGCAAATATATAAATAAAGTTCAAGATCATTTTAAAGAGGTAAACACTTCATAATTCGTTTCAATATCAGTATCTTAAGAGCAAATGTATAAATAATGTTCAAGATGATTTTAAACAGGTAAACACTTCATAAATCGTTTCAATATCTGTATCTTAAGAGCTAATGTATAAATAAAGTTCAAGATCATTTTAAATAGGTAAACACATCATAATTCGTTTCAATATCTGTATCTTAAGGGCAAATGTATAAATAAAGTTCAAGATCATTTTAAACAGGTAAACACTTCATAATTCGTTTCAATATCAGTATCTTAAGAGCAAATGTATAAATAAAGTTCAAGATCATTTTAAACAGGTAAACACTTCATAAATCGTTTCAATATCTGTATCTTAAGAGCAAATGTATAAATAAAGTTCAAGATCATTTTAAACAGGTAAAAACATCATAATTCGTTTCAATATCTGTATCTTAAGAGATAATGTATAAATAAAGTTCAAGATCATTTTAAACAGGTAAACCCATCATAATTCGTTTCAATATCTGTATCTTAAGGGCAAATGTATAAATAAAGTTCAAGATCATTTTAAACAGGTAAACACATCATAATTCGTTTCAATATCTGTATCTCAAGAGCAAATGTATAAATAAAGTTCAAGATTATTTTAAACAAGTAAACACTTCATAGGTCGTTTCAATATCAGTATCATAAGAGCAAATACAAATAAAGTTCTAGATGATTTTAAACAGGTATACATTTCATAATTCGTTTCAATATCAGTATCTTAAGAGCAAATGTATAAATAATGTTCAAGATGATTTTAAACAGGTAAACACTTCATAATTCGTTTCAATATCAGTATCTTAAGGGCAAATGTATAAATAATGTTCAAGATGATTTCAAACAGGTAAACACTTCATAATTCGTTTCAATATCAGTATCTTAAGGGCAAATGTATAAATAAAGTTCAAGATCATTTTAAACAGGTAAACACTTCATAATTCGTTTCAATATCAGTATCTTAAGAGCTAATGTATAAATAAAGTTCAAGATGATTTTAAACAGGTAAACACTTCATAATTCGTTTCAATATCAATATCTTAAGAGCAAATGTATAAATAAAGTTCAAGATGATTTTAAACAGGTAAACACTTCATAATTCGTTTCATAATCAATATCTTAAGAGCAAATGTATAAATAAAGTTCAAGATGATTTTAAACAGGTAAACATTTCATAATTCGTTTCAATATCAATATCTTAAGACAAATGTATAAATAAAGTTCAAGATCATTTTAAACAGGTAAACACTTCAAAATTCGTTTCAATATCAGTATCTTAAGAGCAAATGTAAAAATAAAATTCAAGATCATTTTAAACAGGTAAACACTTCATAATTAGTTTCAATATCAGTATCTTAAGAGCAAATGTATAAATAATGTTCAAGATCATTTTCAACAGGTAAACACTTCATAAATCGTTTCAATATCTGTATCTTAAGAGCAAATGTATAAATAAAGTTCAAGATCATTTTAAACAGGTAAACACATCATAATTCGTTTCAATATCTGTATCTTAAGAGCAAATGTATAAATAAAGTTCAAGATCATTTTAAACAGGTAAACACATCATAATTCTTTTCAATATCTGTATCTTAAAGGCAAATGTATAAATAAAGTTCAAGATCATTTTAAACAGGTAAAAACTTCATAATTCGTTTCAATATCAGTATCTTAAGAGCAAATGTATAAATAATGTTCAAGATGATTTTAAACAGGTAAACACTTCATAATTCGTTTCAATATCAGTATCTTAAGAGCAAATGTATAAATAAAGTTCAAGATCATTTTAAACAGGTAAACACTTCATAATTCGTTTCAATATCAGTATCTTAAGGGCAAATGTGTAAATAAAGTTCAAGATCATTTTAAACAGGTAAACATTTCATAATTCGTTTTAATATCAGTATCTTAAGAGCAAATGTATAAATAATGTTCAAGATTATTTTAAACAGGTAAACACTTCATAAATCGTTTCAATATCAGTATCTTAAGAGCAAATGTATAAATAAAGTTCAAGATCATTTTAAACAGGTAAACACTTCATAATTCTTTTCAATATCAGTATCTTAAGAGCAAATGTATAAATAAAGTTCAAGATCATTTTAAACAGGTAAACACTTCATAATTCTTTTCAATATCAGTATCTTAAGAGCAAATGTATAAATAATATTCAAGATAATTTTAAACAGGTAAACACTTCCTCAATCGTTTCAATATCTGTATCTTAAGGGCAAATGTATAAAAAAAGTTCAAGATCATTTTAAACAGGTAAACACTTCATAATTCGTTTCCATATCAGTATCTTAAGAGCAAATGTATAAATAAAGTTCAAGATCATTTTAAACAGGTAAACACTTCATAATTCGTTTCAATATCAGTATCTTAAGAGCAAATGTGTAAATAAAGTTCAAGATCATTTTAAACAGGTAAACACTTCATAATTTGTTTCAGTATCAGTATCTTAAGAGCAAATATATAAATAAAGTTCAAGATCATTTTAAACAGGTAAACACTTCATAATTCGTTTCAATATCAGTATTATTAAGAGCAAATGTATAAATAATGTTCAAGATGATTTTAAACAGCTAAACACTTCATGAATCGTTTCAATATCTGTATCTTAAGATCAAATGTATAAATAAAGTTCAAGATCATTTTAAACAGGTAAACACTTCATAATTCGTTTCAATATCAGTATCTTAAGAGCAAATGTATAAATAAAGTTCAAGATCATTTTAAACAGGTAAACACTTCATAAATCGTTTCAATATCAGTATCTTAAGAGCAAATGTATAAATAAAGTTCAAGATCATTTTAAACAGGTAAACACATCATAATTCGTTTCAATATCTGTATCTTAAGAGCTAATGTATAAATAAAGTTCAAGATCATTTTAAATAGGTAAACACATCATAATTCGTTTCAATATCTGTATCTTAAGGGCAAATGTATAAATAAAGTTCAAGATCATTTTAAACAGGTAAACACATCGTAATTCGTTTCAATATCTGTATCTTAAGAGCAAATGTATAAATAAAGTTCAAGATCATTTTAAACAGGTAAACACATCATAATTCTTTTCAATATCTGTATCTTAAAGGCAAATGTATAAATAAAGTTCAAGATCATTTTAAACAGGTAAACATTTCATAATTCGTTTCAATATCAGTATCTTAAGAGCAAATGTATAAATAATGTTCAAGATGATTTTCAACAGGTAAACACTTCATAATTCGTTTCAATATCAGTAACTTAAGGGCAAATGTATAAATAAAGTTCAAGATCATTTTAAACAGGTAAACACTTCATAATTCGTTTCAATATCAGTATCTTAAGAGCTAATGTATAAATAAAGTTCAAGATGGTTTTAAACAGGTAAACACTTCATAATTAGTTTCAATATCAATATCTTAAGAGCAAATGTATAAATAAAGTTCAAGATGATTTTAAACAGGTAAACACTTCATAATTCGTTTCATAATCAATATCTTAAGAGCAAATGTATAAATAATGTTCAAGATCATTTTAAACAGGTAAACACTTCATAATTCGTTTCAATATCAGTATCTTAACAGCAAATGTATAAATAATGTTCAAGATGATTTTAAACAGGTAAACACTTCATAAATCGTTTCAATATCTGTATCTTAAGGGCAAATGTATAAATAAAGTTCAAGATCATTTTAAACAGGTAAACACTTCATAATTCGTTTCAATATCAGTATCTTAAGAGCAAATGTATAAATTATGTTCAAGATGATTTTAAACAGGCAAACATTTCATAAATCGTTTCAATATCTGTATCTTAAGGGCAAATGTATAAATAAAGTTCAAGATCATTTTAAACAGGTAAACACTTCATAATTCGTTTTAATATCAGTATCTTAAGAGCAAATGTATAAATAATGTTCAAGATCATTTTAAACAGGTAAAAACTTCATCAATCGTTTCAATATCTGTATCTTAAGGGCAAATGTATAAAAAAAGTTCAAGATCATTTTAAACAGGTAAACACTTCATAATTCGTTTCCATATCAGTATCTTAAGAGCAAATGTATAAATAAAGTTCAAGATCATTTTAAACAGGTAAACACTTCATAATTCGTTTCAATATCAGTATCTTAAGAGCAAATGTGTAAATAAAGTTCAAGATCATTTTAAACAGGTAAACACTTCATAATTTGTTTCAGTATCAGTATCTTAAGAGCAAATATATAAATAAAGTTCAAGATCATTTTAAACAGGTAAACACTTCATAATTCGTTTCAATATCAGTATTATTAAGAGCAAATGTATAAATAATGTTCAAGATGATTTTAAACAGCTAAATACTTCATGAATCGTTTCAATATCTGTATCTTAAGATCAAATGTATAAATAAAGTTCAAGATCATTTTAAACAGGTAAACACTTCATAATTCGTTTCAATATCAGTATCTTAAGAGCAAATGTATAAATAAAGTTCAAGATCATTTTAAACAGGTAAACACTTCATAAATCGTTTCAATATCAGTATCTTAAGAGCAAATGTATAAATAAAGTTCAAGATCATTTTAAACAGGTAAACACATCATAATTCGTTTCAATATCTGTATCTTAAGAGCTAATGTATAAATAAAGTTCAAGATCATTTTAAATAGGTAAACACATCATAATTCGTTTCAATATCTGTATCTTAAGGGCAAATGTATAAATAAAGTTCAAGATCATTTTAAACAGGTAAACACATCGTAATTCGTTTCAATATCTGTATTATAAGAGCAAATGTATAAATAAAGTTCAAGATCATTTTAAACAGGTAAACACATCATAATTCTTTTCAATATCTGTATCTTAAAGGCAAATGTATAAATAAAGTTCAAGATCATTTTAAACAGGTAAACATTTCATAATTCGTTTCAATATCAGTATCTTAAGAGCAAATGTATAAATAATGTTCAAGATGATTTTAAACAGGTAAACACTTCATAATTCGTTTCAATATCAGTAACTTAAGGGCAAATGTATAAATAAAGTTCAAGATCATTTTAAACAGGTAAACACTTCATAATTCGTTTCAATATCAGTATCTTAAGAGCTAATGTATAAATAAAGTTCAAGATGGTTTTAAACAGGTAAACACTTCATAATTAGTTTCAATATCAATATCTTAAGAGCAAATGTATAAATAAAGTTCAAGATGATTTTAAACAGGTAAACACTTCATAATTCGTTTCATAATCAATATCTTAAGAGCAAATGTATAAATAATGTTCAAGATCATTTTAAACAGGTAAACACTTCATAATTCGTTTCAATATCAGTATCTTAACAGCAAATGTATAAATAATGTTCAAGATGATTTTAAACAGGTAAACACTTCATAAATCGTTTCAATATCTGTATCTTAAGGGCAAATGTATAAATAAAGTTCAAGATCATTTTAAACAGGTAAACACTTCATAATTCGTTTCAATATCAGTATCTTAAGAGCAAATGTATAAATTATGTTCAAGATGATTTTAAACAGGCAAACATTTCATAAATCGTTTCAATATCTGTATCTTAAGGGCAAATGTATAAATAAAGTTCAAGATCATTTTAAACAGGTAAACACTTCATAATTCGTTTTAATATCAGTATCTTAAGAGCAAATGTATAAATAATGTTCAAGATCATTTTAAACAGGTAAAAACTTCATCAATCGTTTCAATATCTGTATCTTAAGGGCAAATGTATAAATAAAGTTCATAATCATTTTAAACAGGTAAACACTTCATAATTCGTTTCAATATCAGTATCTTAAGAGCAAATGTATAAATAATGTTCAAGATGATTTTAAACAGGTACACACTTCATAATTCGTTTCAATATCTGTATCTTAAGAGCAAATGTATAAATAAAGTTCAAGATCATTTTAAACAGGTAAACACTTCATAATTCGTTTCAATATCAGTATCTTAAGAGCAAATGTATAAATAAAGTTCAAGATCATTTTAAACAGGTAAACACTTCAAAATTCGTTTCAATATCAGTATCTTAAGAGCAAATGTATAAATAAAGTTCAAGATCATTTTAAACAGGTAAACACTTCATAATTCGTTTCAATATCAGTATCTTAAGAGCAAATGTATAAATAAAGTTCAAGATCATTTTAAACAGGTAAACACTTCATAATTCGTTTCAATATCAGTATCTTAAGAGCAAATGTATAAATAAAGTGCAAGATCATTTTAAACAGGTAAACACTTCATAATTCGTTTCAATATCAGTATCTTAAGAGCAAATGTATAAATAAAGTTCAAGATCATTTTAAACAGGTAAACACTTCATAATTCGTTTCAATATCTGTATCTTAAGAGCAAATATATAAATAATGTTCAAGATGATTTTAAACAGGTAAACACTTCATAAATCGTTTCAATATCTGTATCTTAAGGGCAAATGTATAAATAAAGTTCAAGATCATTTTAAACAGGTAAACACTTCATAATTCTTTTCAATATCAGTATCTTATAAGCAAATGTATAAATAATGTTCAAGATCATTTTAAACATGTAAACACTTCATAAATCGTTTCAATATCTGTATCTTAAGAGTAAATGTATAAATAAAGTTCAAGATCATTTTAAACAGGGAAACACATCATAATTCGTTTCAATATCTGTATCTTAAGAGCAAATGTATAAATAAAGTTCAAGATCATTTTAAACAGGTAAACACATCATAATTCGTTTCAATATCTGTATCTTAAGGGCAAATGTATAAATAAAGTTCAAGATCATTTTAAACAGGTAAACACATCATGATTCGTTTCAATATCAGTATCTTAAGAGCAAATGTATAAATAAAGTTCAAGATTATTTTAAACAGGTAAACACTTCATAGGTCGTTTCAATATCAGTATCTTAAGAGCAAATGTATAAATAATGTTCAAGATGATTTTAAACAGGTAAACACTTCATAATTCGTTTCAATATCAATATCTTAAGACCAAATGTATAAATAAAGTTCAAGATGATTTTAAACAGGTAAACACTTCATAATTCGTTTCAATATCAATATCTTAAGAGCAAATGTATAAATAAAGTTCAAGATGATTTTAAACAGGTAAACATTTCATAATTCGTTTCAATAACAATATCTTAAAAGCAAATGTATAAATAATGTTTAAGATGATTTTAAAAAGGTAAACACTTCATAATTCGTTTCAATATCTGTATCTCAAGAGCAAATGTATAAATAAAATTCAAGATCATTTTAAACAGGTAAACACTTCATAATTCGTTTCAATATCATTATCTTAAGAGCAAATGTATAAATAAAGTTCAAGATGATTTTAAACAGGTAAACATTTCATAATTCGTTTCAATATCAATATCTTAAGAGCAAATGTATAAATAAAGTTCAAGATGATTTTAAACAGGTAAACATTTCATAATTCGTTTCAATATCAATATCTTAAGAGTAAATGTATAAATAAAGTTCAAGATGATTTTAAACAGGTAAACATTTCATAATTCGTTTCAATATCTGTATCTCAAGAGCAAATGTATAAATAAAGTTCAAGATCATTTTAAACAGGTAAACATTTCATAATTCGTTTCAATATCAATATCTTAAGAGCAAATGTATAAATAAAGTTCAAGATGATTTTAAACAGGTAAACATTTCATAATTCGTTTCAATATCAATATCTTAAGAGTAAATGTATAAATAAAGTTCAAGATGATTTTAAACAGGTAAACATTTCATAATTCGTTTCAATATCTGTATCTCAAGAGCAAATGTATAAATAAAGTTCAAGATCATTTTAAACAGGTAAACATTTCATAATTCGTTTCAATATCAATATCTTAAGATCAAATGCATAAATAAAGTTCAAGATCATTTTAAACATGTAAACACTTTATAATTCTTTTCAATATCAGTATCTTAAGTGCTTGTGTATGAATGAAGTTTGCAATCTTTTTAAACAGACAAACACATTATACTTCGTTGCATTATTAATATTCTAAGAGCTAATGTATAAATAAAGTTCACAATCTTTTTAAACAAGTATGCACTTACGACCTAGTTGAAGTATCAGTGTTTTAAAAGTAAATGTTGTTCGAATATCTTTTAAATATTTTCTGAAATAGATCTATTTGACCCAGAGATTAGATCTTAACTTGCACAACCACTCCCACTCAGAGTTGACCCGTGAGAAATGGCTGCGAAGTTATGCCTTTATACACTCGGACATTCAGAACTGGAGCCTCACTGTCAATGTTGTCGAATATCTTTTTAAGTATTATCTCTAACAGATTTATTTTACCCACGGAAGGGGCCATAAATATTACTATCCACTCCTGGTCAGAGTGGACCTGTTAATAATGGCAACGAAGATGTGACGTTTCGTCATAGAATGCTGTATAGTTTCTTTTATTTTAAGGCGATGCAGTCATTGCATTCTAGGCTTCAATGACATGAAATTTTTGTAATCACTTTTGAAATATAAAAGGTGGGTTAAAAATTGATATCATTAATGAAGAGTTCTCAATATCAGTTTATTTAATTTAGGATAGCGTAGATATAGAGTTTGTGTGATCATCAGACCATGACCGCATAAGCAAGAAGAAAGTGATAGTCACCAAGCGCCGTTGTCTCAGTGTCTATCCTAATTTAGATAAATAGGTTCTATCAACGATATTGAGCACTTAATTTATAAGGATATCAATTTAAAATACAAACTATAATCTCTAACACCTTACTTTTCGCCTTCTACTATCACACTAACGCCAAATGCAGAAAATATTCCCTATAATATAATGTCGCGTCACTGAAATATGACAAAGTAACTGAAAGTGTGATTTAAACTAGTAAGTATTATAGTGATTAGAATTTTAGTCATTTACGTTCATTGCTTGTGTATCAATTTCTTTGCTTACCTTCTAATTGGAATTGATCTGGAAAAGAGGACTTTTTAAATTTTCTGAATTTATACTTAATTTTCCGTTTTAAAGATACTTCTGATATTACATTAGTCCTTCTAGACCAGCGCTACTCAAAATGGTGTTACACGCAGTGGTGTTGGTACGCAAGTCATCGACTGTCGGTCTACGGTAAGTTTCCAGTTCTACATTATCATAGTATATATACATGTGATGTAAAAATAAGAATTCTGAAAATATTTCTGAATTATATAATATTGTTTTCGTAATCGATAGGAATAATTGGAACTTGATTTGAAATCTAAGCAATGTACAACCTCACTAGCTACCGACACATGGTACAATGGAGACATCGCGCCGGTTCACCATTGTTCGAGAATAGTTTCTCAACCATTTCTTTCTTGTGGCCCATTTTATGATGTAAAACTTTCAGGTTCACATAAGCACAAAAAGAAATTCCATGTGACAAGAATTGTATTTTATTTACAAAAACAAAACGTGATAGAAAATACATATCCAGACTAATGACTACACTGGTCCCAGTGTTTATCTATTAGCTTGTTCATTTGAACTTTCTAACTTTGGTTCAGCTTTAGACATAAGTTTCTTTTCTTTTCAATGTGCAATAAATTACGTTTTTTTTAAGTATATCTGCTTCGACTTACCAGGTAGGAAAACCAAGTAAGAATCGAAAAACCTTTACACAAAGTAAATGATAGAAGGATTTTTCATTTCAACCATCGAATCTTTCCTTTCTTTTCAATTCTACCCATCAATACTTTGTTCTAATTCAGTTCAAGAAGTTCTACAGCAATAATAGGATGAATGTTTTGTTCTCTAAAAACACCAACATGTACCATATCCATAATCCATTTAAGCAGGTGGCCCAGTCGGTTGGTGGGGGGACTGTATGAAACACTGACTGTATCTCTGCAGAGAGGTAAAACTCCCCCAGTGAGTGTCTTGGATATGACAGGTCCAGTCGGATGGGGCTGCAGAATACACTGACTGCATCTCTGCAGAGGGGTAAGACTCCCCCCAACGAAGACCCTGTCAGCTGGGGCTGTATAAAACACCGATTGCATCTCTGCAGACGGGTAGGAATCCCCCAACGAAGGCCCGATCGGCTGGGTCTGCAGAATACACCAGCTACATCTCTGCAGAGGGGTAAGACTCCCCTAACGAAGACCCAGTCGGTTGGAGCTATAGAATACACAGAATGTATCTCTGCAGAGGGGTAAGACTCCATTAACGAGGGCCCAGTCGGTTGGGGCTGCAGAACAGAATGATTGCACCTCTGCAGAGGGGTAGGACTCCCCCAACGTGAACCCAATCGGCTGGGGCTGCAGAATACACCGACTATATCTCTGAAGAGGGTTAAGACCTCCCTCAACGAGTGTCCTCAGGGCCAATCGACTGGTTTTCTGTATATGACACTAAACAATCTGTAGCTTCAGTAATGCAAAAACTTTGAGAAATGCAGAGTACCCCTTCATTGTCATCGATTCCAGGTTCACTCTGGTCCGGAGTGGTAGCAGCTGATAGGGTCCTATTTCTGGGTCAAATAGAACTAAAGTGTTTAATATGCTAAATTGAATTGTTTGATATAGAACTCTTTTTGACATTTAAGCTGTGTACTTATGTTAAACTGAATTTTTTTTAGATAGATCGATTTTAGCATTTAAACTGTGTACTTATGTTAAACTTAATTGTTTGAAATAGAACTGTTTTTACATTTAACTATGTGTAATAAAAAATTGTACTTATGCTAAACGGAATTGCTTGAAATAAAACTGTTTATAAAAATGGATTTGGCTTTAAATAACCTACAAAGGTTGATATAATATAAAATCAAACCAAACCAAAGCAAACCAAAATTTAGGCTGGGCACATCTCGATTATATCTTCCTGCAAGGAGTTAAAACAACCTCTGATGACTTCTAGGATTAGAGCAGTTTTGAGCAAATTCTCAAAAAAGCAAACTCATTCTTTTGCAGACGCATCTTTAAGTGGCCTAGTGTGTGATTAAAAAGAAAGTGTATACTTTCTGAACACAATCCAGCAGAATAACATTTCGTCCTTTTGCAATGTCTTGTTGAGTTGGTTGATATGCGGTAAATATGTCTGCCAGGTAGAAAATCCTTGCCAAGGTATCATTTTTATTCATTACCAAAAAGAAAGTCTCTATTTTATCTTTTAACTCTTGAGTCATTTAAAAATTTCTAAGAGCCCACTACACTAGATCCTGCAGTCAGTAAAACGTAACCACCCACTTGAAATGTGTGGCCCGTTCTCTAATTTATTGTCTATGGAATCTGGATGTCCTCAGACTATCTAAAATATTCCTAAATTTTCCTGATAAGCCTTTCCTGATTGACAAAAACCAGCAACCCAGATTTGATTTCAGCCGTTGCATAAGATTTAGAAGTTTTTGAAGATATTTTGAAACGAAATTGACAATTTCCCTTTTTTTGTAACAGTGCGACAATAAACAGAAATGGCAGATGACTAATATTGTGTTACCTGGTCAGGATTTAGGGAAAGTGCTTGTTAAATAGCTCGGACAGTTTGGATTCTTAAGTCACAGAGACAGACGGACATACACGAATATCTGTATATATTGATATATGTTATATGTCTATTTATAAATACTTATATGTGACATATATATATATATATATATATATATATATATACGCGCAAAAATGGTCCGAAAGTTAATATAATAGTGCGACAGGAATTCGAACTCGTTCAGCCAGTACGCACTCAATATATATATATATATATATATATATATATATATATATATATATATATAAAACAGAAATACACACATATATCATATCGATATATTTTATACTGATATGACTTGGTTAATATCACTTTTAGAATCGGAACTATAGAATAAAAATTTATGTTCAAAGCGGCTGCTCAGTAAAAACGTTTTACATTACTGACAGTTTCACGGGAAAACCCCCTCCAAAAAGGGTATGGTAGGAGCCGAGTTCAGGAGCTGTAGAGTACCCCTCCATTGCCATTACTCCCATGTTAAATTCAAGGTTAGTTTCGGTTTCTTTGTTTTATGGCATATCAACCTTCGTGGGTTTTTTAATGCTGAAGCCATCCTCATAGAAGAAATCAGTAATACTATTTGAACCATCAATGGAGGTATAAGGGGGTTCATGCCTTTTCCAAGGACATTAGTCGGAAACGTAATAACATGACTGGAGTTCGAACTCGTTTATTTAATGGTCACAATTCCACATTTTAACCATTACCCTACTGGGACTTACCCGGTCCATTTTAACCCAATCCATTAGAATTCCATCTCTTGGTCCAATAGATCTGCCTGCAAATCTTTACTATTAGATAGGAATACTTGATATTACATAACCGTTCGCAAAACACTCTTGAGAAACATCTATGCAAAAAATGTAAATACAAATGAACTATGTACGCGATTCCCAAACCTCTTGGCGTAAAATAACCCGAGATGGACTGAAACGCCATTAAGATGAATTAATCTAGGCCTGTGTAAACAATATCTTTTTTACCAAATGGTGTTGCTTTGCTTATATCAGGGGTAGGTACTCACCCTGAAAATCATTTGCTTAAACTCACTGGCTCATCAACCCGCCTTTGTTCTAGGGAGATAGCGCAACGTGAAATGCAAACAAAATCAACCAAAATTTGAACACGTCTTCTTCCCAATTCCAGTTTCCTTGACGAAAACTATTACTTGTCGAGATATAATAAATCAGCTTTGAAGAACATTGACAATAAGTTGAGAGTTCATTCATCATTGACTGCTCCATTCTTACTGGCTCTCCCATACTTTTGGCCTCGTACCTAACTAGGACCAGGTTATTATATGATAACTACAGAAATAGAAGTGGGAAACTCGCATGATATGATATTTGTTAGTTTAATACTCACTTTGTATCCCATACTTCTGGCATTGAGCCAAACTAGACTCATATTCTTTAATGACAGCTAACAAATTTTTACCTCATAGCCAAGGAAAAGGAACTTTAGGTTTCAATGCGAATTGTGATATTTTGCATACAGAATCAAATCAATGTTTATCATATTTACCCAACCCCTCCACTTGGACAGGATATGAGACAATGTCAATTTTTTAAGCGGAGTTTAACAGGTTTGAATTCACAGTTGTCCTTCTCCTAGACTAGTTGCCTAACCAAGGCTGAAGAACCTAGTCTGTCCTTCTATTTACCTATAGCTGGAGGGAGAATAATTGGATTCATACCTTTCCCAAGGGTATTAGTGCTATGGGAAATGCAATCAGTTTCTTCCAGGATTTGAACTCGTGTCGCCGTGTACATTTCCTGCGAGGATAACCATTACACCACGGGCACCGCCAAAAATCAATGTTTATTGTTAGGAATTATAGTATCGCCCATACATGAATATACCCCAACCAATTCTTTTAAGAAAAAGCTTTAGTTTTCTTATAAACCAGATACCAGGATCTTATTATTTTTGGTTTGGCTTGGTTTCTTTGTTTAATGGCATATCAACTCTTTTTAGGTTATTTAATGCCAAAGCCATTCTCCTAGAAGAACAGTAGTGGTATTATTTAATCCATAGCTGGGAGAATAAGGGGGTTCATACCTTTTCCAAGGGTATTTGCCCGAAAGTGAACGTAATAGCGCGACTGGAGTACGAACTCGAGTACTACGATTTCGCAGCCCATCGCTTTAACCATTACACCACGAGGACTCCCCCTTATTATTTTTCGTTGAAAGTTATACAATCTAAACGAATATCATTAGGTATTTATTTACAAATTTTAGTTAACGCCCACATTTACACATACACTCACACGCGCGTGTAAAATCACATATGCGTTCATCTCGGCCGGTGGGTACGTATTCCTATTTATTCAGCTATAGGATTTTGCAAAGTGTCTTTCACTCTGTTGGTCCACAATGAGAAGAGTATTTTCCCATGAGTCGCAAAATTAATTAAATAGGTGGGAAAGAATGATACGCATTGCGTTCACGTTTAAGCTGAGGAATTGTTGGTGAGATCCTATTATATATGCATACATATTCTTTTGAAGCCTAAATCACAGGTGCACATAACATCTGTTGCCTGTTGTCAAAAGTGGTATTTTTTTATGCGAAAAAAAGATTGCTAACGTTACATGTGTTTTAACCCACAACATCATGTTCTTGTTTGATTACAGAAGATAGAAGTTGGCATTTTATTCCGTGCGGATTTAGCGAGATTAAACGCACTTTGCAATAAAAAGCAAGAAGAAATTAAAACATGAAAGAAAATACGAGGAAAATTATCATTATTTTACTCATTTGAGAGTTTTTCACACCATCGTTAGTTGATGATTTTTCACTGGAGTCTGAGTGACAGCAAGTCTCCTCAAGTCTCCAGGTTTTTTCTCAGTATTCTGTCCGATCTCAGCAATGCTATAGTTTGGATGGTCTCTACTCGTTCTCTTATTTCTAAGTCCTCAAGTGCCAGTACCAAACATTTGGCAACTGTGCCAAGCGCACCAATTACAATTGGAATCTCCGTCACTTTCATGTTCCATAGTTTTTTCAGTTCTCCGGCAAGGTCTAGGTACGTATCCGTCTTTTCGTTTTCTTTCAGTTTTACCCTATGATCAGCCGGAACGGCTAAGCCCACGATTGGACTGATTCTCTTCTTTTTTCTTTTGATTTTTTTTTTTTTTTTTTTTTGTTGATGACTATCACTAAGTCTGGTCGTCTGGCCGAGATTAGGGGATCCGTTTTATCTTAAAATCTCAGAGAAATCCGTGCATCTCATTTTCCAGTACGGATTCTGGGTTGCGTATATACCATTTGTTTGTATGATCAAATTTAAACTTCTTGCACAATTCCCAGTGGATCACATTCCCCACTCAAACGTGTTTTACACTCTCTTTGCGCTACTTTACTGCATTCGCTTATTATGGGATTGATCGTGTCGTCTCTATCACCACTTACTCTACATCTGGTATTTTGTTGCATCCAGTCTATTCTTGCTTAGACATGATTAGTCCTTATGGCGTTGTTTTGGGCAACTATCAGAAGAGACTCACTTTCTCTCTTAAGGTTTCCTTTTCGTAGCCATGTCCAAGTTTTCTCGTGTGAGATTTTGGTTGTTATTATTTTCATTATTATTAGTAGCAGCAGTTATATTAGTATTAGTATTATGACTATTTAGTACCATGTGAGTTTTTCACACCAGGTCTTACGCATGGTGTTTTTTATAGGCAAATGTACGACAGCAAGTTTGTTAAGGATCCGAGCCGATTTTAATAGTTCCGTAGTTTGTATGGTTTCAATGGTGGCTGAGCAGTCCCTGACCAAGCAACTGAAATGGTCAATTGACTAGTAACATTCTATTTTTGCCAACACAAGGAAAGACAGGAGTTGAAGATGCCCGACCTGATCACTCAGCTGGTTATGTCAAACCCCTAGCACCTTCATGATTGTCCCGACCGAATTCTTCAAATTGCTCTGGTTGTAAACAAGTACTTAATCCTATTTTATCTTAAGGGTCCTAGAAGGTTGAGAGTCAACAGCGGTGAGATAGTAGTAATTAAAACGATTCAAACAGTATGAAAACAAATAATTAATATTTAAGAATTAGTGTTAGCTATACTTGAAACCATTCAACTGTGTGCAAACAAATTATTAACTTTATTAATTTTAATTTAAAATTTTTTTCGTTTACACACAGTTAAATGCAAAACCAATTCTATTTCAGACTATTCAGGTTAGTGTAATTATACTGCTTATTTCTATTGGATCAATAGATGGACCATATCAGATGCTACCACTACGGACCAGAGTGGACCTGGGAGCAATGTCAATGAAGAGGTACTCTGCATTTCCAAAAGCTCCAACATTACTGTAGGCTCGCCATCAAATTGTTTAGAGTCATATCCAGTACACTTGTTGGGAAAGGTCACACCCGTCTGCATAGATACAGTCAATGTATTCTGTAGGCTTAACCGGGTGGGTCAGTGTGGGGTGAGTTAAAAGAGAGTAAGGTCGAGAAATTAAATAAATATATACAGTTTAAATGTTGAACAGTTCTATTTGACCTATAGATAGGACTCTATCAGGTGCTACCATTCCAGGTCAGAGTGGACATGGGAGCAATGGCAATGAAGGGGTACTCCGCATTCCCCAAAGCTCCAGCATTACTGAAGCCTCACCATCAGATTGTGTAGTGTCACAAACAGGACACCCCTTGGAGGAGTCTTACCTTTCTGCACAGATGATGTTGGTGTATTTTGCGGCCCAAGCGGACTGAGCAAGGAAGACCTTGTGAATCTTACTCAGTTTTCTTACTCTTTGGTTTATCTATCTGAGTTCGTCCCTTGTTCAATTTAAGAAGGGTCCAGAGTATCTTAGAAGGAAAATTGACCATGTATTTATTCCTTTGATTATTTTTTTTTTTTTGCAGTAGATTTTTGTTTCCAGAAATTTTCGTATTCTTCTGAGGTACTCTTTTCCTATTTTTCTTTCATCACTGATTGATTGAAAGTGGCCGGTTCTAAAATTTCCAGATATTTGTAGTTTGATGGAGTCAGCGTCTAAAATTTCCAGATATTTGTAGTTTGATGGAGTCAGCGTCTAAAATTTCCAGGTATTTGTAGTTTGATGGAATCAGCGTCTAAAATTTTCAGATGTCTGTAGTTTGATAGTACCCACTTCTAGAATTTCCTGATATTTTTGATTTTCCTTTACTTCATGTGTTCGTTTTCTTGATATGGCAATTTTACTCCTTCAGTGGGGATTCCTTGAAACGTAATAGCTCAACTGCGACATCGGCGTAAACGAGTTCAAACGCTACGCTCATTATTACGTTCACTTTTGGACTAATGCCCTTGGGAAAGATATGAATTCTCTTATCCCCACACAAGCTATGGATTAAATAGTATCACTGCTGCTCTTCTCCAAAGATGGCTTGTGCATTAAATAACCCACGAAGGTTTATATGCCATTAAACAATGAAACCAAACCAAACCAAACTTATTTCCTTTTTTTACCTATAAGCATGACTCATTTTTTTCATCGCAAATTCTATTCTTATATCCTGACTGAAAGTTTGTATTTGGAATCCTAATTGTATTTCTTTCTGAGAAAAAATCTAAATATCATTCATATACATGATTTGTTTGTTTTTGTAACGTTGTAAATCTGTAGTATTCTGTCTATTTCCTAATTATCTGATTCGGTAGCATCATTGCTATAAAAAGTAATTGGGTCAATAGGTCTCCCTGGAAGATGTCTTTTTGAATTCTTACATCTACAAGAATCGGTTCTCCTATTTCTTATTATTTCACTACTTGCAAATTTTTAACTCCAGCGTAGGCTGTTAATCTGTCACAGGAGTCTGAGTGACTGCAAGTTACCTCAGGTCTCCAGAATACTTCCCAGTATTCTAGCCATTCTCAACAATGTTGTAATCTAGATTGTCTCGATTCTTCCTGTGATATCCAGTTTTTCCAATATCCTTTCCAAACCTTTAAGTATCTTTCCAAGCCCCAAAAATTCAATTGATATTATCGTCACCCTCATGTTTCGCAGCTATCTTAGTTCTCTGGCTAGGTCGAAGTACTTGTCTCTCTTTTCTCTTTCTTTGCGTTTCACTCTGTGGTCCGCTGGTACCACACATTTCACTAGACGGCAAGCTCTCTCTCTCTCTCTCTCTCTCTCTCTCTCTCTCTCTCTCTCTCTCTCTCTCTCTTTCGTTAATTGTCACTAGATCTGCTCATTTGGCTGGGATTAGCACAAAATCCTTGATAATTTTTGTTTATCTGTTATTAGTTCGGATTCTGGTTTGTGTATTTACTATTTGATAGTATGGTCATATTCAAATTTCTTGCACAATTCCCAGTGGATCACCTTCCCTACCCAGTTGGGTCTAGTCTTATACCCTATAAAAATCTGCGATTTTTGCAGCATTCACATCTTATGCGATCATATTTACCAACCCCTCCGCTCGGGCAGGATATGACACAAGGTCAATTTTTAAGCGGAGTTTAACAGGTTTGAATTCACAGTTTTCCTTCTCCTACACTAGTTGCCTCACCGAGGCTGAAGAACATAGTCTGCCCTACTATTTACCCATGGAGGGAGAATAATTGGATTCATACCTTTCCCAAGGGTATTAGTGCTATGTGAAATGCTATCAGTTTCGTCCAGAATTTGAACTCGTGTCGCCGGGTCCATTCCCTACGACGATAACTATTACACCACGGACACCTCCAGTTGGGTCTAGTCTTATACCCTATATAAATCTGCGATTTTTGCAGCATTCATATCTTATGCGATCAATCGTTTCGTCCCAATTGCCACATAATCTTTTAGGAGATGCCAGTGGTGTAATGGTTATCAACGTAGGAAATGGACACGGCGGCACGAGTTCAAATCCCGGCCGAGACTAATTGCATTTCACATAGCACTAATGCCCTTGGGAAAAGGTATGAATCCAATTATTCTCCCTCCAGCTATTGGTAAATAGTAGGACAGACTGTGTTCTTCAGCCTTGGGGAGGCAACTAGTCTAGGAGAAGGAAAACTGTGAATTCAAACCTGTTAAACTCCGCTTAAAAATTGACCTTGTGTCATATCCTGCCCGAGCAGAGGGGTTGGTAAATATGATTACCACATAATCTACACCCACTACCTTGTTGCGTCTTATCTATTTTCGATTTAATACAATTGGTCCTGATGGCGTTGTTCTCTCCTGCTTCAAGAAGAGATTCAGTTTTACTATTTCTACTACTACTACTACTACTACTAATAATAATAATAATAATGATAATAATAATAATAATAATAATAATAATAATAATCCAGTTTTGATTAACTAGATGAATATCACTGCTATTCTTCTGCAATCACAAAGGTTGATATGCCATTAAAACAAATAAATCAAACTAATGAAAATAAAGTCTTCAAGTTAGTACAATACGGCCATTTTTATTTAGTCTACCTTTCCTAGGAAGAAGGTGTCGAGCTACTGCCGATTTGTATGTTCGTATATAAGTGTTATAATTCGGCAAAAGAAGTAAATGACTTAAACTTCCTCTTATCTGGGTCTTTAGGCTATTGAGGGCTTTTTGATAGAAATTGTGGGGGATGAGTTCTGTGGTGGTTCATAAGGTCCCCCTATGGTCACTCTGTATCCCACGGACACAGCGCTTATTAGATTTAAACTTCAGTGATCTTGTGTATGACTTCTTTCAGCACTCACTACAAACACGACTCAGTTTTTGAAAGTCCTGTAATGAAATAGACTGATATGAAAACCTCAAGGCAGATATAATTGAACTGAGATAGTTGGGGTAAAATGACCAGAGATTCATTATCATTATTATCAATAATTCTGACAACAACCTTATTAATCGTTATACAACACGAAGAACCCAACCAGGACCCCGAAGACAGCTTAGCTCTTGAAACAACTAAAAAAGAAGGCAATCTGCGTAGGAAGATCGGCAGAGCAATAAATGCCAAAATCACAGTGAATAACCAAATCAGCTCGAGGCAGGAGTCACATCAATAAAAAATAAAGATTGAAAAAGAAAAAAAAAATGCCCCCTCCCCCCAAAAATGTCAAAATGAACAATATCAGTTAGATAAATCGTTTTAAATTGTCCAATATTGATATTGTCTGACAGGTACATCGACTGAGATCCAAATTGCAGGCATTGAATGAAACCTACTTAACCAGACACCACTGATATAGACATATTATTTCAGTTTACTCGAAGTGCGGGAAAATAGGCGTTTTGATCTCCAGATTGAATTACACATTCTCGTTTGCTGGGTCAATTCTTGTTTTCACAATTACAACTATAAAATACCATGTATTTTCAGAGTTATGCCGTAATTAAAGTTTGATGATTAGCGTTAAAATGAGAAAATTTCAGTTAAATCCTAGACGACTCGTGAATCATTTAGGCTCCCGTTGTAACAGCGATCTATGATGATATTGATCCTTTAATTTAGGAAAATGAGACGGATTCAAAAATAGCTTTTCAGTGTAAACAGTTGACTACAATGACACTAATGCTTTTATTTATTCATTTATTTGTTCAGTGTCCTGGATATGACATTAAACTATCAAATGGTAATTCTCAAGTCCTGGTGAGTGAAGTACCCTTTCATTGTCATTACTCCCAGATCAACTCTGATCCGTAATGTTGGTACCTTCTAGGGTTTCATCAATGGATCAAATAGAACTGTTTACCTATTTAACTATGTTCAAACAAATAACTGATGTTAGATTAAATTGTTAGCGGTGCTTGAAACCATTTAACTGTGTGCAAATAAAACTTGAAATACTTAGCTTGAAATACTTGGCGCCATTTAAGTGCGTGCCTATAAATGATTAATACTAAATATAATTATTTATGTCAGATTGTAATACTTTAAACCATTTACGATGTGCCTTCAATAAGTTTCCAGACATTTCTTTTGTACAGGCATTTAAAATTGTCGTAGACTCTTGAGAATTCAGTATGTTATTGCTATACATCTTCCAAGATGACTGACCAATTTTTATGATTTCAGGTTCAAATGAACAGCTACAGCAGCAGTTGGAATACACCCTACTAAAGCCTGATTGTCACAGATGGTGAATTTCAAAAATGTAATCTGGACATGAGGACACTTTAGAAGAACGACATGCAATAAAATTCTGTTTTAAACTTGGAAAAAATGCTTCAGAAACCTATGAAATAATCCAGCCTGCTTTTGGAGCATCTTGCATGAATCGAGCATCAGTTTTTGAGTGGCATAAGACATTCAAGGAAGGCTGGGAGTTTGTGAGGAATGATGAGAAGTGTGGGAGGTGTATGGAAGTCAGAACACCAGAGTTGATTGGCCAAACGGTTAGGGTTAGGTTTAGGATTACTATGTTGAGGTTTTAAGGGAGTTCAGGAAGAGATTCCTTGGGAAGAGGCCAGCACTCTTCAAATCGCGTCAGTGGCATTTCCATCAGGACAATGCACCAGTCCACAACTCCATCCTTGTCACAGACTATTTGACCAAGATGGGCATCAAGACAGTACCTCAGCCTCCCCAAAGTCCATACCTTGCTTCCTGTGACTTGGTTATTCCCTAAGCTCAGAACCTGTCGTTATAAGACGATTGAGGAGATGAAATAGGCTGTGATGAAGGTCATTGACACGCTCACACAAGAGGAGTTCCCTGGGGCCTTTCAGAAGTTGTTGGAACGGTACAACAAGTGCATTGCAGCCGGAGGAGATTAGTTCGAAGGGGACTAGAGTTTCGTGTATATACTCTCAATAAAAGTACCCATACGGACAAAAATTTTGGAAACCTATTTAATTATCCTCGTAACTGTAAGTAAAAAGATTAAATTATTGGTATTAAGATAACAATACTTGAAACAATTTAATTGTGTAGAAATAAAACTATTTGTGTAAACAATTCTTGAAACCATTTCACTGTTTTCAAACAAATGACTTATTTTAAAAGAAATTATTAGATCTATATAGCAATGCTTGAAATCATTTTACTGAGTGTAAGCAATAGCATAATTGTGTGCAAACATTTTAGATCTAACTCATTTAAAAATAAGAATACCAACAAACTATTCAATTATAAATAATATGTATAACCATTTAACTGTGTACTAACAAATGACAAATGTTGAATTAAATTTATAGTGTTGCATAGGAATACTTGAAACTTTTTAACTGTGTGCAAACTAATGAGCTATGGTTCGTTTAAAAATTGTTATTTACAAACAATTCGGTTATAGTTTATATATATATTTATGCTCAGGATAGTTAGTTCGATCGGGGAACTACTGCTGCTCCTCTATAAGAGTGGCTTCTATAGAAGAGAATAAAACAGCCATCGAAAGATAACCATGACCCACACTCAAACCACATACACAAACCGCATCGCTCTTCGCGCGGGTGAAAAAGGGGCGCGTCCTGCTGAGGTTGGAGCCCTCAAATAGCGACATTTAACCTAAGAACCTTAAATAGAATAGGACAACTCCCAGAGCTAATCGCATCGGCTTAGAACATAAGATTGACATAATATGCATACAAGAACACAGATACACGCACACCGAAGATATCAAATATCACGAAACCGGCAATGGATCGTCGCTCGTCATTGTATCGGCATGGAAAAACTCTGTCAATGCCGCAGTAGGAGGGGTAGGATTGCTTATAGGAGCTAGAGCATTAAAAACGCTAAATAGCATTGAGAAAATACAACTTAGAATGATAGCAGCTACTTTTAACGGCAACCACAGAGCAACAATCATCTCCTGCTACAGCCCTACCAATGTTAGTGAAGAAACTGAACTAGTCACCTTCTACGATGAGTTATCCTCATTAGTGCGTAGCATCCCGAAACACAACATGTTAGTCATTGGCGGAGACATGAATGCCCAAATCGGGAAAAACAGAAACAACAAATACAGCCTCCACAACACGTCAAATAGGAATGGGCAACATCTAACAGATTTCATGATAGAAAATAGATTAGCATGCCTCAATACAAACTACCAAAAAAGGGAGGGCAAACTATGGACATACACGTACGCGAACAATACTAAAGCTCAGATAGACTACGTCCTTATAAACAAGAAATGGAAAAATAGTGCAATGAATTGCGAGGCATACTCCTCTTTCGAGTGTGTGTCCACCGATCACCGAATAGTCACGGCGAAAATACGGCTAAGCCTACTAAAAAACGCCAAACGAACAGTGACCACCAAACACTATGACTGGGCCGTTTTGAACAACAGAGATATAAGAGTTAAATACGTATTAGAATTAAGAAACAGATACGAAACACAACAAGAAAGGACGGAAAAAAGTACACCAAACGACGAATATGAAAATTTCGTCAATGCACACCCCGAGGCAGCAGCGAAATTCATTCCAACAAAACTCAAAACTAAATATAGAGTCCCATGGGAAACTTTAGCGGTGAGAGAAAAACGTGCACTAGTGAAAACAGCCGCCAAAAACTATCGAAAAAACCCAACAAACACAAATGCCTTAAAACTAAAAACGGCACCATATCAATTAGCAGGCATATATATAAAGGAACAGACAGAATACATTCAAAATCAGATAGATAAGATTAGAGACTCGGTGGAAGATAGACAATCTAGGATAGCCTGGCAAACAATAAACGAAGTGAGTAGAAGAAAGAACACAGCCAAAGCAAAACTGAAAGCAGCAAACCAACAAGAAAGAATAAAACTGTGGAAACAGCACTTCGAAAACTTACTTGGAAACCAACCGAAAATAACACATGAACCAATCACCAGAATAATTAGTAAACAATTAGACATTAAACTAGGACCGTTCACACAAGAAGAACTCGACTCGGTTCTCAGAAAAATTAAAAATAGGAAAGCTGCAGGGCTGGACGTGATTCCCCCAGAAGTATGGAAGACCAGACAATTCGACGACATACTGCTCCGACACTGCAATGCAGTATACAATCAACATCCGATAGATAGATGGATGAAGGGATGCATACTCCCCTTCCCTAAAAAGGGGGACCACGGATTAGCCAAAAACTACCGAGGCCTAACACTTACATCCATAGCAGCCAAAATCTACAATGCCCTACTACGAAACAAGAAGAACTCGACTCGGTTCTCAGAAAAATTAAAAATAGGAAAGCTGCAGGGCTGGACGTGATTCCCCTAGAAGTATGGAAGACCAGACAATTCGACGACATACTGCTCCGACACTGCAATGCAGTATACAATCAACATCCGATAGATAGATGGATGAAGGGATGCATACTCCCCTTCCCTAAAAAGGGGGACCACGGATTAGCCAAAAACTACCGAGGCATAACACTTACATCCATAGCAGCCAAAATCTACAATGCCCTACTACGAAACAGCATAGAACCCAAAATCGACAACATACTTAGAAAAAAACAAAATGGCTTCCGAAAAAATAGATCCATGACCTCACAAATATTAACCATCCGTAGAATCCTTGAAGGTGTACGGGCAAAAAACCTACAAGCGACATTAATATTTGTCGACTTTACCTAGGCCTTCGATTCCATTCACAGAGGAAAGATGGAACAAATCCAACTAGCGCACGTAATACCTAAAGAAACCGTAGCAACAATAACGATTCTCTATAGAAACACCAAAGTAAAAGTACGATCACCAGATGGAGACACAGAATACTTCGACATTGTAGCAGGAGTACTACAAGGGGACACGCTGGCTCCGTACCTCTTTATCATTTGTCTAGACTACGTACTTAGAACATCGATTGACAAAATCAGAAAGAATGGCTTTGAGCTGACGAAGAAAAGAATCAGAAGGTACCCCGCAACAACAATTACCGACGCCGACTACGCCGATGACATAGCGATACTGGCAAATACACCCGACCAAGCCGAAACACTATTGCATAGTTTGGAACAAGTAGCCGCAGGCATAGGCCTCTATGTTAATGCACACAAAACGGAATATATGTGCTATAATCAAACGGGGGGCATCTCTACTCTAGAGGTAACCCCTCTTAAACTAGTAGACAAATTCACTTACCTAGGAAGCAGCGTCGAATCAACCGAAAAGGACATCGACACGAGGTTAACGAAGGCATGGACAGCTATCAATAGGCTATCGATTATATGGAAATCAGACCTAACCGATAAAATGAAACGCAGTTTCTTCCAGGCAGCGGTCACATCGATACTGCTATATGACTGCACTACATGGACGCTAACAAAACGGCTGGAGAAGAAGCTAGACGGCAATTACACAAGAATGCTGCGTGCAATCTTGAACAAGTCCTGGCGACAACACCCCACAAGACACCAACTGTACGGCCACCTGCCTCCTATCACGAAAACTATTCAATTTAGACGAACCAGACATGCAGGACACTATTGGAGAAGCAGGAACGAACTCCTAGGAGATGTACTCTTATGGACCCCCACACATGGCCATGCAAAAGCAGGACGACCAGCACGAACATACATTTAGCAGCTGTGTGAGGATACGGGATGTTGTTCTGAGGACCTGCCTAGGGCGATGAACGATAGGGAGGGTCAGGGATATCCGTCCTACCAGCGCGACATGATGATGATGATGATTATATATATTTAATATTTATGTATAAATAATAATAAATAATTTGGCATTAACTGACCAACAAGAGATGATATGCCATAAACGCTAACCAACCAACGATCATTATGCTCACTAACAGGATCCATAATGTTCAATTTTCATTAATTCTTTGTAAAATTTAATGACACTAACTAGAAATGGGGAACATTTCTTTTACTAAAATGTTTCAATTGTCATTTTTTTGTTTTAGCAAAAAGAAAAATCATGTTTGACAAAAATGGTTTGATTGTTGGTTTCCCGCCCAACAAGTTTTTTTTCTTTATCTACAATTATGTTTTATCCATTTTTGCCTTCCAATAATTCGAATTTTTTATTTTGTTTTGCTTGTTAATTAATTATTTTTCTCTTAATTTTATTTCTTTTATCTTTTCCTTTCTTTTACATATACATAATCGTGTTTCCTATCTATTTTTTTTTCTATTTTGCATCTATTTTTTGGCATATAACAGTAGTCCATAATCATGTTGATACTTCTATTCAATAATGAATAAAGGATTCTAAATAACTTTTTATAGCTAATGGCAGTCCATAATTATACTGATACTTCTATTATAGGAAGTAATCTCGGATTAGAAATAATATTTCAGAGTGGATAACAGTCCATGAGAATACTGAAGCTTCGATTAATTAAATAATGAAGAATTCTAAATAATATGATGATATTGATGTTCCTATTTTGGAAGGTTTCGATTCTTTGTTTAATGGCATATCAAACATCGTGGGTTATTTGATGTCAAAGACACCCTTGTAGAGAAACAGCAGTGATACTATTTAACCGATAGCTGGGAGTATAATTGGTTGGTTGGTTGGGTTTTATGGTATATCAACCTTTGTAGGTTATTTAATGCCAAATTAATTTTTATGTAAATAATCAGTTCTATTTAAAACAATTCAGTTTAGCATGAGTACACAGTTTCAATGTCAAAAACAGTTCAATTTCAAACAATTCAGTTTAGCAGAAGCACGCATTTCAAATGTAAGTACAGTTTAATTGTGGAAAAAATTCTATTTCTAGCTATAAATTTCTAGCTATAAATTTCTAGCTATAAATTCTATTTCTAGCTATAAACTGAATTAGCTAATTCAGCTAATTCAGTTTAGTCTAAGTACAAATTTTCTTTACACACAGTTAAACGTCAAAACTGTTCGATGTTAAACAATTCAGTTTAGTGTAAATGCAGTTTCAATGTCAAAAAACAGTTCAATTTCAAATATTTCAGTTTAGCATAAGCACACAGTTTAAAAGTAAGTACAGTTTCAGTTTAGCATAAGTAAGCAGTTTAAATGTAAGTACGGTTTAATTGTCAAAAACATTTCTATTTCAAGCTATTCAGTTCAGTCAAACAATTCAGTTTAGCATAAGTATGCCGTTAGTTCTATTGAACCCATTGATATGGCCGTATCAGGTGCTACCACGCCGAGCCAGAGTGGACCTGGAAGCAATGGCAATGAAGGGGTGCTCCGTATTCCCCTAAGCCCCAGCATTACTGGGACCTCACCATCAGATTGTTTAGTGTCATATCTAGGACACTCGTTGGGGGTGTCTTACCCCTGTACAGAGGTGCAGACAGTGTATTCTACAGCTCCATCCGACTGGTGAAAATATCATCATCATCATCATCATCATCATCATCATCATCATGTCGTGCTGGTAACACGGATATCCTCGACCCTCTCTCGCCACTTTTCCCTATCGTTCATCACCTCTGGCAGGTCTTCTGGGCTATATCCCGTATCCTCACATAGCTGCTGGATGTATGTTCGTGCTGGTCGTACTGCTTTTGCTCGGCCATATGTGGGGGTCCATATCTTTCTTAAGTGAACTTAATGGCCCGACTCACTTACTTCCAGCGTTTTAGCCATCATACCACGGAGATTCCAAGTATATCTAAGAAGAGATTAACAGATTCTAAATCGTATTTCATCGTTTAGAGCTGTCCGTGATGACATCGTTGCTTCTGTTTTTGAAAGTGTGAGGGATTTTTATTAGCATTTCCTAGTTAACAGTGGTCCATCATGATACTGGTGATTCTACTTATTAAAGAGTGAAATATTTATAAAATTTACTTTTTAACTTACTTTTCTTGGGGAGTCTCAGTGTCGTGGTGGCTAACGTGTTGGACTGTGACATTGTAGTAAGCGAGTTCCAATTCCGTCATTTCGGAATAATACCCTGGAAAAAAGTATGAACTCTCCAGGTATGGATCAAGTTGTACGACGACTGTTCTTCCACATGGATTGTTTTGGCAACAACTAACCCATAAAGTTTGATATGCGATGAAACAAACAAAACAGACTTCATTTTTCCCATTTAGTTTCAAAATATAACAACTTTGTAATTTTTTTGGAGGGAGATTATTTTTAAAAACATCCTCTCCCCAACTCCAAATTAATAATGTTAAGATCCCCCACTCATTCAATTCAACTTTGGTTCATTATTCGAATATTCAATAAAATTTTTATTGGACTTTCCTGCTCCTTGATTTTATCCATAGCTTCTAAAATCTATTTACTTTTAAGTCCCTTTTACAATATCCAGGAACATTGGTTTTAGGCTTCCAACGAGTTCAAATGATCGCAAAAAGAATTCGTGAATGATTTAGCTGAATGAAAAGTTGAATAATTTCTTATTAATTAAAGGACTAAAAACAATGATGATTGTGCGAGTTAAGAGTTTTGCAATATATTGCGAGTTGTTAGTTTGTGAAGCGCATATCAATTTCCGAATGTACTCCGATGTTCAAACCTCTTTCCATTAAATTCCTATTGTAAAACCTCTTTCCATTGCATTCCTATTGCAAAACCTCTTTCCAATGCATTCCTATTGTAAAACCTCTTTCCATTGTATTCCTATTGTAAAACATCTTTCCAATGCATTCCTGTTGTAAATCCTTTTTCCATTGCATTTCTATTGTAAAACCTTTTTCCATTGCATTTCTATAGTAAAACCACTTTCCAATGCATTCCTATTATAAAACCACTTTCCAATGGATTCCTATTGCAAAACCTCTTTCTATTGCATTCCTATTGTAAAACCTCTTTCCATTGCATTCCTATTGCAAAACCTCTTTCCATTGCATTCCTATTGTAAAACCTCTTTCCATTGCATTCCTATTGTAAAACCTCTTTCCATTGCATTCCTATTGTAAAACCTCTTTCCATTGCATTCCTATTATAAAACCTCTTTCCATTGCATTCCTATTGCAAAACCTCTTTCCATTGTATTCCTATTGCAAAACCTCTTTCCATTGTATTCCTATAGTAAAACCACTTTCCATTGCATTCCTATAGTAAAACCTCTTTCCATTGCATTCCTATTGTAAAACCTCTTTCCATTGCATTCCTATTGTAAAACCTCTTTCCATTGCATTCCTATATTAAAACAACTTTCCAATGCATTCCTATTATAAAACCACTTTCCAATGGATTCCTATTGCAAAACCTCTTTCCATTGCATTCTTATAGTAAAACCTCTTTCCATTGCATTCCTATTGCAAAACCTCTTTCCATTGCATTCCTATCGTAAAAGCTCTTTCCTTTGTATTCCTTTAGTAAAACCTCTTTCTAATGCATTCTAATAATAAAACCTCTTTCCAATGGATTCTTATAGTAAAACCTCTTTCCGATGACTTTCTATAATAAAACTACTTTCTATTGCATTCTAATAGTAAAACCACTTTCCAATGGATTCCTATAGGAAAACCTCTGTCCAATGCATTCCTCTCGAGAAACATCTTTCCAATTCATTCCTATAGTTAAATCCCATTCCAATGTATTCCTATAGTAAAACATCTTTCTAATACATTCCCTTAATAAAACTTCCTTCCATTGCATTCTTATAGAAAAAAAACAACATTTTCTAGTGCATTCTTTTAATAAAAACTTCTTTCCAATGCATTCCCAATTAAACCTCTTTCCAATCCCCATGATGAATTTCTTTCCAATGCATTCCTTAGGAAAAACCTCTTTCCTTTGCCCGATCGGCTGGGGCTGTTGAATACACCGACTGCTTCTCTGCAGAAAGCTAAGACACCCTCCCGCCAACGAGTATCCTAGACATGACACTAATCAATCTGATGGTGAGGTTCCAGTAATGCTGGAGTTTTGGGGAATGCCAAGTGCCCCACCATTGCAATCGCTCCCAGGTCCACTCTGGCTTGGAGTGGTAGCACCTGATAAGGTCCTAACTATGCGTCAAATAGAACAAAATTGTGTACGTATGCTAAACCGAATAGCTTTAAATAGAATTCTTGGCATTTAAACTGCATAGTTATTCTAAACTGAATTGTTTGAAATAGAACTGTTTTTGACATTGAAACTGAACTTAAATAAAACTGAATTGTTTAAATTAGAACTGTTTGTCTAAATGGAATAGCTTGAAATAGAAATGTTTTTTAAAAAACGGTGTATTTATGCTAAACTGAATTGTTTGAAATTGAAGTCTATTTTTATAAAAAGAATTTTGCATTAAATAACCTACAAAGGTTGATATGCCATGAAACCCAAACCAACAAAATAACTCTTCCCAGGGCTTTTCTATTGTAAAACCTCTTTCCAATGCATTGCTATAGTAAAACCTCTTTCTACTGCATTCCTATAGTAAAACCTCTTCCCAATACATTCTTATCGTAAAGCCTCTTTTCATTGCATTCTTAAAGAAAAACATTTTTCCAAAGCTTTCTTACAGTAAAGAGTAACATTTTTTGTAATAATTTGATATCTGCAAGTTTGCGGTGCATGAACGAAACCATTCAAGCCATGGAATAGTACTTTCTATAGTTGGTAGTATCGTGATAATTAGTGCGCTGACCAGTTGTACATTGCTTCATTCCGTGTGTGATTTGAAAGCTCCTGAGATAAACATGCAACATCGTCTAATTCAGAAACTTATGCTTTAAAAGTTCGAACTGGGCCATAACACCTCCGCAGAAACAATCAAAAATATTTATTATGCAAAAAAGCGAAGGTGCAGTTGATCACAATTTAGTTAGCTGATGGTTGAAGGAATTCCGCTTGGATTACAAGAACTTTGACAATCAGGCATGATTAGGTAAGCTTAAAGCGTCGATTCTGAGACTCGGCCCCAAGTGGTAGCGGCAGATCCGGCACGGAGCATTCAAAGAGTATTTGGTGACCTCGTCATCTTGCAGTCCAGTTTGGTTTGTTCGAAAACAACTTCAGTAAAACACATCCGGGGCTGTCGTATTGTCTCATGTTAGCAAAATAATGCAAAACTTTAGACTCGCCCTAGTATTTCAGAACAAGTTATAAAGCAGGATTTTTTTAAACAAAAAACACACAAACGTATACATGCAACCATCCCCACTTACAATTTATTACGTGCTTTGATTCACTCATACTTTGCTAATAATTTACATCCGGGTTCTTACAATATATCTCCCTTTACTCACCAAAGAATGCGGAATTTTAAAAGATAAACATCAACAACAACACAACGTTTCGGCCGCTATGTTCTTGAACGCCTTGTTTTATCAACAGTCAAATCTTTAAAATGATTTACCAGGAGGAATCGTTTCTATCCACAGATAGACAAGGGACACCTGAAGAAGGACCGAGGATACAGCGGCCGAAACATTGTGTTTAACCTAACCACAGTAAAGATAAAGACAAGCGTCTGAAAAATTATAACCCAAATTAAACACATCAAGCCTCGATTTAAAAATTCAGATAGATAACAATAACAGCAACAAAAATAAACAAATAAAATGTCAAAAAAGTCGGTTGGTTGGTTGGGTTTTATGGCATGTCAACCCTTGTAGGTTATTTAACACCAAATCCATTTTATACAAATAGTCAGCTCTATTTCAACCAGTTCAGTTAAGAATGAGTACACAGTTTAATAGTCAAAAACATTTCTATTTCAAGCTATTCAGTTTAGACAAACAATTCTTATTCAAACAATTCAGTTTAGTATAAGTATATATTTTCTCCACACAGTTAAATGTCAAAACCGTTCGATTTTAAACAATTTAGTTTAGCATAAGTATAATTTCCATGTTAAAAACAGTTCTATTTCAAGCTGTTCAGTTGAGCATAAGTATACAGTTTAATTGTCAAAAATATTTCTATTTCAAGCTATTCTGTTTAGTCAAACTCTTCTAATTCAAACAATTCGGTTTGGTATAAGTATATGTTTTGTTTACACATAGCTAAATGTCATTAGAGTTCTACATTAAACAATTCAGTTTAGCATAATTATGCAGTTTAAGTGTAAGTATACAGTTTAATTTAAAAACATTTCTATTTTAAGGTATTCAGTTTAGTCAAACTAATTCAAACAATTCAGTTCAGCATAAGTATGCAGTTTAATTCTATCTATCCCATAGATAGGGCCCTATCAGGTGTTACCATTCCGGGTCAGAGTGGACCAAGGAGCGATGACAGTGAAGAGGTACTTCGCATTCCCTAAGGCTCCAGCAACACTGGAACTTCACCATCAGATTGTTTAGGGTCATATCTAAGACACACGTTGGGAGGTCTTACCCGACTGCTGAGAGGGTAGTCGGTGTATTCTAAAAAAGAAAAATGAAAAGAAAAAATACGCGTTCAGACACAACAAATTGTTATACACCATAATAAACCCTGATTGTCATAGCTGGTGAATTTCAAAAATGCAATCTGGACATCAGGACACTTTAGAAGAACGATATGCAATAAAATTCTGTTTTAAGCTTGGAAAAAATGCCGCAGAAACGTATGAAATGCTTCAGACTGCTTTTGGACTATCTTGCATGAATCGGGCATCAGAATTTGAGTGTCATAAGGGATTCAAGGAAGGCAGGGAGTCTATGAGGGATGATGAGAGGTTTGGGAGGAGTATGAAAGTCAATACACCTGAGTTGATTGGCCAAATAAAGAATTTTATAGATAAGGACCATCGTGTGTCTATAGAGACAATAAGTGCACAGTTTAATGTTAGTGTGGGAACTGTACACACAATTATTCGCGAGGAACTGAAGATTCGGAAGATTTACGTGAAGTTTGTTCCAAGGGTGCTCAGAGAAGATCAGAAAGAAAGACGTTGCTTTGACAGAAGGGCGATGGTCGAGCTGATCAATTCAGATCCCGCTGTTATTGATGCTCCGGTGACCAGCTATGAAAGCTGTGTCTACTTCTATGACTCAGAGACCAAGAGACAGGGTTCCCAGTGGAACCATGCAGGCTCTCCCAGACCCAAGAAGGCCAGATAGAGTAAATCCACCCACAAACTTTTGATGATCCCTTTTTTTGACAGCACTGGCATGATCTACATGTCCTGGGTTCCCACTGGACAGTCAATAAGGAATACTATGTTGAGGTTTAAGGGAGTTCAGGAAGAGGTTCCGTTGGAAGAGGACAGCACTCCTCAAATTGGGTCTGTGGAATTTCCACCAAGACAATGCACCAGTCTACAAGTTCATCCTTGTCACAGACTATTTGACCAAGACAGTTCCTAACCCTCCCTACAGTCCAGATTTTGCTTCCTACGACTTTTGGTTATTCCCTAAGCTCAGAGGCTTTCGTTATGAGACAATTGAGATGTGACGAAGGTCATTGACACGCTCACACCAGAGGACTTCCATGGGGCCTTCCAGAAGTTGTTGGAACAGTACGACAAGTGCATTGCAGCCGGAGGAGATTACTTCGAAGGGGACTAGAGTTTCATGTGTGTACTACCAATGAAAGTGCCCATACGAAAAATGTCTGGAAACTTATTTAATGAGTCTTGTATCAAGAAAAGTGGAAGGAAGAGGACTTGCCAGCATTGAAGACAGCGTTGACGCATCGATACAACAACTCGAAGACAACATAGAAAAACGCGAAGGAGGACTGATTACAGCCATCTGAAGCGATACTGACAACACGATGTACAACAGAATGACAATAACCAGGAAACAAAAATGGGATAGAAAACAACTCTATGAGCGTTTTAAACAACAAATAAGCAACATCTCACACGAGAAAACTTGGACCTGGCTAAGAAAAGGAAACCTTTAGAGAGAATCAGAATCTCTCCTAATAGCAGCACAAAATAACGCCATAAGAACCAATCATATCAAAGCGAGAATATATAAGACACAACAAAATAGCAAATGTAGGCTATGCGATGACAGAGATGAAACCATCAATCACATAATAAGTGAATGCAGCAAATTAGCGCAGGTGGAATATAAGACTAGACACGACTTGTAGGCAAGGTGATCCACTGGGAGATGTGCAAGAAATTTAAATTTGATCATTCGAACGAATGGTATATGCACAACCCAGCAGCTGTCCAAGAAAATAACACACATGAACTCCTATGGGACTTTGACATACAGACGGATCACCTAATCTCGGCCAGAATACCAAACCTAATAATAATCAACAAAAAAAAGAGAATTTCCAAAATTGTCGACTTTACTATCCCGGCTGACCACAGAATAAAACGGAAAGAATGTGAAAATAAGGATGAGTACTTCGACCTTGTTCAGGAACTGAAAAAACCATGGAACATGAAGGTGACAATTATACCAATTGTAATTGATGCTTTTGGTACAGCAACTAAAGGAGGACACGGAAGTTGGCGTATGAGTGGAGACCATCCAAACTACAGCATAATTGAGAACGGCCAGAATACTGAGAAGAGTCCTGGAGACTTGAGGAGACTTGCTGTCACGTAAGCTCCAGTGAAAGACCATCAGCTAAGGCTGTTGTGAAAAACTCTAATGAGTAAATAATAAGAATATGACGTAGACAGAATATAGGTAGCAAGAAAAGAAGGAGAAAAAGGACAGCAGCAATGAGGATTGTTTAGAGACTCGAGAAATATAAAGAGCAAAGAAAGATTAATTAGAGCAGCCAGTTTCAGGAAGAGAATTTGGTCAAAGCAAAATCTGATAATACGCCAAAGAAAAAAAAAGAGTGAGTTATGTGGTAACAAAAAGGAAACGGTTAATCACATAAGAAACAAATGTCACAAACTAGCAGAAAAAGAATACAATCGTAGGCATGATTGAGTGGGAAAGATGATTCACTGGGAATTGTTCAAGGGATTAAAATTTGAACATGTTTATAAAGCTGTTCTAAAAATGAGATGCATAAAATTCTCTTTGAATCTTAGATATAAACAGATTACCTAATCCCCCCACCTCTAGAAGTCCAGTCGGGTGGGCTTGGAGAATGCACCGGCTGCATCTCTACAGTGTAGTAAGTCGTCCTTAATGAATATCCTGGTTATGACACTAAATAATCAAATAGTCAGGCTCCATTTCTAAAGCTTTAGAGTACCCTTTCATTTGCCATTAGTCCCAGATCCCCTCAAACCTGAGGTAGTAGTACCTGATAGAACTCTATCTATGGGTCAAATAAAACTTTTTAACCTTTTAACTGTGAGTAAACAAATGACTTAAAATGAATTGTTTGTGTTAGCAATACTTGAAACTATTTAACCATTTGCAAATAAAACTATTGGTGTTAGATAGCAATACTTGAAACAATTTAAGCGTGTCTTAATAAATGATTAATGTAAAATAGAATTATTCCTGTTTGATAGAAATGCTTGAAACAGTTTAACTGTAAGCAATAGTTGAATTGTTGGTATTACATAGCAATACTTGAACCATTTAACTTCGTGCAAATGAATGAATAGTGTTAAATAGCCATAACTGAGACTGTTTCATTGTGTGCTAACAAATGATTAATATTAAATAGAGTTATTAGGATTAGATTGTTGGACTACTCGAAAAGGCTCCAAAATAAGTTGGAAAAAGACTGGAGGTATGATAGATTAAGGGTTGAATCGAGACCATCCAGATTACAACACTTTTAAAATCAACTGAAATACTAAGAAGTCTGAGAGACCTGAATAGATTTGTTATCACTTGAAGAATCACTCGTTAAAACTGGCGCAAGAAGAAAGGAGTTAAATAATCATAATACAGTTGAATCACAGTTGAATCATAGATCAAACAGTCTGGGAGGTAAAAGTATGAAGATCTGTTCGAATACTCAGTATTGTTCTGGAGACCAGATGAGATTTGTTGTCATTCAGACTCTTTAAACTGGTGTGGAAAAATTCACGATGAGTGGAATAATAATAATAATAATAATAATAATAATAAAATGAAGAAGAAGAAGATGAAGAAGAAGAAGAAGAAGATCATGGAGTCTGAGATCGTATTTAGATATGTGTACGAAATAAGACTAGGAGGGAATGTTTATCAAAATGAAAAATAATTTTGATACGCCTTGATATAAACACTTATTCATTGACACACACAAAAAAGAAATGATTTAGTTTTTAAATATGTGCAATACTCTCTCTCTCTCTCTCTCTCTTTCTCTCTCTCTCTCTCTCTCTCTCTCTCTTTTGTAATCATTACTGAGTGAGAAAAAAGTTTCGAATATGACTTTATGGAAATACAAAGATGAAAAAAGAAATAAATATATGGAGGATGTTTTTAAAAGTTTGAAATCATTTCATAATCAAATAACTTGACCGATTTGATTCTCAAATTTTAACAGCATTTTTAGAAACAAATAAAAACTGTTTAATGTTTTGTTTTGTTTTTTCTTTTCAGGTATAGAAATGCCATTCACTTAGAAAACGATGGCGTTTAAACTGTTAACATTGAATTTTGAGTTTTTTTTCTGAACATGCTGTTAATATCATTTGAACGAGAATTGGTCAAATTATCAGGTTACAAAATGATATAAATTTTTCCGTAGCTTTTAATTTTGACAAATTTCTCCCAGCAGCCTTTGAATTGCTATTTGCTATTGTTCGTTTTGTCTTCTTTGTCTCTGTCTCTGTCTCACAGTGTGGGTAGGTGTCTGTGTCCGCGCATTTTTCGCATTTAACTTGAAAGAAAAGCAAAAGGGTCCCAATTGAAGCTTCTCTCAATTTTTATTTATTCATTTATCGTCAAACAGCGCGAGAGAGGAAAACGAGTCAACAGCTGGAGGCTATTACGACAATTTGTTGTCCACACTTTTAGATTCAAAATGTGCCGTTAAACAAATAATAATAATAATAATAATAATAATAAGAAGAAGAAGAAGAAGAAGAAGAAGAAGGAGGAGGAGGAGAAGGAAGAGGAAATTAGAAGCCATAGTTTAAGCATTGCCACATGCAATAGAAACTTGGATGAGCTTCATGTGGGCAGCGTACGTTTTATGTTTTTTGTGCTGATCATTCATACAATGAAGCAATTGTTTTCATTGAAAAGATGAAAGGAAAGAAAGGTGTAGAGAGAAAAGTAGAATTAAAGGGAGAAGAAAGTCATAAGTTGTTAAAAACTAATTATAGGTACATAGTTTTTTGGAATAAGAAAAAAAAAAGAAAAGAAAAGAAAAGAAGAGTTTCGAATTTTTACGAATTCCATGTTAGCAAGATGAAAAAAAAAGTAGACCATTGGAATTATATTCAGTAAATATGCATCTGGAAATAAGGCTACCGTTCCTACCTCTAATTTTCACCCACTCAGTTGGCGAGTTTTTTTTTTTCTAAATAAGCAGGATATATCCACTGCAGAGTTAAAACGCCCTCCCCCATGACGTAAAACTGCATCTAATAACGAAGTTCCAGATTTGAATATTAGGGTAGTATAGAGTTCTCCTTCATTGCCATTACTCCCAGGTCTACTCTGACCCAGAGTGGTGTTGCATACTACTCGTAGCCATAATCATAATGATATCAATAACAACGGTACAACAAATACATATTCAAATGCAAATATAAAACACATATGCAGAAACAGGCGGACTCTGCTGTTCAGGTACGAACGGTTTTATGAACTTCTGTCTTCGGTTCTTCGACACGAGCAGAGAGACACAATTCTTAAAAGTCTTTTGTATTCATACTATGCTTACCCCATCGCCAACGTTCGGCACATCTAGTGGTGTTTAAGATCTCAATTCATCTCTGCCGGTAGAGATCTGAAAAACTCAACTCTTCGACTCAACGGCCGAATCCCCAAAACTCAACTCTATGCCCCAATGGCAGACACTCAACCGTCTGCCTCCATGGTCTAATGTCAACTTTCAACTGACTCTTTTTCAAAATCCTCAAATTCTCAGGACCATCTCTTCCAGGCATGACATCATCCACACTCCAGCTCATTTCCTGTCTGGGGTTTATTATGACAATGGTGATTGTCATATTCTTTGCGCACAAGTGTAAAACTGCACCCAATGACTGTGCATTTGAATTAAGAGCCGAATAGTTTAAAGCCCTTCCAAACTGAATGATAGAATATAATTAAGGAAAAATTATCAATATAAAAAAAATCATTCCTTAATTATATAACAGTGGTAGTACCTGTGAACGTCTCATCTATGGGTCTGTTTAAAAACTTATAAAAATTAGATAGAAATACTTAACTATATAACTGCATTAGGTTTCGTTTGGTTTCTTTTTTTAATGGCATATCAACCTTTGTAGGTAATTTAATGCCAAATCCATCCTTATAGAAGAACAGTAGTGGTACTATTTAACCCATACCTGGGAGGATAAGGGGGTTCATACCTTTCCTAAGGGTATTTGTCCGAAAGTGAACATAATAGCGCGACTGGAATTCGAACTCGCTTACTACGATTCCGCAGTTCATCACTTTAACCATTAAACCATGAGGAAACCCCCTTTGCATTGGGAATAGTTATTTCACGCTATAATTGTTTACTAAGGACTATTATTATTCGTTACTTAAAACCATCTAACTGGGTGCAAGCAAATGACAATTATTAAATAAAAATAACCTCTTAAAAATTATATAGTTATTAGTATTTGATAGAAATATTTAAAACAATAACACTGTTTGTGAATTATACAACATAAAACTGTTAATTGATTTTACCATGACAAGAAAATCCGGCATGCACTGCGTATGACATACGGGAACACTGGGAAGCTGTTTCACCTTATTAGGTCTCATCAACAATGTATGCCGTGATCTCCCTCAATGGAGATCGAACCAGTGACCACAGAACCTAAACCCTACCATTGAGCCACTGGTCAGCATTGTACAAAAAACCCTGATGTTTTGTAGTTACATTCGTACCTATGCAGAGAACACGGTCATCTCCAGGGCCACGTCATTCCCAACTTGGAGATGCGCATCTCTCTTCGCGTGATCATAACCTCATGGGCAAAGAGATAGATATATATATACTTTTTAAATAGAGGAAGTATAATTATATTATACACATCTGATTAGACCTAACAAGGTCGGAACGACCGTCCAGTGTTTCCGTATGTCTCATGCAGTGCTTGCCGGGCTTTCTTGTCATAGTAAAATCAATTTATTGTATATGTATACATATCACTGTATGCAAACTATTCGTGCTAGATTGGAATCTGTAAAACTGAGCAAGTTTAAAAATATGTAGATATGAACGTGTAATCAACGTGATTCCATAACATCTTGGTATAAATAACCTTAGGTTGATATTCACACAATCAATCAATTGCCCAGTCGGCTAGGGCTGTAGAATACACCGACTGCACCTCTGCTGATGGGTAAGACCCCCCAAAACGTGTGTCTTGATATGGCACTAAACAATCTGATGGTGAAGTTCCAGTGATGCTGGAGCTTTGGGGAAGGCGGGGCACCTCTTCATTGCCATCGGTCCCAGGTCCTCGTTCTCAGGTAGCATGTCTATAAAGATACAATTCTTTGCGTTTAGAAAATAATAAGATCAATATATTTTTCAGGTTTACAATCCTAATTGAAAGTCAGCTGATCAAAGTTCATTATTATCAATCGTTTTCACTGTTAAACATTGATCATCGAACCTTTCTTTTGGTGAGGCTTAGAATAGGTTGACTGTATCCCATACAGGTAAGATGATCCCTAAACGTGAGTTCTCTGTATGACAATAAATTGCATCAGATGCTATGCTAAGGCCCTAGTTCTGGAGATATGGGGAATGTGTTTGGTTTGGTTTGTTTTGGTTTCATGGCAAATTAACCATTATTGGTTATTTAATGCCAAGTCCAGTTTTTACATATATAATCAAATATACATGATTTGTCAATTTATTTTGAAGATGAAATTTTTAAACGAACCTATGCTCATCCTTTTTTACTGTTAAATGATTTCAAGTATTTCTGTATAACACTAATAATTCTATTTACTGTTAATCATTCTTTTGCGTACAGTGAAGTGGTTACAAGTATTGCTATTTAACACTAATATTTTTATTCAACATATACACACGGTTAAATGTTCCTATTATTGCTATATATTACTAACGATTCAATTAAATATTAGTCATTTGTTTGCACACAGTTAAATGATCAGACAAATCTATTTGTAAGAATTCAAGTTAGCCTAAATTATTTGCTTGTACACAATTAAACAGTACTATTTCACCCATACCGGTCCATTGGCCTAGCGGTTAGAGTGTTCGCCAATCGCCCGGGTCGGGTCATATCACAAACGGAAAAAATGGTACTTGATACCCGCTTGCTTAACACAGCATTATAAGGCATGGATCAAGGGTAAAGTGGAGCAATCAAGTGAAAGGAGTAGCGCCCTCCTCTACACCTAGGTGTAGTAGCTACGGAAAAGAGAGTCTTCTTGTCACCCACGACTATAGTCGGCAACTTTACTTCACTTTACTTACTTATTTCACCCATAGATAGGACCCTATCAGATTCTATTACTCCGGGCCATAGTTGACCTGGGAGCAATGGCAATGAAGCGGTACTCGGCATTCCCCAAAACTCCAACATTACTGGAGTCTCAGGATTAGATTGCTTAGTGTCATATCCAGGACACTTTTTTGCGGGTTTACCCCTCAGCGGAGATGCAGTTGGTGTATTCTACAGCCCCAACCGCATGGGCAACGGGCAGTGTGAAGTACTCCTTCATTGCAATTACTTCCACCTTCCATGGAGGTGCCCGTGATGTAATGGTACTATTTACCAACCCCTCCGCTCGGGAAGGATATGACACAAGGTCAATTTTTAAGCAGAGTTTAACAGGTTTGAATTCAGAGTTTTCCTTCTCCTAGACTAGTTGCCTAACCAAGGCTGAAGAACCTAGTCTGTCCTACTATTTACCCATAGTTGGAGGGAGAATAATTGGATTCATACCTTTCCCAAGGGTATTAGTGCTATGTGAAATGCAACCAGTCTCGCCCGTGATGTAATGGTTATCGCTGCAGGATATGGACACAGCGACACGAGTTCAAATCCTGGACCTGACTGATTGCATTTAACATAGCACGAATACCCTTGGGAAAGGTATGAATCCAATTATTCTCCCTCCAGCTATGGGTAAATAGTAGAACAGACTAGATTCTTCAGCCTTGGTGAGGCAACTTGTCTAGGAGAAGGAAAACTCTGAATTCAAACCTGTTAAACTCCGCTTAAAAACTGACCTTGTGTCATATCCTGCCCGAGCGGAGGGGGTTGGTAAATATTATTGCAATTACTTCCACCGATGCATGAAATAGATCTGCTTGAAAATTTTGGTTTTCGATAGGACCATGGGCAAAAAGCAAAAACAAATCTCTTAAGGGACAACAAATGTAAATGTGAATGTACACTGAAAGTGATGTCTTAGCCTCTAGGCATAAAATAGCCCTAAACAGGTTGATATGCCGTTGAAATCAATCAATCAGTCTTTCTTTTGACCAATCGGCTGGAGCTGTAAAATACGCCGACTGCATCTCTGCAGAGGGGTAAGACACCGCCAACAAGTGTCCTGGTTATGAAACTAAACACTCTATTGGTGAGGTTCCAGTAATACTGGAGCTTTAGAGAATGCGGAGTAGTAGGAACTGATAGGGCCCTATCTATGGGTCGAATAGAACTAAGTTGTCTTTATGCTACACTGAATTGCTTGAAAAGTATTGTTTTGACATCTAAACTGCATACTTAGGCTTAAGTAAATTGTTTGAAATAGAACTGTTTTTGTATGTTAAACTGAATTGTTTGAAATGGAACTGTTTTTGACATTGAAACTGTACTTGCACTAAACTGAATTTTTAGAAATAGAACTGTTTTTACATTTAACTGTGTGTAAACAAAAACTATAGTTATACTAAACTGAATTGTTTAAATTAGAACTGTTTGACTTAACTGAATAGCATGAAATAGAAATGTTTTTGACAGTTAAACTATGGACTTATGCTAAATTGAATTGTTTGAAACAAAACTGTTTATCTGTATGAGAATGGATTTGGCATTAAATTACCTACAAAAGTTGATATGCCACAAAACCCAAACAAACAAACTAATAAACATTCTTTCTTACACTCCTATCTTTTCATGCTTTCTTTTTTCTCCTACGCAATAACTTTCAGAGGAGACCCAGTAACGTAGCGGCTAACGTGCTCGACTGCGTCATCGTATTAAGGGAGTCCGAACCCTAATCACTCGATTACGTTTTCTTTCGGACTAATATCTTTGGGAAAGGTATGAACTCCGTTATACACCTGCTATAGGTTAAACAGTACACCTTCTCTTCGTTTAGAAGGTTGACTTTGGCATTAAATAACCTTGACACGGTTGATATGCATTAAACAAAGAAACCCACCGAAGCAAAAAAATAACTTTCTATACTTCATACTTTTCTTTTCTATACATCATTTTTTGTCCAGTTTCTCATTTTGAGTTTCTCTTTTCATACAATTAATTCACGCTTCATTTTTATTTTATTTCAGGTCTCTTTCTTCAATTTAATCGAGTGATTTGAAAGGATTTCAATCAACCGATGCGCCTGCGTTCTCGACTCACCAACATGATTAAAGCCACCACCTCATACCGATGGACACCAAAAGAGCCGCTCCATACCTAAATAATATGATAGGGAATATGCTAGCAAAATAACGAAGCAAAAATTACAAAGACAAGGCTGACGCAATTCACTTATATGACAATGGTTGTTAGTACTTTAGTTTGGGAGACGAACCATTGCAATTTGTTATTTTATCCATTAAAAAAATTACCGGTTACTTTTGGCTTGCAAGTAGAATGGCGCGAATAGATCAAGTAAAAGGTTGTTTTTTTTTAAATAACCGTAAAAAGTAAAAGAGTAAAGCATCCTGTAAAGTAGTAATCAGATATAAACTCGACTGATCGCTATATTAAATAACAAAAAGGCCTTTAACCTACAAAAAAGGAGTTTTTTCCACTTGAGTGAAATACAATGGAGATAAAAAGAACTCATTAAAATATTCCCGATGACACCCGCCACAAAAAACAAAAAAAAAAAACAACAACAACATATAAACATAGCGTTACGGTTATCCTCATATGGAATAAAATCGGTGACATGAGTTCAAAACCAGGACGAGGCTGTTTGCACTTCACTTCGTACTAATGCTCATGGGAAAAGCATGAATCTATTAGTTTCTCCGCACCAAACTTACGATGGTTAAATAGTAGGATTTACTGGGTTCTTTTAGTTGAATAATGAAACCAGTGCAGGAGAAGGAAAACTGAATTCATATCAACTGTAAAACTTATCCTGTGTCATGGGTAGGGGAGCCAAGGAGAGCTCATCCCTCTCCAGGTTTGGTTTTGAATTCAGGGTTTGCCTTCTCCTAAACTGGTTGGTGTATCAAGATAAAAGTGCCTTACTAATTACTTATAGCTGAGGGGAGGATAGTTAGATTATTATCTTTCTTAGGGCTATTATGCAGACAGCTTCATTCAGGCTTTTTTCAAAATACTTACTGTGTTCAAAAATTATTGAGACTGAAGCTGTATTTACCAAGACAGAAATGAAAAGTGATTGAAACGTTAATTTTTTTTCCGAATACGAGATGTATTCAAAAAGTATTTATACTAAATTTTTTTCTACGACCTCACAAATATTAACCATCCGTAGAATCCTTGAAGGAGTACGGGCAAAAAACCTACAAGCGACATTAATATTTGTCGACTTTACCAAGGCCTTCGATTCCATTCACAGAGAAAAGATGGAACAAATCCTACTAGCGTACGGCATACCTAAAGAAACCGTAGCAGCAATAACGATTTTCTATAGAAACACCAAAGTAAAAGTACGATCACCAGATGGAGACACAGAATACTTCGACATTGTAGCAGGAGTACTACAAGGGAACACGCTAGCTCCATACCTCTTTATCATTTGTCTAGACTACGTTCTTAGAACATCGATTGACAAAATCAGAGAGAACGGCTTCGAGCTGACAAAGAAAAGAAGCAGAAGGTACCCCGCAAAAACAATTACCGACGCCGACTACGTTGATGACATAGCGATACTGGCAAATACACCCGACCAAGCCGAAACACTACTGCATAGTTTGGAACGAGCAGCCGCAGGCATAGGCCTCTATGTCAATGCACACAAAACGGAATATATGTGCTATAATCAAACGGGGGACATCTCCACTCTAGAAGGAACCCCTCTTAAACTAGTAGACAAATTCACGTACCTAGGAAGCAGCGTCGAATCAACCGAAAAGGACATAGAAACAAGGTTAACAAAAGCATGGACAGCTATCAGTAAGCTATCAATTATATGGAAATCAGACCTAACCGATAAAATGAAACGCAGTTTCTTCCAGGCAGCGGTCACATCGATACTGCTATATGGATGCACTACATGGACTCTAACAAAACGGCTGGAGAAGAAGCAAGACGGCAATTACACAAGAACTCTGCGAGCAATCTTGAACAAGTCCTGGCGACAACACCCCACAAGACACCAACTGTACAGCCACCTGCCTCCTATCACGAAAACTATTCAATTTAGACGAACCAGACATGCAGGACACTGCTGGAGAAGCAAGGATGAACTCATAAGTGATGTACTCTTATGGACCCCCACACATGGCTGTGCAAAAGCAGGACGACCAGCACGAACATACATTCAGCAACTATGTGAGGATACAGGATGTTGTCCTGAAGACCTGCCTGGGGCGATGAACGATTGGGAAAAGTGGCGAGAGAGGGTCAGGGATGATGATGATTTATTCTAAAGCTGTATTTAGCAAGATCCTTTACTTTAATTCGAAACACTTCCAGCGAACTTTTTCTTACGGTCGAAGCAATCTTCTCTTGATATAATTTAAAGTTGGCTATTGTATTTCTTTTGTTATCCGACACGTTCTCAAATTCTATAGAAGAATTTTCGGCTTAAGAAAAAAGAATACATCGGTCTCACGGAGGTATGTCTGGTAAGAATAGAGCATGATGCATTTGAACAATACTATGTTTCGCAATAATAATGATATAAGTTACTTAACCGCGAACACGTCCTTAAGATCGGGCTTTTTATCAATAGTAGGGCAACCATTTTTCGAGAAGGAAAATTTTTAACTAAAACCTGTTAAACTCCACATAAAAATTGCGTTTGTGATACATCCTGTTAGTGGCAAAGGGTTAAGTATATATATATATATATATATAATTAAATTTTCAAATCAAATTTAATCTAATAAAATAAGTGAGCATGGAAGGTAACGGGACTGGTACACAAATAATTTATTTCGATTTAAAACAACAAACTACACAGCTTCCATTCAAAGTAATCCACATTGAATCTAATGCACTTTTCGATCTTTCTCTACCACACTTCTAATCATTGCTGGAAGGATTCTTCTGGGATGCTCTTTACCTTCATTGTGGCATCTCTCTTGAATGGCTCCATGCCTTCATACGGTGTTCCTCTGATGATCCCTTTGAGTTTGAGGAAAAAAACAGTCACTCAGGGAAGGATCAGATGTATAGAGAGTTATGGTGATGTTCCTCTCGGCCAGGAACTGCTGGGTAATCAGGTCGTTGAGAACTGGTTCATTGTTGTTATAAAGCAGCTATGATTTGTCCAGTCACAACTCGTTTCTTCCCGCGCACTTAGCGAAGAATACGCTGCAGAGTCTTGTTGATTGATCATCTGGCCCTGTGACAAGAAATTATTGCTGCTGATGCTCTTCCCATCAGAGAACGTGATCAACTTGACTTTGACTTTTGATTTTGTCAAGCTATCTTCGACATCGGTGACGTCGAAGACTTCCACTGCGTGTTCTGGAACTTGGTTTCAGGGTCATACTCAAAAATCTACGTTTCATCACCAGTGAGAACTCAACGAATCAAGTCTGGTTCAGTTTGAAGACACCCCAAGACATCGTGACACACGAGCGTGTTGGGCTGTTTCTAATCATTATTCAGCAGTCTTGGTACTGTGACGGACGTTACACATGAAACCAGCCACACTCCTAATTCTCTCTCTCTCTCTCTCTCTCTCGTGCGCACGCTCGCTTGCTTACTGAACGGTTAAAGAGCAACAGTAGCCAAACGAATTGAACCGTCAGCACAATTAAAAGGCTGAGGACAGTTCTGATATGATAAAACCAACCACGCAGGAATGCGACCGATTTTGAACATGCGATGATTTTTTCCGAGAAAGGAGAGTAGCAGAAAAGGAATTGAAAGAAGAACTTAAGTGCCAGTGCTTACAAAAACCCTCCTCCAATCCTGAGAAAAACTATAAAGGAAAAGGAAAGAACAACAAAAATCGACAACCTAACCAACTCATCAAGTATATTCTTTTGTGTACTGTAATGACGTTTGAGGAGAAACTTACATATATAATTCTGGCTATCGTGGAGGAAAAATAGCGAAAACAGAAGAAAGATGAATTATTCGCCAAACTCCGTCAACCGCTAAAGCTGAAACCATCTACACAATGTCTCCTTTGAACAACTCCAAGATATTATCTGCTTCAGGGACAATCTGTAAAATCGAGAAAATATATAAAAAAAAAAAAAAAAAAAAAAAAAAAAAAAGAAAAGAGGAAAGAATAAAAGAAAAAAAGAGAGAGGGGAAAGATAAATTAAAAATGTATATTTAAATTCAATAACGCGAGAAACCTGTTTCAGCTTAGTGCTCTATTTTTCCATTTTTGTAAAACCCATGCTCATTCTCTACCCCTAAATATGTGAATAAAGAGAGAGACCCAGGAAATTAAGACGCGACCTAAACGTTCCGTCTTTCTTATTTTATTTTATTTTTTGTTTAATTGTCCGGCCAAAAGGTAGGACTCTATCTACGGTAAGTTGGGCATAATTCCTCACCTTTCACCGACGGTCAGTGACAGTACCAATTTGGTGCATTTCCAGATGTTCGGTGATGATCTTTCAAACACTGTCCTTTTTCATGTCCAGATTATTTGTGATCATTGGAATAGTCAACCAATGATCACAACACATCCTTTGCCTTACGCACTTGATGTTGACTTCAGTCCTGTTTCCCGCTACTGGAGACATTCTTCACGACTTTTTTTTTTAACCACTTGTGTCACTCAAAAACACGTGTGCAGGACATGGTAATATCTTCATACACTTGCTGAAACATTTTAAGTGATTGGCACGGAGTTTTTGCCAAATCGGACCAAAAATTTCAAGTTTATTTCTAATTCGGTATTTATCGTTCATTCTTCAACGTTCATAGCTGAATCACCTGAAAAAGAGACGTAGATAAAACCACATAAAAAGAATTAAATCGTTAAGGAAAGCTAAGATTACAGTTATAAACTCCCAAGATAGCATTTTAATTGATTGCACGATTCATTTATCTTTCTTTCACCCATTGTTCACACCCAGTCCCGTAACTTTCAAGACTGACGTCATATATCAGGGTTAAGACTTTTTATCAACCAATACTTGTATGTGTGTATCTTAATCTCTCTCTCTCTCTCTCTCTCTCTCTCTCTCTCTCTCTCTCTCTCTCAATATATATATATGTATATGCATGTATGAACGCATATATATATATATATATATATATATATATACGAGGATCGTTAAATACGTTTCCAGACTTTTTTCGTATTGGCACTTTTATTAATAGTACACGCATGAAACACTAGTCCTCTTCGAAGTAATCTCCTCTGGCTGTAATGTACTTGTTGTACCGTTCCAACAACTTTAGGAAGGCTCCATGGAAGTTCTCTTGTGTGAGCGTGTCAATGACCTTTGGCACTGCCTATTTCATCTCCTCAATTATCTCATAACGACAGCCTCTCAGCTTAGGGAATAACCAAAAGTCACGGGGAGCAATGGCCTGGCCTATAGGGAGGTTGAGGAACTGTCTTGATGCCCATCTTGCTGAAATAGTTTGTGACAAGGATGGAGTTGTGGACTGATGCATTGTCCGGGTGGAAATTCCACTGACCCGATTTTAAGAGTGCTGGCCTCTTCCCAAGGAATCTCTTCCTGAACTCCCTTAAAACCTCAACATAACCCAAACCCTAACCATTTGGCCAATCAGCTCTGGTGTATTGACTTCCTTACTCCTCCCACACCTCTCACCATCCCTCACAGACTCCCTGTCTTCCTTGAATCTCTTATGCCACTCAAAAACTCATGCTCGATTCATGCAAGCTACCCGAAGCAAGCAGTCTGAAGCAGTCAGATTCATGCAAGCAGTCTGCAGCTTTCCATATGTTTTGTGGCATTTTTTCCAAGTTTAAAACAGAATTTTATTGCATATCATTCTACTAAAGTGTCCTCACGTCCAGATTGCATTTTTGAAAATCACCAGCTGTGGCAATCAGGCTTTAGTAGGGTGTATTCCAATTCCTACTGTAGCTGTTCATTAAAAGCAGAAATAAAAAATTAGTCGGTCATCTCATAAGATGTATACCAATAACATACTGAAATTTCAAGAGTCTACGACAATTTTAAATGCCTGCACAAAAAGTCTGGAAACTTATTGAATGTACCACGTATATATATATATATATATATATATACATATAAACTCACGCGCACACACACACACACACACACACATATATATATATACAAACACACGCAAATATGTAAATACATACACATTCGACTCTGACCTAGATTGGTAGTACCTGTTCGGGTCTGATCTATTAGTCAAATGGAAATGATCAATCGTTTATTTAGAATTATTATTATTAGTTATTTAGAATCACACAACTGTGTGTAAATTATTCATATTTGATAGGAATATTTCATAAATAGAATTACTAATGCTAAATATCAATACTTAAGCCAATTTAACTGTGTGCAAGCAAATGATTAATATCAAATTAAATATAAATACTCGATTAATAGAATTACAAATGTTGAATAGCAATACTTAAAACTGTTTAACTGTGTGCAAACAAATGAATTCTTACTTCTTTAAAAACATTAACCACAAACTATTCAATTACAAATGAATATATATATATATATATATATATATATATATATATATATATATATTAACAGGATTTAGTATAAAATAACCCACAAGGATTGATATGCCATAAAACACAACAAAACCCAAACCCGTACAGCTGTGTGCAAGTTGTTTCTATTAGATAGGAATACTTGATAAATACAATCACTAATGTTGAATAGTAATACTTGAAACCATTTATCTGTTTGCAAAGAAATGAGCTTTGGTTTGTTTAAAAATGTTATCTACAAACTTCGCTTACAAATTATATATATTTATAAATAGGATTTGACCTTAAATAGCTCATAAAGGTTGATATGCCATAAAGTACAATAGTGTTAAGAGAATACCAAACAAACCAAGAACCAAACAGAGTTCCCTGGGAGTCAAAAGCAGTTGGGGGAAAACGAAATCACCAATATATATAAACTTAAGAAAGCTCAGAAAACATTGACTAAAAATACCAAAAGGAACAACGAGAATTGATCCAAGACCAAATGAATAAAAACAGAAATTCTGAAGAAGATAAGCAATTGCAATTACCGTGGCAAACTGTAAATGAAACGAGCGGAAGGAAAAGCAAAAGTTGTCTGTCAAGAAGAAATACTTGAGAAGTGTAAAGAACATTTCAAGACGATACTTGGAAACCCTTCTGAAATATAAAGATAATGAAGAAATTATCAAGAGTCAACTAAAAATCAAACTCAGACATTTTACAGAGAATAAACTTGACACAGTCTTAAAAGCAATCAAAAGCAGAAAAGGTACAGGCCTTGACAAAATACAAATGCAACAGGCCTTGACAAAATACAAAACGAACTTGACTCAGTCTTAAAAGCAATCAAAAGCAGAAAAGGTACAGGCCTTGACAAAATACAAATGCTACAGGCCTTGACAAAATACAAAACGAACTTGACTCAGTGCTAAAAGCAATCAAAAGCAGAAAAGCTACAGGCCTTGACAAAATACATTTTGAAGCATAGAAGGATATTTGACGGCATATTTCTTCGATTATGCAACGCTGCGTATAAACAAAACACAATAAAGGAATAAATGAAATGCTAAACCCTCTCTTTTCCGAGAAAGGCGGCCTCGAAATCAGCAAGAACTACAGTGACAGAACTGTTACTGCCATTCCTGCTCAGGTTTATTATAGGCTGCTTCTACTTTTTATCCAACCGGAAGTTGAGAAGATTCTTGGGAAAAATAAGAACTTCTTTCGGAGAAATCGACCCACAATTTCTCATATTCTGACTATTCGACGAATCATTGAAGGAGCACGTGCAAAAAAATCTTGAGGCTACACTTTTTGTAGTTTTCTCTAAGGCATTTAGCTCTTTACACAGCGAAAAGATAAATCAAAGACTTTGGATTTTCCCTAAGAAATTATTGTGGTTACAATAATGCTATACAAAAACAAAAAAGCAATTGCTCGTTCACCCGATGGTGATATTGATTTCTTTGAGATTGTCTTTGGAGTCTTGTAAGGAGATATAACACCATTTCTATTTAAGAGCTGCCTATATTGTATCCAAATATGACAATAGATATAATGATAGAAAATGGCTTCCCACTAGGTTAAGATGCAAAAATTATGATATACGCCGTCTACAATGATGATTTTGCGCTTCTCGTAAATGTACAGGTCCAAGCCAAATATTTACTTAATAGCCTGGAGTAGGCAGCAAGAGGCATTTGTCTTTTCGTGAACTCAAATAAAACAAAGTCTATGTTTTTTAAATTTTGATAGTATCATTTCCTTCTTAAATGACAAGCCTCTTAATTTAGTAGACCAGTTCACATCGATAGCAATATCTCATTTAGAGAAAGTGATGTCAAAATATGTATAGAAAAGTCGTAGACTGTAATTGACAGGTTATCGATCATATCGAAATCTGATTTCTTTTAAGTTGTATTCGTGTCAGTAAAACTGTATAGCTGCACTTCGTGTTATTATAACTATATCGGTACACTTGGAGGACTTTAACGAAAATCTTGGAGAAAAAGCAACGTTGAAACTACGAAAGGATGCTGCATGTTATTTCGAATAAATTCTGGATGTTGTACCCAACAAAACAGCAGCTATGTGGTCACTTACTTCCCATCTCACAAACTATCCATGTACGTCGAGCAAGACATGCAGGATATTACCGGAGAAGCGAGGACAAACTCGTTATTGATTTTCTCCCATCGACTCCAACGCATGGATACTCTTGTTCAGGCCGACCGGTAAAAAATTACGTTCATCAATGTGGACACTGGATGTCATGTAGAGGGATGACCGATTAGGATGGATGGCGACCGAGAGACAGAGTGATAGACAGACAGAGTCAAAAAAATTATTAAAGTCAGCACGACTTTATGGTGATGATAATTTCTATTTTATAAAAATCATTTGTTTTGCACCCAATTAAATAGTTTCTAGTAACTAATAATATTTCTCGGTAGACAATTACAGCTTTAAGTAACTATTCTTGATTCAAATGATTTATAATTAAATGTTATCAAGTATTCTTACCTTATCCAAATAATTTGCACTTATTTGTATGGTTTCAAGTATTCTCATTAAATACAAATAATTGTATGGTTTCAAGTATTCTCATCTAATACAAATAATTGTATGGTTTCAAGTATTCTCATTGAATACAAATAATTGTATGGTTTCAAGTATTCTCATCTAATACAAATAATTGTATGGTTTCAAGTATTCTCATTAAATACAAGTAATTGTATGGTTTCAAGTATTCTCATCTAATACAAATAATTGTATGGTTTCAAGTATTCTCATCTAATACAAATAATTGTATGGTTTCAAGTATTCTCATCTAATATAAATAATTGTATGGTTTCAAGTATTCTCATCTAATTCAAATAATTGTATGGTTTCAAGTATTCTCATTAAATACAAATAATTGTATGGTTTCAAGTATTCTTATCTAATTCAAATAATTGTATGGTTTCAAGTATTCTCATCTAATACAAGTAATTGTATGGTTTCAAGTATTCTCATCTAATTCAAATAATTGTATGGTTTCAAATACCCACTAATATCAGTGATGAAACGGGCCACCTAATACGAAAAATTAGGTTATCTATATTTAATAATGATCTTTCGTTTACACACAGGTATATTGTTTCAAGTAATTACCTTGACTAAATAACTATAGTTTCAAGTAAATATGATTAATGCAAATAATTTACTGTGATATGGCATCAATTATTCTTGTAGAAAATATATAATTTTTTTACAGATCTATTTGACCCATAGATGGGACTCTAAAGAGTTACCTGGGAGTTATAGGGATTCAGAACTGGTTTGGTTTGGTTTCTTTGTTTTATGCCATATCAACCTTCATGGGTTATTTAATGCCAAATCCATTCTTATAGAATATTAGTGGTACTATTTAAGCCATAACTGGAGAGATAAGAAGGTTCATATCTTTCCGAAAGGTATTTGTTCAAAAGTGAACGTAATAGCATGACTGGGGTTCGAACATGCTTACTATGATGTCGCAGTCCAGCACGTTAGCTACTTCACTGCGAAAAAAAAACTTCCATCCCAAACTGAAGCCTCGCCATCAGAGGCAATTTTGTATCATATCAAAGACACCTCTTTTTTTCAGCAAGGGGATCAAGGTATTCTAAGCCTCACCAGATATTTACGATTCAAGTATCAATATTTTTATCGTATCCCTTAATGTGAATTTTAATAATATATGTAGTTGGATGGTATAATTTTTTCCTTCTGTAATTTTTCGAAATGTTTCTGTTTCAAGTGTCTTTTCTCAGTTTCGTTGTTACAAGTGCTCACGCAATTTCTAAACGTTTTTTTTTGTTGTTTTTCTTTCTGGTCGTTTTTGATGGCTCTTCCATTCAATTGGTGTGTTGTTTTAAAGTAAGTCGTAACCCTGAAAATGATGTGGCAGGGAACAGCGTTGCATTTGGAATTACCAACCGGTGGTTGATTTCATTCAACGACCTTCTTTTTACCGCGTTTTCTTTAGTTTGACCCACAATTTTCTCCCCCCACAACCTTTTTTCTCTCTTTAAAAACGACTTACTTTTTAATTTATTTGTATTTGTCTATTCTCCTGTTACGCAAACACATTCTTCTTCTTCTTCTTCTTCTTCTTCTTCTTCTTGTTTTTTTTTTTTTTACTGTTTATTTTTTCTTTCTTCTTTTTCTGGCTTTCTTTCTTGATACTATTCTAATGACTTTTTCTTAGGAATCTTCACAAAATCTTCTTCTTCTTCTTCTTCTTCTTCTTCTTCTTCTTCACAAAAAGTTTCTCAACTGTTATAATAACTGTCTTGAGAGGTATAAAGTTTTCATTATCACCCAATCACTTCGTTTTTTTTACAGCAACTAATAATAATAGCAAAATATATTCAAAAATCTATTGAAAATAAGAATAATAAAAAAATGTCTATTTTTCTATTTATTTTTCTAGTATGGTTTCGTATATCTCGGCTTTTTGCGCAGGAGAAGCGCCTTCCGGAAACAGGTCTTTAGACCGTGCTAGACGTTCCTGTTATGCCCATTCAAGTACTCTGTATTTCCTGAGTCAGTGTCAAGCATTTTCGTCGAAAAATAACTTCATCGGAATTCTCTCACATAAATCCAACGACTCCTACGCCTAAATTCTCAGACTAATTTTTAGGTAAAAAATTCCTCTGAGAAGCTACACAAAATGTTACTGAAATAAAGATTATCAGTACTCATTATAAATTATAATACTACTAAACAAAAAATAGAGGCGTTTTGGTGTAACGGTTATGATCGTATGAAATAGACACGGCAACTCGAATTCAAATCTTGAACGAGGCATTTCCTATTGTGCTAACGTACTTGGGAAAGAGTATGAATCCAACGCTTCTCCCTCTAGCCGTGGGTAAACAGTAGGTCAGACTATCTTTTTTTTTTTGGGAATGGCTACCGGTCTAGGAGAAGAAAAACTATGAATTTAAACCCTTAGTTGTCTCCCTTAGTTGAGGGTGACCCAAAGGCTTCCCTTTTCAATAGCTACAACACCGACGTATAGGGGAAGGCGCTACTATTTTCCCTGGATTGCTCCACTTCACCCTTGATACGTACAGTATATTGTTGAGTGTAAAGCAAGGAAGTATCAAGTACCATTTTTAAAGTCTTTGGTATGACTCGACCTGGGATTGAACCCAGGTCTCCTGGACCATTGACGAACACTCTACCCATAAGGCTTTTATTATTAGTGAAATAATTATTAATGATTCATTATTATAATGATATTAATACTTTTGACAATAATTAGAATGTCAGTTTTATAAAAGAAATGTATAAAAATACCAAAAAATCAAATAAAGACTAAATTTCGTGCAAAAAAATTAACAAAAGATAAGTTTGATATTAGTTATAGTTTTCATCGCCACGTTTTCCTTTATAAATAAATAAACAGATTTTTTCTTAAAATTAAATATCTTAATTTATGGACAAGATTTTAGCCACTGAAAGTTCTGTAAGTCCAGTAAAAACTTTTTTTGATACATACAGATACATGACACCAGATGATGACATTACATCCAGTTTTGACACCAACCTCTAACCCAAATCTTTTTGTCCCCGTTTTTAATTCATTTATTTATTTATTTAAACGAATAAAAATCCATTGAAATAATTAAAAATATCAAAAAATTATGTGATGGCTATCAAAAGAGCTTGATTGTTTTTATCAAAAAATTATGTGATGGCTATCAAAAGAGCTTGATTGTTTTTATGTGGTCTCAGCTGAAACACATTTGTAATAGCCATATGACTATTCGTTGAGTTTTTTTACTATGATATATATATATATATATATATATATATATATATATATATATATATATATATATATATATACAGGAATTAAAGCTTCTATAGATGCAAGGAAAACAATATCACGTTTGGATAGAGGAAGTTATCAGTTACAAAACATTAGATGATCACAACCATTGCCTGCCTATGCATTTTTGCTAGCGATGAATAAATCTATATATAATGTGACCATCCTATTTACCCAACCCTTCCGCTCGGGCAGGATATGACACAAAGTCAGTTTTTAAGCGGAGTTTAACAGGTTTGAATTCAGAGTTTTCCTTCTCCTAGACTAGTTGCCTCAACAAGGCTGGAGAACCTAGTCTGCCCTACTATTTACCCATAGCTGGAGAGAGAATATTTGGATTCATACCTTTCCCAAGGGTATTAGTGCTATGCGAAATGCAATCAGTCTCGTCCAGGATTTGAACTCGTGTCGCCGTGTTCATTTCCTACGGTGATAACCATTACACCACGGGCACCTCCCAAATGTGACCATAAGAAAGTCACTACGAAGGCACTGTCTCTTATACTGCCCCGCAATATTAAAGGTGGATGTAGGTGGTATGTCAGTAGGGGTTGAACCTTCACATCAATAATCAATAGTTCTTTGCCTTGCTACAGACAGTAGCAGACCGGCAGGCCACCAAAATGGTTTATAACATGAAAGCAGAGGCGTCTCATTGAATTTTCTACATGTGAAAACAATTGCACCTGTTGCTGTTGCACAATAACGTTACCAAATAGACGTTGTAATATTACTGCACCAAATACGACGTTTGTACTACCACGTGTTCGAACGTGTTAATGACTGTATCACTACATCTTAAGTAGTTGTCGGATCTTGTTGTAACCTCGCAGTGGAAAAAGTCTACGAACACACGGAACCTTGTCTTACACACAAGTGTATTCGCTACTACCATTTTTAAGTAATCGCTGGAAGAAAGAAAGAGAGTATGAAAGCTGAGTTGACCGTGTTAGCAGGACAAAGAGAAATAATATGTCATGAGGAGAAAGACGAAGCAGAAATAGACCTTGAATTTTTTTTTTCGGAGCACACCCAAAAATGGAGGCCAGAATTTACATCTTCCAGGCTGTTGTTCAACTATCTTTACCTCGTCACGTCTTCTAGCCAACTAACTTTTAAAATGCAGTCGTCCCTGTACTTTCACCAGGTATCGGCGGAGGGAACATCCGTTTCCACTGGTTCCTCACCAGCGCAGAACATTTGGAACCTTCGGGTTTTTAGTCATGTTTAATTAAAGTAGTCATTCACCCATGACTGGCTGACCTAAATAAGTGCTTTAGTCCGAGTTACTCAGAGGTCAGCCGGCTGCTTCCATAGAATCACTGTCTGCTTTTTCGTCTAATCATTTTTCTTCTCTGTCCTTCCCCTAAAATTAGCCTCATGTTATATTCATAACTCTGACTTACCATATCACTATTCATTAAAACTTGATTAAACGCTTATAGAGAAAAACAAACAATGTGAGTCCTATAAAGCTGTGGATCAGGGTTTGTTTGTTTGTTTTCTTTGTATAGTCGCATATCGATCTTTCTTATTTAATACTAAGGCCATCCTTGTTAAAGAAATTAGTGGTACTATTTAAGCCAAGGACAAGGTGATGATAAGAGAGTTCATACCTTTCCCAAAGGCATTAGTTCAAAGGTGAACGTAATACTGTGACTGGAGATCGAACTCGTTTACGACATTCTCGCAACCCACTATTCCATGAGAGACATCTGCATGGGTCAAAGTAACAAATCCCGTTCAATACAACTGAAAACCTATGAGATGAAGAGCGTTTGCGATCATTTTATATATTTGAATCGAGACAGTGAAAGATGGACAAGGCGGACAGTATTTTCTGGACAACAATATCGTCATTGCCACTTGTAAAAATTGGTTCACCGTACACAGTTGTTGTTTGTTTCTGGTTTTAATATTATCATACTTACTGCATTTGTGGTAGTTTTCATGAAGACATTATTTTTCGAAAATAAGTTACATTCATATATCATTATAAAGTAAGAATATATTCATGTCATCTTCGTCCTCTACAGTGTGGAACTATAAAATTGTTGCCCTAGAAAAGACGACATAATTCCATTTCCGTTTAATGAAAACCGATTTTCTTTTTTGTTGCAGACCATCTACTAGTTGGCCAGTTGTGAACAAATCCCAAAAGCGATAGGAGCCTTCTATCATGTCTGAAAGTGACACAATGTTCAACTAACAAGATCGGAGATGCGCCGCTGTACAACTCATGCTCTCTACCGATCCAAGTTATGACAACAGGACCATTGCCAGCACCCTCAAAATACAAATCTGGATTGCCACGAATAACGGACGTGTTCAGGGTGATAAAAACAAAGTTTCCGGCTACAGTTATGGTCTTTGGTGTGGTTTCAAGTGAGGGCCACATCATGCCACCACACATCTTCGAAGTCGGCTAGAAAGTCAATACCAAAGTGTACCTGGATGTGCTGAAGAGTGTGGTGATCTCCTGGTGTAATCAGGGGGCCGGCGGCAGACCCTGGGAGTGGCATCAGGACTCAACACCAGCCCACGAGTCCAAAGAGGCCCAGACTTGGCTTCAGAAGGAGTGATACGACTTTGTAGCCTTCTCTCACTGGCCCCCCTCTTCCCTCGACCTGAAACCGCTGGACTACTTCGTTTGGTCATACGTCGAGAACATCACCAACATGACTCCCCAGAACACCAAAACCAGCCTGATAACCGCCATCCGCCGAGTATTAATCGAGCTCCCGCCAGCGCTTGTGGAAAAGGCATGCTCCAAGTTCCGGGTCCGTATCGAGGCGGTGATTGAGGCTGAAGGCGGCTACATTGAATAGATGTCAGCTCTACTACATAATCAAGTTACCTGAATTGATTTTTTCAATAGAAGTTTTAAAATAAAGTTGTAGTGTTGTTTTCTTTAGGACGACAATTTTATCGTTCCACCCTGTATACTGCATCCTGTGTTTGAAAAGAACTGTTGTAGATAAGTTCTTGCAGATTTTCCAATACTTACTCGTCCGTGTGAAGGGGTCTATAGGATAACGTCGCTTATGAGTTCACCCTTACTTCTCCTGCAGTGTCCCGCATGTTTTGTTTTTCTAATTTTAATGGCTTTAGAGATAAGATGTCGGTTGCTAAACAACTGCTGTTTTGTGGGATGTTGCTTCAATGATTAGCTCAATATAGCTCGTAGCATTCTTGTGCAATTGCTGTCAAGCTTTTTCTCCATACGCTTAGTCAACGTCCATGAGGTGCATCCATTTAGTAGTATGGACACGACCGCTTCTTGGAAAAAATGCGTTTTATTTCATCGGATAAGCCTGACTTTTACATGACCGATAACCAATCGATAGCTGACCACGCCTTGATTTATTGCGTATTGATGTCACTTTCCGTAGATGAGACGCTACTTCCGAGGTAGGTGAATTTTTTCACTGGTTTCAAGGAACAACCTGTTAGGGTGGAGATGTTTCTTGTTTGATTTTGATTAAAGCAGATGAACTCTGTTTTGTCCGTATTGACACGGAGGACTATTCTGCCTGTTGCCATCTCCAAGCTATGCAGCAGGGATTCAGCCAGGGCGGGGGTATTTGCCAGAAGCGCTATGTCATCAGCGTAGTCCGCATCCATAAAACTTTGTGCGGGGTATCGTCTGCTTCTCGCCTATTTCATCATAAAGCCATTTTCTTTCATTTAATCTATCGACGTCCGAAACAGGTAATCTAGGCAGATTATGAACAGGTATGGGACTAACGTATCCTCTCGCAGAACACCAGCAACAATGTCAAAGAAGTCTGTGTCACCATCTTATGAGCGAACATTTACTTTTGTGTTTTTATCGAGTATCATTATGGCTGCGATGGTTTCTTTGGTGAGTTCGTAGGCTAGAAATATTTGATCCATTTCTCTGCGTATGGAGTCAAATCTACAAGAGAGAAATCTACAAATAAGAGTGTCGCGTCAAGTTTGTTTTGCACGAATTCCTTCTAGATTCCAATGTATTGTCAGAATTTATGATGATGTCGAATTATTCAGGAGTCTCAAACACGTGACCTGGAAACTTCTTTTCTTTAGCACTCGGCTAAACAATTTTCGGGACAAAAATTTTTCTAAAACTTGGTAATTTGTCCCTTATCCCTGAACCAGAAAAAGATAGAATGTACTTCTATATTTCAACCGCTATTACTTCAAGATCAAAAACTGAAAAGTAGAAATGATCGATTTTTAAAAAAAAATTTAAAAGCATTCATTGAAAACATAAGAATGTTAATGAAATTATTATTCCACCACTCCGAGTAAGAGGTACTCAATATTGATCAAACTTCGGGACGGAATCCTTACCATCATATGCTGTTTAATATCATACTCAGGATGCAGAATACTTGGAATAATCTGAAAGACCCTTGTCAAAATGTTCAGGATTGGAAATTAGAAAAAAATTGAAATACTTCACACGTCACGTCATTAACATTGGTTTGCATGCTAATAATAAAGAATAATTATAACAATTTGGCCATACAAACAAATGGTATACGCACAAACCAAATTCTGTCCAGGAAAATGAGACGCATAAACCTCTGTGGGGATTTGAATTACTAATGGATCGCCTAATCTCGGCCTGACGACCAGACTGCGTGTTAATTAAAAAAAAGAGAATCTGCCGAATAGTGGACTTTGCCGTTCCAGTTGACCACAGGGTAAAACTGAAAGAAAGCGAAAAGAGAGATGAGTACCCAGACCTTGCTAGGGAACTGAAAAAACTATGGAATATGAAAGTGACGGTGATACCAATTGTAATTGGTGTGCTTGGTTCAGTCATCAAAGGATTTGTACGGGGACTGGAGGACATGTGGAGAGCATCCAAATTACAGTATACTTAGAAAATTCCAAGAGACTTGGGGAGACTTGCTGTCACTCAAACTTCAGTGAGAAACCATCAGCTGATGTTGGTGTGAAGAACTCTTAAATGAGTATAATAATAATAATAATAATAATAATAATAATAATAATAATAAGAAGAAGAAGAAGAAGAAGAAGAAGAAGAAGAAGAACCCTGGTTATAAAAGAACTGGTAAACACATTAACAAGAAGTTCCAGCCAATATGAAATACAAAAAATTGCACTTTGTGAAACTGCTCAACTCCTAAGAAGAGTACTGTGAATGTGAATGAACAATATCACCAGAAAGAGGCAGCGACGAACATAAATAAAGATCCATGGAATGAGTATAAGAAACGGAAAGTAAAGCTGAATAATAATAATAATAATAATAATGACAATAATGACAATAGTGGCAATTTCGGACACATTCTAGGTTAACTGCTAACCATTGTTGCTCTTTTGAGAGGCAAGTGGCGGGGATAAAGATTTCGTTTTTCTTGAGTTGCCTCGTCTCGTACAAATCTTTGAAATAGTCGAATATTTCTCGGCCGGAAGTCCAAGTTTACACAAGAGATTTACACGTCACGGAATAGGTGAGGTGGAAGGTTGGGAACAGAAGACGGGACTGGGTGAAAGAGAATTCGTATTCAGGAGAAACTTGTTGATGAATGGCAACCATTCGAGAGATAGGAAGGTAAATGAAAGGTAGTTGAGGTATTCCGTGAACAAACCAACCAAAAGTCCCGCTCACTGCAGCCTGCGCCCCTGAATATTAAAAAAATGTAACTCGACGTCTTAGTTTCAATGACCTTATTCTCCTTTGATTCTCATCTATACAAACAGGGAAGCGGATTTACCTATGAATAGGGAATGACGGTGTATATAGGAACATATGAAATATAAATCAGAAGCAGACAGCTACATTCGTGACTTGAGCGTGTAGATGTATGATTAGACAGACCAGTCGGCTGGGGGGGCTACATTTGGGACTTGGGGGTGTAGATGTATGATTAGACAGACCAGTCGGCTGGGGGGCTACATTTGGGACTTGGGGGTGTAGATGTATGATTAGACAGACCAGTCGGCTGGGGGGCTACATTTGGGACTTGGGGGTGTAGCTGAATGATTAGACAGACCAGTCGGCTGGGGGTGTAGATCACGCCGACTGCATCTCTGAAGAGGGGAAAGACCCCCACACGAAGTGTCCGGGATATGACACCATTGGATGTTGAGGTCTCATTCCTGAAGCCTTTGGCAATATAGTGTACATTCATTGCTATTTCTCCCAGGTCCATTAAAGCCAGGAGCGATGGTGAGGCTTGAGACCCCGACCTTCAGGGAAAGTGGAGTATTTCTTCATTGCTATTACTCTCATATCGAATATGGCCTGGAATGTTAGGACCAATTAGGCTCCCATTTCTGGGTCAAATAGAACTGGGCCACCCTTTAACAGTGTACACGTAAATGATTTAAATTGAATTGAGTTATTAATGTTACATAGCAATACTTAAAACCATTTAACGATGTACAAACTAATTATTAATATTAAATATGATTGTTAGAGAGGAATATTTGAAATCATTTAACTGTGAGCCAACAAATGATTAATATCAAATAGAGTTATTAGTGTTGGATAGCAGTACTTGGAACCACTTAGCAGTGTGCAAAGAAATGAGCACGCTGGCGTTTGAAAATGTTGCCTGTAAACAATTTGTTTACAGATCATATATATTTGGTTTGGTTTCGTTTGGTTTTATGGCATATCAACCATTGTAGGTTATTTAATACCAAATCCTCTTTGAACATATATATTAAATATAGAGGATTTGGTTTGGTCGGGTTTTATGGCATATCAACCATTGTAAGTTATTTAATACCAAATCCGGCTTATTAGATACATATGATTTATAAACATAAGTCATCATCATCATGTCGTGCCGCCAGCACGGATATCCCTGACACTCTCTCGCCACTTCTCCCTATCATTCATCACCTCCTGCAGGTCTTCAGGATTACATCCTGTGTCCTCACATAGCTGCTGTATGTAAGTTCGGGCTGGTCGTCCTGCTTTTGCTTGGCCATATGCGGGGGTCCATAGGAGTACATCACTTACGAGCTCGTCAGTGTCCTGCGTGTCTGGTTCGTCTAACTTGTATAGTTTTCGTGATGGGAGGCAAGTGGCCGTATAGTTGGTGTCTCGTGGGGTGTTGTCGCCAGGACTTGTTCAATATTGCTCCCAACATTCTTATGTAGTTGCCGTCAAGTTTCTTCTCCAGCCGTTTAGTTAGCATAAAAATAAGTAAATTAACTTAAATAGTTTCAAGTATTTCTATAAATCCCAAACAATTCAATTAAACATCCTAATTTATCTATACATTGTTAAATGATCTAACAGTTCGAGTTCTAATAAGTCAACATGTCATTTGTACTTAGTTTAGATGACAAATAGTTCTATTTGACCCATAGATAGAAACTTATTAGGCGCTAACACTCCGAGTCAGAGTGGACCAGGCAGCAATGGCAACAAAGGGATAGTTCGTATTCCTCAAGGTATTACTGGAACATAATCATCAGATTGTTTAGTGTCATATCTAGGACACTCGTTGCAGTGATGCAGTCGGTATATTCTATTGCCCAAGCCGACAGAGCTCATATATATATGTTATATGTATAAACAGGATTCGGCATTAAATAACCCTCAAGGGTTGATATGCCATAATCGTATCGCGCTCATCACTTCTTGTTCATTTTAATATTGTCTTCTTGGAAACAAATGAATCTTTTAATTGTCTTTTCAATGTATGCTTTTATGAGTAAGCAGAATTAAAAAGCCAAAGAGTAACTGCTGAATAAAATAAACAACAGCATTATTTCGATAAATGTTACCGTGGTGTAATGGTTAAAGAGCTGGCCCACGCCCTTAAAGTAAACGGGTTTGAACATCAGTTGAGCTATTACGTTTACTTTTGGACTAATACCCTTTGGAAAAGTAGGAGCTCCCTTATTCAACATCTACAAGGATGGCTTAGACATTAAATTACATGCGAAGACTGATATGCCATTCAAGAAAGAAACCTAACCAAACATAAAAGATATTTACTATGGAACACGACACAATCAGAATAGATAATATTGATTATTGCTCACAAATAATTACAGCTCAAACAAATTTTTATGAAAAGCTCATTTTTCTTCTAAGCCAAAGATACTAGGATTTAATTATTTCTAGTGGACTATTATACATTCCACCGGCTCATTGGCCTAGTGGGTATAGTGTTCGCCAATGGTCCGGGGGACCTGGGTTCAATCCCAGGTCGCGTCATACTAAAGACTTTAAAAATGGTACTTGATACCGCCTTTCTTAACACTCAGTAATATAAGGTACGTATCCAGGGTAAAGTGGAGTAATCCAGGGAAAGGAGTAGCGCCCTCCCCTACACCTCGGTGTAGTAGCTATTGAAAAGGGAGCCGTCTGGTCGCCCTCGACTACGGTTGCCAATTTATTATATATTCCAGACTATTTAATAAATATAAAATAAATACATTCACAGATTGGTTGCTTGGCTGGTTTGGTTTTATGGCATATCAACTCTTGTAGACTATTCAATGCCAAATACTTTATATATATATATATATATATATATATATATAATTTCATTGAATAAATTTAGAGGGCTATTGCAATGCGAAATTAAATTTATTTGAGTCTTATTAATTTCAAAGTCAAACTTCAGCGTCAGAGACTTTATTTATGAATGAACACGATGTTGGAGGATCAGATTTCTTTGAACGTTCTAATCATGGTGTCACGTGGATTGTTAGAATGCCATGTTGGGTGTTATAACCATGGTGGTTCGTGAGGTTTTTAAATGCCAGTTCGGAATAAACGTGACTTCATTTATTTTATTTTATCTTTATTTAATTTAATTAATCTATTTTTAAAACTTAAATATGTATTTAAACATGCGTTTAAGAAAATTTTAAAAAAATAGAAATAGAAATTTAAATAAGATTTTTTTTTGTTGAGATGCAGTCAGCGTATTCAACAGCCCCAACCCCAGCCACTCTACTGTATATTTACAGAGTTTTGATCCTGCAGATTTTGATTATAAATAACTAATAATATCCGTTTTTTTATCATATTTACCAACCCCTCCGCTTGGGCAGGATGTGACACAAGGTCAATTTTTAAGCGGAGTTTAACGGGTTTGAATTCAGAGTTTTCCTTCTCTAAGACTAGATGCCTCGCCAAGGCTGAAGAATCCAGTCTGCCCTATGATTTTACCCATAGCTGAAGGGAGAATAATTGGATTCATACCTTTCCCATTAGTGCTATGTGAAATGCAATCAGTCTCATCCAGAATTTGAACTCATGTCGCCATGTCCATTTCCTACAACGATGACCATTACACCACGGGCACCTCCTAATAATATCCGTTTTTTATAATGTCTCATAAGAGATAAAATTCTGGTAACTTTGGTTTAGAAGGTAATAAACCTTTTATTAAAAGCATTGAGAGGTGTGTACTTATTTTTGGGTGTCACGGTTATGCCTAATAATTTAAGCTTTTATGGCATTCTGTTCTATCAGAAATAAAATTCTGGTCTCTTTGGTTTAGAAGATAATAAACATTTAATTTTATAGATTAATAAGGTGTACTTGTTTATAGACGTTACTGTAATAACAAAATATCTTACCTGATAGGGTCCTATCAATGGGTCAAACAGAAATAAACAGTTTAATTATACTAAACTGAATTGTTTAAAATAGACCTATTTTGACATTTAAACTGTGTACTTATGTTAAACTGAATTGGTTGAGATAAAACTGTTTATATGTATAAAAATGGATTTGGCATTAAATAACTTACAAAGGTTGATATGCCATAAAGCTAAACCAAACTAAACCTAATGATATCTTTTTCGGTTGTATAATGTTTCATTAGAAATAATAAAATCCTTGCATTTTAAGATTTAATTGGCTCAATTGATCAAGTGGGTAGAGTGTTCGCCAATGGTCTGGGAGACCTGGGTTCAATCTCAGGTTGCGTCATGCCAATGAATTTAAAAATTGTAATTGATACCACCTTGCTTAACACACATCAATATAAGGTACGTATCAAGGGTAAAGTGGAGCAATCCAGAGAAAGGAGTAGTACCCTCTCTTACACCTCAGTGTTGTAGCTACTGAAAAAGGATCCTTTTGGTCGCCCTCGATTACGGTCGCCAACTTTTTATCTTAAGCTTTGAGGAAAATTCACTTTTTATTTAAATAAAAATGCTTGGGCTTTATTTACTCTCAGTGTTAAAATAAGCTTTTTAAAAAAAAACAGCAAATCGCGCAGAAAGTCTGAATAAGGAAATGAAAAGAGTTAGTGTCATGCACTTTACAAGTAAGGAAAGGTGTAAAAAATAAAATAGAAGAAATAAAGAAGCAAAAAAACAGGGTTCAATGGTTTGTGGAAATATTGAAGCATAGAAATATAGGAAGGATAGAGATGGCGGACTTTCACATGACTACCCATTCACTAAGTCACTCGACAGGAGACAGGTTAGTTCATTTCATTTATTGGAGAAGGAAGAGAAGGAGGAATTAGATCAGTAGGAGGAGGAGGAGGAAGAAAAGGGAAGAAAAGAAAAAAAGAAGAAAAGAGATGATTGATGATGAAGAAAGAAAATGTATGACTAAAACGAAGAGGAAGAAATAAAAAGAAACAAAAAGTAAGGATACAAATGATCTGGGGAAAAAAGGGGGATAATAACTGTGCATAAAAAAGCGAACAACGAAAAAGAAAAAAAATCAAAGAAAAAAAAGAGTTGAAGAGAGAGGAGAAAAGAGAAAGAAAGGATGAAACCCTAACAGTAGGTCCCTTCCATCTCTAAAAAGTTTATAAAGTTAATATACAGGGGATTTGGAACGGCTTCTTTGTTTAATGGCATATCAACCTTTGTGGATTATTTAATCCCAAAGTCATCATTGTAGAAAAACTTTAGTGGTAATAGTAGCAGATAAGGGGTTTCATACATTTCCCACTGCCATTAGTCCAAAAATTGAACGTAATAGTGAGACAGAAATTCGAAATCGTTTAGCCCGATATATATATATATATATATATATATATATATATATATATATATATATATAAATAATGAATAACCATAAACTATTTGAACTTCTTGGAATTCCACCATGAAATTATCATACAAAATAATCTATTATTCACTCTCATACGAGCTGTGTTTAAAAGTTTCGAGTCTGAAGCTGTATTTACTAAGACTGAAATGAACAATGAATGAAACGTTCATTTTCTTCAAAACACGGGCTGTGTTAAAAAAAATATATCGATATTGAAGCTATATTTACCTGAACAGAAATGAACCTCTAATAAAACTTTATTTTTCTTCAAAATAAAACCCTTGGCATTTGACAAGCTTATTCCAGTGAATTTTCAATTGATAGAAGTGCGTCCGATGTGTAGCTGCTTTGCATTTTTTTTATTTTCGTGGTTCTCCACACTTTCAAATTTTAGCACGGAAAATAATTTTTAATTTAGGCAAAACGAAAAAGTAGCATGGACTAGATCTACTGGGTGTAAAGAAAGCGACGATCTTAATTTTGATGAAATGTTTAATATATATATATATATATATATATATATATATATATATATATATATATATATATATTTATCACTCTGTTCATATCTATCTATCTATCTATCTATCTAAAAGGTATGTCTATTAAGTTATGACACATATTTTGTCATTCTTTATTATGAACTGAATTAGAAATCGTCTTTCTATTCGATCATTGCGAACCATACAACAACAAACAAATTGTACCCATTCTAGGAAACTGTACCGGATATTTTTAACAGACACCATCTTTAGTTATTTTACAAGATCAGGGGAGTAAAGGGGCTTTGATGTCTAGAAAATAATGACATTGTTTTTTTTTTTTAATCAACTTTTCCGATTGGCAACCATTGTTAAAAATCAGCTAATCAATGTAAAAAAGAATCAACACAGACGGATCTAAATAAATTGTCATATTAGGAAGATATTTGGAAATTAAAAGTTGATATAGAAAAATGTAAATTACAACATATTAGATCTAAAAACATTAAAGGTTAAATATAAGTTAAGCTGCCGGGAAATCCAAAAGGTAAATGAGGAATGTGATCTAGGTGGGTGGCTTTGATGATACATTTAAAACTGACAATAAAATTTTATCGATTTTATCGGGGGCAAATTGAAAGATGGTTAAAATGATGGCCGGAAAATTTATTTCAAGGAAGCAAATGTTTAAAAAACACATTAAACCCTAATAAGACCTCATAGAGAATATTCTACGCAGATCTAGGCTCCAGGTTTATGACATGGAGATTGGAGTGTAAAAAGATTATGAAAAGAGTAAAAGATTACAGATACAAGAAGAGATTGGAGGAATTAGGATTAACTATTTTACTAAAAAGAAGAATGAGAGGTGACCTACCTGAAAGTTTTAAAATGATTTATGGAATTTGCACACTTATTTATCATGTATGCCTTTCTAATACAAAATAATTTGAGCGCAGTTGTAGGGTTTCAAGTATTCCCATCTAATACAAATGACTTATAATCTATTATATGGTTTCAAGTATTCATTTTTATTTAATAATCATTTGTTTGCACACAGTCATAAAGTTTCAAGAAACTATTAATAAGAATAATCTTAGTAAATGTTTAGAGCTTCAAGAAGTTATTATTTATACACTATAATTTGCTGTTTTATAGTATCAAATATTCCTAATTAACACTATTTGATGCAGGTGGCTCTTTTTTTTTGTGTGTGTGTGTGTGTGGTGGGTCTTTCCCTTTTGAAGAGGATGCAATAGGTGTATTCTAGGCCTCACCGACAGTGTTTCCAATCTAATACTGGGTTCTTCAGCCTCGGTGCGGCAACTAGTCTAGGAGAAGAAAAACTCTGAATTCAAACCTGTTAAACTCCGCTTAAAAATTCACCTTGTGTCATATCCTGCCCGAACAGAGGGGTTGGTAAATATGGATAGTGTTTCCAATCTAATACTAATTTACACACATATGGTTTAAATAAGAAAAGTTGGCGACCGTAGTCGAGGGGGACCCAGAGGCTCCCTTTTCAACCGCTACTACACCGAGTTGCAGAGAAGGGCGCTACTCCTTTCCCTGGATTGCTCCACTTACCCTTGACCCATAACTTGTGATACTGAGTGTGAAGTAAAAAGGCATCAAGTACTATTTTTTGAGTTTTTGGCATGACTCGACCAAAGATTGAACCGGGGATCTCCGGGCCTTTGGCGAAAAATCTTACCGCTTAGCCAATGGACTGGTCAATGATTTAAAGTAACTACTTATTCTTCATAATAATCACAGTTTGTACTCAGTGATTCGCTTTTAATTATTTTTACCTAACTCTTATAATCAGCAAGCAATTACAAGGTTTCAAGTAACAAATAATAAACCTTCAGTTTCGAGTTCACCTAACATAAATAGTTCTTTCTTATATCAATCATTTGCTTGCAAACAGTTATATGGTTTCAAGCATTCCTATCAAATCCTAATAATTTTATACCTGATCTATTTGACCCTTAAATGAGACTCTAACAGGTATTACCGCTCCAGGTCAGAGTGGAGGTGGGAGAAACTGCATAAGAGCGAACTTCACACTCCTCAGATCTCTAGGACTGGATCTTCACCATCAGACGCAGTTTACTGTCAAAATCAGGACTCCTTTTTTTTTTAAATATGGGGCCTTAGCCCTCTCTGGTAGATACAGTCAGCGTATTCTAAGACCCACCAACTGGGCAGCTGAATTTTAAGAAGCAATCTTGAGCTAAATGTTTTCCTCATATATTTTCAATCAGGGTTGTCAACCTGAAAAAAAATCAATCTCATTACTTTCTAGACCGATCTTATATATCTCGTTTTCACTTGAAATCAAGGGTGTTTGTGTTGCAACGCAAAATACTTGTGTAATCTCACTGGCCACCAGTCATTTCTTTTCTGGGTTGTTTTTTGACTAAAAAGCAAGATCTGTCGCACTAACGGTCGTATGCTGTTCCCCCATCTTTTGCGCACTGACTACCACTTATCTGGGTGTCAGGGGCCGTTGACTTGTGGCATTCCCAGGGCGTAAGTGTTTAGGTTTCAAATCAAAACAGAGTATCAAAACATAACATTCTGGTCGCCGTCAAAAATTTTCTGTAAAGAAACTGCGTTCTCTGATATAAGATGACAGCGGTAAGCTTTGGGAATAGTTTTCAATGATAATAAAAGATATACACAAAACTGCTCTGGTGTTAGACATGTGTTTGTCTCCTTCTTTTTTCTGCATAATAATAATATTACAAGGTAATACAATTGCTATCGAGAATTGTACAAAAAAAACCCAACTTGTTAAGGTTGACAATGGTAGAAAAAGCTTAGCTGACATTGCCTGGACAGATAATGTCGTGATGGGAAAGTTTTCAATCACTCTTAAATACGCACGACCTTTCTTCTCCGTCGTGCATTGTGGCATGTCAGTGACGAAACAGCCTGAAGTATTTCAGAGTGACTGTTTCATGCCTTTTCCCGACGGCATTTGTATAAATTAAACTTATATTGTCTCAGTCACTGATTCCATTTTTACGGGCTCATAATTTTTAGTCAAAACACACTTCTGTAAAATGCCCAAAATTATATTCTTCGGAGTTACTTTCATTATCACTAAAGAGATACGTAGCAAAACGGCTATCGACTTAGGAAATGGTCTCGACGAGTAGAGTTTAAATACCAGACGAAGCTGTTTATATTTCACATCGCGCTAATATCCTTGGGAAAAGCATGAATCCTTCACCTCTTCCCCATAAATAAAAGGGCACACTTGGCTATTTTGCCTTCGAATTGAAACTGGTCTTGGAGAAGGAAAAAAATCAATTCAAAGCAGCAGTAATACGCTGAAGAATTGACCTTGCACCACATACAATTCTTGGAGGAAGTGTTGGGTAAATACATACACTTCTCAACGCAACAAGAACCACCTTGCCGGTGGCCCAATTGGCGAGGGTTGTAGAATACACTGATTGTAAATCGGCAGGGGTGTAAGATTCCCCAAGGAGTGTCCTGATATGTCACTAAACAATCTGATAGTGATGTTCAAGTAATGCTGGAGCTTTGGGGAATGTGGAGTACTCCTTCATTGCCATCGCTCCCAGGTCCACTCTGGCCTGGAGTGGTAGCACCAGATAGGGTCCTTTCTATGGGTCAAGTAGAACTGTTTGACCTTTAAACTGAGTACGTTGACATTTAAATTGAGTGCTAACAAATGACTTATGTGAAACTGAATTGTTTAATTGAAATAGAACTGTTTGATCATTTAACTATGTTTGGTTTCGTTTGGTTTCTTTGTTTAATGGCATATCAACCTTTGTAGGCTATTTAATGCCAAAGCCATTCTCCTAGAAGAACAGTGGTGGTACTATTTAACCTATAAGGGGGTTCATACCTTTCCCAATGGTATTTGCGCGACTGGAGTACGAACTCGCGTACTACGATTCCGCAGTCCATCGCTTTAACCATAACACCACGAGGACTCCCCCATTTAACTATGTGTGAACAAATGAGAAATGTTTAACTGAAATGTGAGTGTTAAATAGCAATACTTGAATACATTCAACTGTGTGCAAACAAATAATTATTCCTAAATGTAATTATTTGTATTAGATAGAAATAAGTAAAAATATTTAACTCTATGCAAAAAAATGATCTCAGGCTTGTTTTAAAATTCTAACGACAAAATGTGTTTAGCAATCATTTAATCAATACGTATAAAAAAGATTTGGCATTAAATAACATACAATGGTTGATATGCCATAAAATCAAACCAAATTAACCGACCAAAACTCATTGTAGTAAAATAACAGTGTTTCTTAAATCTAAATATGATTTTTTTCTACGCCTAAGAGGTAGGTAGAATTCATTATTTAATTTATTTTCTTTAGAATGGAAACAAGAAAAGCTGAATAGATTTATCATAAGTTCTTTATCTGTTGCATTCAATAAGACTTGTTTCCTAACACACACACACACACACACACACACACACATACACACACACACACACATATATGCTATTTTATGTAGTGAAAAGCATTATCTTTATACAGTAACAAAAACCTCTTTTTCTGTCTGAAGATTGTGCCACTTCCCAATATGAAATTTGAGTTAGGCCTATTTAGAGTGACGGTAATCGTCGTAGAAAATGAAATCAGTGATCCAAGTTTGAATCCTGGACGAGTCTGGTATGTCTCATTTCATTAACTAGCTATGGGGAAAGGCATGAATCCAACCATTCGTTTCCCCAGGTAGAGGTAGACTGGGTTCTTTAATCTTGGTTATGATTCCAATCTAGAAGGAACACTTTGGAATCGAACCAGCTTTAAAAAAGAATCGTCATTGTCTCACATCTTGACCGTGACAAAAGAGTTCGGTAATAAATGCATCCGTGAAACTTGAACGAAAAAAGGGAAATAACTATAAATGATTGTTTCTTAGTTTTTATGCAGCTCGACAGCATCGAACACTTTTACTACCAACACTTCTAATTGCATTATATATATATATATATATATATATATATATATATATATGTGTGTGTGTGTGTGTGTGTGTGTGTGTGTGTGTGTGTGTATTTCTTATTCTCAAAAATACAAGGGTTTGTTGAATGACCTGCGTATACACACACACACATATATATATATATAGATATATATATATTAGCTCCCCGATGTATAACATCCTAACTCTTCAATTCAGGTAATTTTCGTTTATTATGTTCAACTTGCCACATTCTTGGATGACCTGATAGCAACAGAAAAATTGTTTATTTTGGTTTCGTTTGGTCTGGTTTGGTTGTGTTTTATGGCATATCAACCCTTGTGAGTAAATTAATATCAAATCCGGCTTATATATATATATAATCTGAAGCGAATAGTTTGTAGTTAACATTATATTCAAACGAGTCTGAGCACATTTGCTTGCACACAGTTATTTGACAATATGCCCGGCACGGCCAGACCCCACTAGCTCAACATCTTAAATCAGCTCATGGCCATCCGATCGTCTAGTGGTTTCTCTCATCTCCGGCCTGGGGCATTTCACATGTTTTAGAAATATATAACAGATATAACATATATAACCGAGAGTGGAAGAAAGATGAACAAACAAGCACTGGCTTGGGTTAGCCTTAAGCGTAAGCAGGGATACGTTTTGGACACTTTTCTGGGATTTCTGTGTGTCTCTGGCTAACGCGAGCGTGTATCGGAGCGAAATTCCCACACAGCTACCAGGAACGCTAACTCATCCTCTCGTGCTGGCCTACCGGGCCACTGGGTCCACTGGTCTCAACTCCTCCTTCAGCAGCCGCATCTCTCTGACCGTCACCTTTACCTGACTGTCGTCAACTCCTTTCGGTTCTGCTCTTGGACCTTGTCTTTCCTCGTCTTCTTCTGGTCTCGTAGGAAATCTCGTGACTGGCACTCACCCACACCCACACAACGAATTCTCACCATCGTGCCACTGTTATATGGTTTCTAGTATTGCTATCCAACATTAATAAGTGTGTTTGATATTAATCGGTTTTCACATGTAGTTAAATGGTTTCAAGTATTGCGATCCAATACTAACAACTATTTAATATTAATTATCTATTTGCACATTGTTATGTTGTTTCAAGTATAGTAAATGATTGAATTGTTTCATTTGATTCAAAGATGGAACCCTTGCAGGTACTAACAATTCGGATCAAAGTGGACCTGGAAGTAATGGCAATGTTGGAGTACTCTATATTCTGCTTCGCTCTGGGACTGGAGCCTCTCCATCAGAAGTAGTTTAGTGTCATACCCTGGACACTTGTTGGGAGGTCCTACCCCATTGCAGATGCGCAGTCGCCGTATTCTATAGCCCACGCCCCAACAGCTAGCAGGGTGGACAGAGTAGTGGTGCACCAATTAAAAAAACATTATAATACACTCCAGCTTCTGAATTCCAGTGTTTTTCGTTCTCGTAAATAGGTTGCCTTATTAAGATTAAAGAACCTAATCTGAGCCGCTATAAGTTTTTTATTCTATGTTATACTGCTTATATATACTTTATCGTATATATTGAGCAATCTCTTTAGAGAAAATACAAACTCTAAACATAGTATATATATATATATATAGCTGGGGATGCAAAAGAGAAGGATACCTGTTTTCCCAAGCGTGAATTGAAACAGCCTCGTCGATTCTACTTGCTTACGACGACAATTTGTTTTGCCGTCTATCTATCTATCGATCTTAGGCTGTTTTTATCTGTCTATCGATCTGTATCAGTACAACCCAGTGCAAAAACTAAGATAGCTGATCCCAGCTTTGTAAGAAAAAAGACATAAACTCCTAAAACAGTACCTTTACGATTACATTATATTTACGTCTACTGCACGACACGCATATCAATAGTCGAGCTGCTTGGAAAATAGGAACGCATAGAATATCTATCTATCTATCTATCGTGCTAAGATCTAGATCGACATCATCTTTTTTGGTTTGTACTGTTTAATCTTCCATAAATATACGTATGCGTGTATGTGTGCGTGTCAGAAAACTGTAAATTTGCTTCTCCAAAACATTTCCACTCTAGTAAAAATTCATGGAAGAGTATTTTACGGGTGTAAAGAAAAAAATAAAATAAGAAAAAAATAAACTGTTTTCATACACGCATGCATGAACACGAACATCTGGACATACGTCAATAAGATTGTTGATCATACTTATTTCTATCTTTTAAGTTGACGTCTTAACGAAAGGGCAACTTGCACGTACCTATTCACACATTTAGCGTGAGATAGAATTCGAAATGGAAGTCACTAATAATACACAATACAAAACAATCTGTACATATTCATTATCTCTCTCTCTCTATATATATATATATATATATATCATTCATTTCATCATTATGTCATGCCGCTAGCACGGATATCCCTGACCATCTCTCGCCACTTCTCCCTATCATTCATCGCCTCTGGCAGATTTTCAGGGCTACATCCCGTATCCTCACATAGCTGCTGTATGTATGTTCGAGCTGGTCGTCCTGCTTTTGCTTGGCCATATGCGGGGGTCCATAGGGGTACATCACTTATGAGCTCGTCCTTGCTTCTCCAGCAGTGTCCTGCATGTCTGGTTCGTCTAACTTGGATAGTTATCGTGATGGGAGGCAGGTGACCGTATAGTTGGTGCCTTGTTGGGTGTTGCCGCCAGGACTTGATCAATATTGCTTGCAACATTTTTGTGTAATTGCCGTCTAGCTTCTTCTCCAGCCGTTTAGTTAGCGTCCAAGTAGTGCATCTATATAGCAGTATCGACACGACCGCTGCCTGATGAATACATATAAATATGTACACACATATATACCTGCTTTAATCAAGCATCTATTGCTTTGTGCTATGCTGTGTTGTGTAAGCTATATTGCTTTTCAATGGCGAGAATATAGTGTTGAAAGCTTTGGAAAGTGTGATACAGGAATTTAATGGTAATTTTTTAAAGATTCCCTTCCCAACATGTCCACAATATTACGTTCAGCTTATTGAAAGCGTGAAAGTCGGAGTTCGCAGAGTTGAAGAAGATCACCAGCCATCTTTATAAACAGTTCGAAGTTCGTATGGGTCACGGTATATATATGATATACCCAGAAAGCTTCTTCTGAAGGATGGACTGCTTGCAGCTACTGTTTTCAGGATAAGTTAAATTATGTTAGTTAAAATAAAACCATGAAAAAGTTTCAGTTCTTTTTTAAAACTATCTATCTATCCATCCATACACACACACACACACACATATATATTTATATTTATATACAAGGATTATTAAATAAGTTTCCAGACTTTTTTGTATGAGCACTTTTATTAATAGTACACATATAAAACTCTAGTCCCCTTCGAACTAATCTCCTCCGGCTGCAATGCACTTGTACCGTTCCAACAACTTCTGGAAGGTCCCATGGAAGTCCCCTTGTGTGAGCGTGTCAATGATCTTCGTCACAGCCTCTTTCATCTCCTCAATTGTCTCATGACGATAGCCTCTGAGCTTAGGGAATAACCAAAAGTCACAAGGAGCAAGGTCTGGACTATAGAGAGGCTGAGAAAGTGTCTTGATGCCCATCTTGCTCAAATAGTCTGTGACAAGGATGGAGTTGTGGACTGGTGTATTGTCCTGGTGGAAATGCCACTGACCCGATTTGAAGAGTGCTGGCCCCTTCCGATGGAATCTCTTCCGGAACTCCCTTAAAACCTCAACATAGTAACCCTAACCCTAACCCTTTGGCCAATCAACTCTGTTGTATTGACTTATTACTCCTCTCACACCTCTCATCATCCCTCACAGACTCCCTGCCTTCCTTGAATCCCTTATGCCACTCAACAACTGATGCTCAGGATTCATGCAAGATGGTCGAAAAGTAGTCTGAAGCATTCCATACGTTTCTGTGGCAATTTTTCCAAGTCTAAAACACAATTTTATTGCATATCGTTCTTCTAAAGTGTACTCACGTCCAGATTGCATTTGTGAAATTCACCAGCAGTGGCAATCAGGCTTTAGTAGGGTGTATTCCAATTGCTTGCTGTAGCTGTTCATTTGAAGCTGAAATCATAAAAATTTGTCTGTCATCTCATAAGATGTATAGTAATAATATACAAAATTTTCAAGAGTCTACGACAATTCTAAATGCCTGTACAAAAAAAATCCCTGGAAACTTATTGAAGGCACCACGTATATATATATCTAGCACGTCACTGCGGCATTGCACATCATAGCCGTATTGAACATTCATTAAATCCAGGGTCCCTTGCGACAAGTGATAGGGACAGCGGGAATAAAAATGGTTTATATTTTTAAGTTGGTTCACATGAGAGACCAAGTAAATTTTAGGAAGGTTTGGTTTATTTTGGCTTGATTTGGTTTAGTTTATTGACATATCGACTCCTTATGGGTTATCTAAAATCGAAATTGGATTCATTCATAAATGATTTATTTAAATCATAAGAATATTTTCAATGTACCATTTTTAAGTACCGGCTCATTGGCTTAGTGGGTCGAGTGTTCGCCTGATGGTCCGAGAGACTTGGGTTCAATCCCAGGTCGAGTCATACCAAAGACTTTTAAAAATGGTACTTGATACCTCCTTTCTTAGCACTAAGCAATATAAGGTACGTATCAAGGGTAAAGTGGAGCAATCCAGGGAAAGGAGCAGCGCCCTTTCCTACACCTCGCTGTAGTAGCTATTGAAAACGGAGCCGTCTGGTCACCCTCGACTACGGTCGCCAACTTTACTTACTTACTTATCATTTTTAAAAAATAACTTTTTTTTATTTGTAATCATTTGCACACAGTTATCAGATATTAAGTATTTTTGTCAACTACAAATAATTTGTATGTAGTGAATGGTTTCAGGTATTCTATCTATGCATTTATATGGTTTAAAGTAACTATTTAATAATTATCATTTGTTTTCCCACAGTATAAAGTTATCTAGTTATTCATTCTAATCCTAACTCAGTCGGCTGGGGCAGTAGAATGAACAGACTGCATCGCTACAGAGGGGTAAGACTCCTCCAAAGAGTGTCCTTGATATAATACTAAACAATCTGACCGGAGTGGTAGCATCTGATACGGTCCAATCTATGGGTTAAATAAAACTGTTTAACATTAAAACTGATTGCAAAGAAAGGACTCGAATTGTTTGAAAAAGAACTATTTGATCATTTAACTATGTGTAAAGAAATGATTGATGTTTAATTGAATTGTTTGTGATAAATAGCAATTCTTAGAAACATTTAACTATGTGCAAAAGAATGAGCTCAGGGTTATTTAAAAATGTGTTTACAAATCATATATATTCAATACATATGTATAAAGAGGATTTGGCATTAAATAACCAACAATGGTTGATATTCCATAAAACCCAACCAAACCAAATCATATATATTCAATACATATGTATAAAGAGGATTTGGCATTAAATAACCTACAATGGTTGATATGCCATAAACCCCAACCAAAACAAATCATATATATATATAATACATATGTGTAAAGAAGATTTGGCATTAAATAACCTATAATGGTTGATATGCCATTAAACCCAACCAAACCAAATCCTATAAATTTAATATATATGTGTAAAGAAGATTTGGCATTAAATAACCCATAATGGTTGATATGGCACAGAAACAAACCTTCACACAATCAAATCTCAATAATTTTCAAACAGATCTATTTTACCCATAGATAAAAGCCTTACTTGGGAGTCAATGAATGATTACTAAAACCACTTCAGGGCCCCAGAACTTGTGCCTTATCATCGGACAAATACTTTTAAGGGGAAGGGTAGCTCCCATTAGTCTTTCTTGATTATAAACCTTATATATATATATATATATATCATCATGTTAGACGAACATGGACCCCCACACTTGGCCGTGCAAAAGCAGGACGACCAGCACGAACATACATTCAGCAGCTATGTGAGGATACGGGATGTTGTCCTGAAGACCTAGGGCGATGAACGATAGGGAGGAGTGGCGAGAGAGGGTCAGGGATATCCGTGCTACCAGCGCGATATGATGATGATGATATATCATCAAGTCATGCTGACAGTACCGGATTCCCTTACCATCCGTCACTATCATCCGTCGTTACTAGTAGGTTTTCTAGGCTTCATCCTGTGTCCGTTCAGAGCTTGTCGGCCAACATTGGCAAGTCCATATATCGCAGTCTATAGGAGAACGTCGCTTATGAGTTTGTCCTTACTTCTCCAGCAGTGCCCAGCATGTCTTGTTACTGGAATGTCTTATTACTCTAACTGGAATGGTTTGTGAGATGGGAGGTAGATGGCCGTACTCATGATATTTTGTTGAGTGTTGCTTTTAGAATTCTTTCAAAACAGCAGCTACTATTATTTGCATGAAAAAAAATTATATATATATCGGGTAGTGTAATGTTTAGCAAGCTTGACTAGCAAACCTGCAAGAGTCTCACTGGGTGACACATTCATTCGGCCTTGTGCCACATCTAAGCAAAAAGCATAGTAAATTACTATATGTATATGGTTTGTTTGTTTGATTGATTGGTTGGTTGGATTTTATGGCATATCAACCCTAGTATGTCATATAATGACAAATCATATTTCCACACACAAATACAAAGGTTACTGCTTAGAAAGGATATCGTCAAAATTACATACTATTTTCAGTACACATGTACTGTTATATTTACTCGAACTTTTGGGTGGTAGTTCACACACACACACACATATATACATATATATGTGTGTGTGTGTGTGTGATGCTATTTAAGATTTTTTTTATTCTTCTGCTATTTTAAAAGTTTAAAAGAAAGAATTTTCCCCAGAGGAAAGCTTACTCGTATTTTAACAAAAACAAAAAAAAAAACAAAAACAACATTTCAATGCGTGGGAGGTATTGGTGCCAGTGGCAGTGGGTGAGATGTGGGTGGTTCTCTGGAATGCAAATATAAACAAACCAACAGCCGGGGAAGAAAACGATGAGGGTATAGAAAGACAAAACATTCATTTTATGGTAGGAATTGAAAAGAAGTGAAGAGAGTGTTGTATCGGGTCGTTCTTGACGTGAAAGGAAAAAAATCTGCGCAAATAAAAAACAAAAAATAAAAACAAATATTATCCATTATACATTGTAAAACGATATCCTTCGTGACAAAAAGCCGAATTAGAGGAAATAGTTTCAAAAATGTCAGTTTAATTTTTTTTCTAAAAACGTCTTTTATGGCGTACAAAACAATAAAATGAAACACCTTGAAATAAACATTGACTTAACCTTCATAACAGAAAAGAACTGTCGCAGAAGGTATATTTGTGACAAAATGATCGATCATCCTGAATAACTTCACTTATTTTTTTATTAATATTGTTCTTTTTTATTTAACAATGTAACGACTTTATACTATATTAGACGAGAAGCAAACGATACCCGGAGGAAACTAATACTGATTAAGAATACGCAGATGGTCTAATGCTTCTTGCAAATATACCTGCTCTAGCCGAATCTTTGCTGAATAGTCCGGAACAGGCAACAAGAAGCATTCGTCTCTATGTGAGTTTTTAAAACAATGAGTGGATGTGTTTTAATTATGATGGTGCCATCTTCTCATTAAATGAAAAGACTCTGGAATGAATAAACCAATTTATATTCCTCGTTGGCAATATCTCATCTACTGAAAACCATGTCAGCATATGTATTGAAAAACATGGACAGCTATTGATTAGTTATCGACCATATGGAAATCCGTCCTCGCTTATGAAATATAACGAAAATTCTTTCAAGCTGTAACCGTGTCCGTACTATTGTATGGCTGCACTACTTGGACGCTAAATGTTAACTGCATTAGGATGCTATTAACAAATCCTGGAAGCAGTACCAAGCAAAACAGCAGCTGTATTGCTACTTACCCCCATCTCAAAAACCATCCTAGAAAGTTTGATTGGTTTGCATGTTAGAGCATATCAACCATTGTGTGTTATTTAATGCCGCATCCTCTTTACATATATATATATATATATATATATATATATATATATCATCGTCATCATCATGTCGCACTGCCAGCACGGATCTCCCTGACCCTCTCTCGCCAACCGTCTCAATCGTCCATCGCACCCGGGAGGTCTTCAAGACTATATCCTGTATAGGCACAGACCTGTTGTATATAGGTTCTAGCTGTACATGTGAAGGGGTCCACAGGAGTATGTCACTTATGAGTTCGTCCTTACTTCTCCAGCAATGTCCCGCATATCTGGTTCGTCTAACTTTGATAGTTTTCGTAATGGGTGGCCGTACAGCTGCTCTTTTGTGGGGTGTTTGTTGGTAACTTTATTTTTAAACGGTTTGTAATAGTTCACTTGTTTGCATACTGTTAAACGGTTTCAAGTATTCCTATCAAATGCTATTATTTCTATCTAATATAAATCATTTGTTTGCATACAGTTTAATAGTTTTGAGCGAGCTCTGCTATTCAAATGTATATTTTCTTTCATTTTTTTAAGTAGAGGAATTATATTGTGAATTGAATTACCATGACTAGAAAATCCGGGTGACATTCAATTCACAATATAATTCCTCTATTTAAAAAAAAAAGATAATGTACATCTATATCCTTACCCTTGAGATTATAATAATTACGCGGATGCGTATTTCCAATCCTCCTGGAAAGACGTGGCCCTGGAGGTAACCGTGTCCTCTGTAAAGAATACGGATGTAAGTTGCAAGATACATTCAGGTTAATTGGCCGCGCAATTACCACGACTAGTTGATTTGGCATCACTTGTGTGCGATGTGGGCAACTGACTCAGTGGTAGAGTTCCGGCTCTGCTTTCTGTGGTCACTGGTTCGATCTCCAGTGGGGGAGATCACGGTAAAACACTGGTGATTAGACCTAATAAGGTCGAAATAGCTGTCCATTGTTCCCGTATGTCGCGCGCAAGTGTTCGCCGGATTTTCTGGTAATTTAATTTTAGTAATTCGTTTTTATCAAGTATTCCTATGTAATATGAATGATTTGCACACAGCTGTCTAGTTTCAAATAACTAATAATAAAGTAAAATTGGCAACTGTAGTCAAGGGTGACCCAAAGGCTCCTTTTCGATAGCTACAACACCAAGGTGTCGGGGAGAGCGCTACTCCTTCCATTGATTGCTCCCCTTTACCCCTTGATGTTTACCTTATAATGCTGAGTGTAAAGCAAGGCTGCATCAAGTATCATTTTTTGAGTCTTTGGTATGACTCGACCTAGGATTGAACCCAGGTCTCCCGGTCCATTGGCTAATACTCTAACCGTTATATGCCAATATTCGGTATCTAATAACTAATAATAGTAAATTATTAAAAAGTTCTATTTGATCAATACGTGGGACCCAAACATGTACAACCCCTCTGGTTAAGAGTGGACTTGGGAGCAAAAACAAGGAAGGAGTACTCCACGTCCCCTTTGAGGTCAAAGACTCTAACATTACAATAAAATTCAATTTAGAGTCATACCGAGGACATTGGTTATGAGAGTCTTCTTACTTTGCAGAGGTGCAGTCGATATATTCTACAGCCACAGCCGACAGGACGGATCTATGAAAGGTGAGAAAGACATGCTAGGCACTGCAGGAATAGGAGAAAACTCATAAGTAACAACATCCTAGGGACGGATAGAGTGAAATGTTCAAGAGAATCTGTACCGTCGGCATACCTTAATGATGATGATGATCATTTATCGAATCTTATAATGAATTCAGAAGAGTATATTTTCCATTGACAGACAATTTGAAGCCGATCGAACAAATTTCCTTTGCGTACTCATTGAAACTGAAGAAAGAATCTAGCCTCCAAAATTATCCCTTCTAAGAAAATGAAGGCTTTCGTTAAGTGATGTTTTTTTTAACATTAGATTACAAATAGCAGGAAGTGATGATTCTGCTAGACGTAACAAACCATGTGTAATTTAGATTTACAAAATTCAAAAGAATAAACATCTTACAAAAATTATCATTTGCATTTAATTAAGCATTTACTAGTTTTATAGGTAGTTCATCAAACTGAAGATAAATGATAATCAAATAAGATAATTTTGTTGCTAAACGGTTATCGTCATAGGAAGTGGACTCGGCGAACTAGGTTCAAATCTGGACTAGGCTACGTGCATTTCACTTTTACACTTATACTATTTGAATTCATCCCTTCTTCCTTCCATGAAATTTTAGACTGAGTGTATTAACCCTTTTCGGACCATTTAACGCCGAATTATGTTATTTTGATAAAAGTATGAAACAATTCAGTTTAGTATAAGTATAGTTTGCTTGTTTACACACAGTTAAATGTCAAAACAGTTCTATTTTAGACAATTCAGTTTAGCATAAGTTCGCAGTTAATATGTCAAAACAGTTCTATTTCAAACGATTTAGTTTAGCGTAAGTATGCAGTTTAAACTTCAAAACAGTTCTATTTTAAAGAATTCAGTTTAGCATAAGTGTTATATAATTACGGAATAATTTTTTTTATATCAATCATTTTTTGTTAATTATATTTTATCATTCAGTTTGGTCGGGCTTTGAAATATTCTTTGAACTATTCCCCTCTTAGTTCAGGTGCACAGATATTTGGTACAGTTTACGCTCACGCGCAGAGGATATGACAATCACAATTGTCATAATTAACTCCAGATAGGAAATGAGGCTGGAGTGTGAATGACGTCATGCCCGGAAGTGATGGGCTGAGAATTTGTAATTTTGAAAAAGTCGTCAGTTGGGTTTTTACTGTGGGCTAGTCAAGTTGGGTCTCGGTTGTGGGCCAGTGGAGTTGGTAGTTTACAGGGGACCAGTCCAGTTGGTTGCCGAATGGGGACCGGTCGAGTTGGTAGTCGATTTGGGCCATGTAGAGGGACAGTAGAAGTTGAGTTCCGACCATGTTATAGAGAAGTTGGGGTTTCGACCGTTGAGGCATACGGTTAAGTTTTTCGGGTCCCGACAGGTGAATATGAAAGGAGATCTAAAACTCCACGAGAAATTTCAACCTCTTGCACAATTCCCAGTGAATTAACTTTTCCCATCCAGTCGTGACTAGTGTTATAAACCACGGTAAATTTAATATAGGTGTCTAGGGGTAGACTTAGTCCTACGCAGTCATAACATAAAATAATTCGTACGCAAAATAGTCAAATAAAAATAGAGGTTTGTAAATACTAACGAAAATTTATTTACAGGCAATGTACAGGGGACGAAAGCATACAAAGGCTAAAACAAAATAGTGACACGTGGACAGGAAGAAGTAGAACATAGGCTATAACCAACATGAAATGTATTTTGGATTAAAAATGAGAAGATTATTCAAAGTCTGGCCAGCGAAAACAAACACAATAAAACCCGAATAAAAAAGTTGAATACAGCAAGTAAAAAGGTTACCGTTATGTTTCCTTTCCTAGGAAAAATCTCAGTGACGTCTTACTCTGTTCGAGGCCGGAATCATTCTAACTAAACTTTCAGAGACACAAGCGTCACCTGACCAAAATAGTAGTAATCTCAATTCAAAGGACAAGGTCAAAAAAAGGGGCTGAGGGAACAACAATGAGCCATGCAAGATAGTATTCAAAATGACCCAGATCAAAAAGGCAAGGAAAAGTTCACTATTAGTTCCCTGAGGAGACATGAAGTCTACTCCCAAGGCCAAGTTGAAAAGGGAGCCCTAGGAGGTAACACTAATATAATATCTTTGCGCTAATTTACTGCATTTGCTAATTTTATGAGTGATCATTTCATCTCTGTCACCACATGATTCACATCTGCTATTTTGTTGCGTCTTGTCTACTCTTGCTTTGATAAAGTTAGTCCTTATGGCGTTATTTTGTGCTGCAATCAGAAGAGATCCGGTTTCTCTCTTGAGGTTTCTCTTTCTTTGCCATGTCCATGTTTTCTCGAGTGAGATGTTCCTTGTTTATCGTTTAAAATCTCCATACAGTTATTTTTCTATCCATTTTTTGTTTTCGTTTTTTTTTTTTTTTCATATCTTACTAAAGGTTTTTCACAGGTCTTTGATTGGCAGTGTGACGGCAAATTCTTTAAAATCCCAAAACGGGACTTTAATTTCGCACGTGTGAAGACGGGGCAGACTGGCACTTGATCCCTCGTAGAATAAGTCGTAATTCAGAGTTTTTTCCTTAGGCATATAGGAACTGGCATATTATGTGGGGGATTAATATATGGCTAGACTGACCGCCGCTGGCAAGGGGTTCCAAATTCCACACTATACACTCACCCACCAAGGCCACTAGTCTTCCTCTCCGAGAACAATGGAAGATATGGACCTCTAGGTTTAGACGTAATAATACTAATTATAGTAGTCGGCAATTCCGGTTTCCCGTGTGATATTTTAAAGGAATTTATAGTACAATTTTTAGCAAGATAACATAAGGCGACGTGAAGCTGGAAAAGAAACATAAAATAACAAATTCGTAGCAGACGCTACCAATAACAACTTCAAGCACGTGGGAACATTAAAATGTATCAATCTTTTTTACTACACATTTATATACACCTTCAACGTGTCAAATATATCATACATGAATAGTGCATGAACACAAATGTCTTTCTTCTTTTCTTTTCTTTCGTTTTCCGTCTTTCTTCAAATTGAGAGAGAGAGAAAGAGAGAGAGAGAGGGGGGGTATATGAAATTAGGTATAAGGAGAAACAGTCCCAAAGTTACTTATCTTATTTAGATGGATTCCTGTGAAGAATCTTTCTTCTTTTACGGGCTGACAGACATTATCTTATTTTTTTAGTACTTGCTAGAAGATATTTGTCGTCTTCTTTTACCCGGAGTTCTTGGCTTTAGTTCCCACCATCACGAACCCTATCCAACAACTGATTTTTCTCCTTTCTTTTTTTTTCGCTGACGGGAAGAAGGTGCCACTTCCGCTTTAGGGTCCCAGCCAATCGTTTGGCTTCTACCTTATCCCCCCCCGGGTCAGGCGATTTTTTTAGGGCTACTTGATGTCACCCAAGTCCCATTCTTTTTCCATCAGGTCACCAAGTACAATCATCTGTTTTTCCATTCTGACTTGGATTTGTTACTTTGGGATTGACCCACATTCTTTCTTAACGGTTATTCTTTGACGGCTTGCTACTGTTAATTCGAACACGAGGATAGTAGTAATCTTATTTCTATCGTCTCAGTGGGACACCACGTGACAGCAGCAAGTTTCCTCATCTCCCCAGGAGTCTTTTCTGTATTCAAGCTGAATTCAGCGGTTCTGTAGTTTGGACTCTCTCGACTTTCCTCAGATTTCTGTTTCTCAGATCTCTTTTCCAGGCTTTGGAAATTGTTCCAAGTTTTCTAACTATGATTAGAATTTTTGTTAACTTTATGTTCCACAACTTTATTAATTTTGCGTTAAGAGTTAACATTCTCTGTCATCAAACGACCCAAAGATTATCGAATTCGCCTTTTAGATGTAGATATCTTCAACCGTAGCTTTAGAAATCTGAGGCTTTTTTTCGCACAGCCCAAAGTGGTAGAGTCAACTGTCAGACCTTTGCTGCACTAGTATATCAGATACGAGACCCCTCCCAAACGCAAAACCAAAGTGACTCAGGAGTGGCTAGCAGAGGAGTTTCTCGATCATGTCAGTCTAAATATGTGGCTTCTAAGTTCTTTTGATTTGATACTTCTGAACTACTACGTCTGGGTCATTGTCGAAAACGAGCTCAACGAGCAGCTCAACCATAACCTATCAATGTTTCACTGATGGTCACCATTGTAGACGTGATGTGTTGCATGAAAGAAAATCTTGTGATATGGTGTGTGGTTACATATAGATCACATCAAGACTTGAATCAAAGCTAAGGATAGCTTAACTTTGTTTTTACTGTTTTACTGAGATGAAAATAGACATTTTAAAAAATGCTGTCTTTTCAATTGAATATCTTTTTTTCGTTATATCTTAATTTATTCTCAAATACCTGGTGCAACCTTTGACTCTGTGTGTATACGCGTGCGTGCGTGTGTGAATCTTTGCGTGTTTGACATGCATGTCTCTGAGTGTGCATCAGCATGTGTGTGTCTCTGCATGTGAATGTCTGTATGTGTGGATGTGAATGTGCATGTCTCTGTGAGTGTGTGTGTGTGTGTGTGTGTGTGCATATGTGTGTGCTTGGGAATGAAGGTGTCTCTATATGTTGATTTTGTGTGTGCATCACTGTGTGTCTTTTTATGTGTGTATGTCTGTGTGCATTCATGTATGAGTATCTATCGATGTAATTACGCAAGTGTATGTGCCTGTGTGAATGCAGATGTGTACATGTGAGTGTACATGCGATTATACACGTTGGTGTATGCGTCAGACAAGTATGATGCAAATCACGATGAGGTGAATACATCGTATGTAACATTATTTCTTCGTTTATGAGTATGACCGGGTAAATCTATTTAAATATATACGCCTGTTTGTATACAAATTTTAAGAGTTAAACGCTCACATATCTAAAGACATTTAATTTCACTTGTGAATACAATTGATCAGGTTTGTGGAAACGTTGAAATAGAAACCACAAAAATTCCAGCAAATAATTTCTCTACCAATCCCAAGAAATAATTGAAGCTTCAGTTTCAATGAGATGCCCTCAACGTTTGATTAGTTGGACACAGCCAATGTATTTATTCATATAGAAATACAAGTAAGGATGAATGAGTTTATTGACAAACATGGAGTTATTAAGTGGACTTTGATCTGAAATTTTCATTGTATAATGTTCAATGAGATTAATGAAAAATCATTGAGAACTGGCCAGAATGTGCTAGTTTTCAGACAATAAGCCAAAGACAAGCCGACCAAGTCAGGACAATAATAAAGAAAGGTTGGTTTTCTGACCTTGAAATACTAGAAACACACCAGGAAATAAATAATGAACTAGATAGTAATACAATATCGGACATACCAAGTACTGACAAACAAGAACAGTCTAACTAAAATGAATCACCAACTTCGGAAAATAGAAACGCCACACAACCAAACAACACAGAGCAAACACTAGCACAAGAACAAAAAGTAAATCTAGAAAATTTAAAGAGAATTATAAACGGGAAAAAGACAACCTTACCATCTCAAAGAAACATAGAATGGAGAACAGTTAAGATGGAAACGAAAAAAATAAATCAAATACTATCTTATATATCAACGAATAATATAATCGAATTAAATGAATAATTCTATGCAGAGGCGAAATTAGTTTATGAGAAAATTGGAATTCACCTCAAAAAGCCAGAAGAAAAAATAAAAACCAGGATGAGAAATTTGACTGAAAATACAGATAAAAAAATCAACGAAAACAGGGCAAAATGATAAAACAAAGGAAAGTCTCTGGAAGATGTAGAGACAAAAAGGAAAAGGCAATACAAGGAAAAATAACAATATAACTTGAGGAAATAAATCAGAAAGTACTGACGAAAGAAGGAAGATTAAGAAGATATCAGCAAAGGGTAAAACAATAAAAAAAAAAACGGATATTCCAAAACAATGAAAGAAAATTCTACCAACAAGTGGGAGGAGATAACACGAAAACATACCAACAATCTGATACAAGAGAAACTGAATGATTTTGGGCTAAAATATGGCGACCAAGAAAACATAACAAAAAAGCCGAATTGATAAACAATAAGACAAAAGAATTAGAAGGGCTCGAAGAAGGCCTGAAAGCGGAAATACTCATCGATTTACTCAAAACGACCCAAAAAAAGATCAAACTGGAAAACGCCAGGCCATGATGGAATAGATGATTTCTGGTTAAAGAAATTCACCAACATTCACGACAGACTAGCATTAGAAATGAAATGCCTACAAGGAGTACACGTACCCGAATCGATGACCAAAGAAAATACCTCATTGATCCAGAAGGACCCAATCAGAAGAACCCTCCAAACAACTACAGACCCATAATCTGTCTACCGATGATGTGGAAAATATGAACAGGACAAATACGGGAAAAGATTAACTACTCGATAAAAAGCCGCGGATTGTTCCCTAAGGAACAGAAAGGATGCCGCAAAGGACCCAGCTGCACAGGAGAGTTACTTTACGTAGATCAGCACGAAGCAGAATTCATCCCGGAGAATGAGACTCCAAAAATCTTTTAGGATTTTGAGATACAAACAGATCATTTAGTCTCGGACAGAACATTATTACAGGAGATAGTAACAACAATATTAGCATAAATAACTTTAGGCCAAATAAGAACAAAAAGTTATGAAAAGCAGTTTTATAGATCATATTTACCAACCCCTCCGCTCGGGCAGGATATGACACAAGGTCAATTTTTAAGCGGAATTTAACAGGTTTGAATTCAGAATTGTCCTTCTCCTAGACTAGTTGCCTCACCAAGGCTAAAGAACCTAGTCTGCCCTACTATTTACCCATAGCTGGAGGGAGAATATTTGGATTCATACCTTTCCCAAGGGTATTCGTGCTATGTGAAATGCAATCAGTCAGGTCCAGGATTTGAACTCGTGTCGCCGTGTCCATATCCAGTGATGATAACCATTACACCACGGGTACCTCCATATAAAGCAGTTTTATAGATAAGCAGCAAAATAAGGAAATTGTGCATGAGATGATTTGGACAACGATAAGAAGAGGACACTTCAAGATTGAAAATGAGTTTCTTTTAGCTGCAGCAGCACAAAATAAGGCCATAAGAACCAATTATGTCAAAGCAAAAATGAATATTTCGCAGCAAGTGTATATTATCTGTTGTCAAAGATAAAACACTTAATCACATTCTTAGATACTGCAATAAACTGGTACAAAAGGAATATGAGATCAGGCACGTCTGAGTGAAAAAGGTGATTTATGGGGAATTGGGCAAAAGATTTAAGTTTGACCATTATGACAAATAGTATATTCACAAATCAGAATCTGACCAAGAAAACGAGAAACATAAAATCCTCTTGGGTTCCGAAATTCCAGCTCGAAAACCAGACTTATTGTTGATAAACAAGAAGAAAACAACTTGTCATTTAGAGAATTTCACGGTCCCAGCTGACCACAAACTGAAAGGGAAAGAAAGCAAACAGATCAGCTACTATTTGAATCTTGCCATAGAGCTGAAAAGCTGTGGAATATGACTGCCACAGTGATACCAAAGATTTAGAAAAAAACGGAAAAAGGACTGAACATAAAAGGAAGAATCGAAGTCATCTAGCCCACAGTACTGTTTAGATCATTTAGAATACTCAAAATAGTCCAGGAGGCCTGAGGAAACTTGCTGTCACTTAGACTCCAGTGTAGAACTCATCAGTCAAAACTGTTGTGAAAAAAGTCACAAGGAAAAGGATAATAAAAGACGAAACAAAATACAAAATTTACGCACTCTAAGGGGGAGTGTAAGTAGTAAGTAAAGTTGGCGACCGTAGTCGAGGGTGACCCGAAGGCTCCCTTTTCGATAGCTACGACACCAAAGTGTTGGGGAGGGTTCTACTCCTTTCCCTGGATTGCTTCACTTTACCCTTGATCCTTACCTTATAATGCTGTGCTAAGCAAGGTATCATCAAGTACCATTTTTTGAGTCTTTTGTATGACTCGATCTGGGATTGAACACAGCTTTCCCTGGCCATTGGCGACCTGCTCATTGGCCTAGAGGGTAGAGTGTTCGCCAATGGTCTGGGTGACCTAGGTTCAATTCCAGGTCGCGTCATACCAAAAACTTTAAAAATGGTACTTTGCTTAACATTCAGCGATATAAGGTACGTTTCAAGTGTAAAGTGGAGGAATCAGGGAAAGGAGTAGCGCCCTCCCCTACACCTCGGTGTAGTAGCTATTGAAAAGGGAGCCTCCTGGTAGTCTTCGTCAACAGTCGCCAACTTTACTTTATAGGGAGTGTAATCGTACCTTAAAAGGTACTCTTCCGCTAAATTCAACAAAGTTTTGTGGGATGTTGCTTCCAGGATTCAATATAGCTTGTAGCATTCTTATGCAATTGCCATTAAGCTTTTTCTCTATACGCTTAATCAGCATCTATGTGGTGCATCCATATAGTAGTTTGGACACAACCGCTTCTTGGAAAACATTCAGAGAGGTCTGACTTCCGTATGACCAATAACGTATCAGTAGCTGTGTCGATGTCTTCACTAGTAGCCTATTGATGTCATTTTCATAGATGAGACGCTGCTTCCAGCTAGGTGAACTTGTCCATTAGTTTCAGATAACCATCATTTACTGTGGAGATTTCACCTCTTTGATTAAAGCACATGTACTCTGTTTTGTCTGTATTCACATGGAGGACTCTTTTTATAATATTGTTGACAAAATAGTCAAGAGGTATCCTCTTTGACATTAAAGTAACGTTGTAAAGTCTCCCTTTTAAAAAAAAAAAGATAATTCGACAAAAAGAAACTAAAAGAATTCGAAACAATGCAAAAAGAAACAAGAAATCAAAAAAATAAGAAAAGTAATGATAATAATATTAATAATAACTGTTGAAATTACACACGTGATGACGAGGATATGGCTAAGAAAGTGAAATCTCAAGAGAAAGAAACTGAATCCCTCTTAATAGCAATACAAAACAACCTCATAAGTATCAATTTCATTAAAGCGAAAATTGATTATGTGTGATTGAATAGCAAGTGTAGGTTATGGAGAAAAAAAAGAAAGAGAAAACGTGAATCAGATATTAAACGAAAGACAAAAGAATTACAAGTCTGAGATTTGTGTAAGAGGTTCAAATTTAAGGTTACTATCACATGGTATCTGCACAAACCGGAATCTGTCCAAGAAAATAAGACGCATAAAATTATCTGTGATTATGTATTACAATAGGATCATCTAATCCAGACCGGAAAGCTTGCTGTTGATTAACAAAAAAAAAAAAGAACTTGTTAAGTGGATTTTGCCGTTTCGGCGGGTTACAGAGGGGAAAAAATAAAGCGAAAAGATTAAAAATTCTCGGACCTTGCCAGAAAAATATAAAAAGCTGTAGAACATGAGCGTGACAGTGATACCAAATGAATTTGATCCACGTGGAATGGTCTTAGAAGGCTTGGGAAAAAGAATAAGAGAACTGGAAATCAGGGGAAGAATCGAGACTATGCAAGACCACAGCAAACGCCGGTGAGAAAAAAACTCAAATAATAATAACACTGGTTAACAAAATGTTTGTTGCATTGATATCAACCACTTATTTTATCGATTTTTAATCTATTGATTTCAAATATGAAATTGTTTTTCCTGAAAACTTCACTGTCTCACTGTCATGTAATTGAATTCTTATAAAATTAACCAGTGAATAAAAAAAGTGAATGGTACATAGTCTAACTTAAAGATTTGAAACATGTTCATCAATAGATGGAATTTTTATGAAACTCATTGTTAGTTGAGAAATTGGTTGCTATGAAGATAAAAAAGCTCAGTTAGATTTTAGTTAGACAGGAATTAGTGCTTTAAGCTCTTTCGTTTGTAGACTGTCTCAGGGCAATCTCGTCTAATGTTCTAGCAGTAGTCTACCATGATATGTTTGTCCCATCTCCCTTAATAGCGCTCTTCTATGGTCTTGAGGTCCTTATGAAACAGCTCACCTTGCTCGTCACTTATTGCCTCTAAGTTCTCAGGAAATCAATCAAGATGTCTATAAAAATGAAGTTTAACATTCATGATGCATCCTAGATCATTAAAAGCTTACAATAAATTTGTTACAAAGGTTTCATAGCAGTTGACCTTTTTTGTTACAGAGAAGGTTTTTCATTACCGCCACAAATGAGAATCAGGCTCCCCTTTCCTTATCTTTCATCTTTCTTACTAAGTCTTGATCCCATACAAGTGCGCGAATCTGTGGTCCATTAAACACACCTGCCTTAATATTCTCGAATGACAAAGCTGGAAGAACCAGGACTATGTGTTGGAAACTTTCACCGTCATTATTTAATGCTCTGACAAATTGTTTCATCAAGCCCAGCTTGATGAGCAGAGAAGGAAATATTAATTTTTCTCGATCGATGATAGGATTATTGACAATATTTGGCAAACCAACTTTCAGAGTCTCCCGTAAGGGCCATAATTTTTGGTTCCAGTGTTTGTCTCGTGCTCAGCTCTCTCACATGTAAATAAAACAGGGATACTTAGTAAATCATTTTTGTTTACCAAGGAGGAAGTTCACCATTTTGAGGTCCACACAAATTGTCCAGAGGTGCTTGTGGTATTTTAGTTGGTCTTTCCCAGTTTTAATGTCATTATGCCCCTCTCGTAAACACACAGAATGACCTACTGGAACCGCTGCATAGACATTGCCATTATGTAGTAGAACACACTTCAGGCTGCGCTTAGAACTATCATCCGATGTCTTTGCGTTCTCGAGTCACGAGAGCGACTGGTGCCAACATTTCAAACCCATATTCTGGAGCTCTGAGAAGTATCGCGTCTCTTCATTACCTTAACTCCCAAGCCCACTCTGAACCGGGGTATTTGTTGCACGCCCCACCTTACGGGCAAGTGTGGCACTAGGCCTTTTTTCGGTGGGTCCGGGCGCAGGGCCGTAGCCCACACGAACCCGGCATTTCCCAAAAATGCCTACGGCCCAACCCACTCTGAACCGAATGGGTTGTACCTGATAAAGTCCTATTTATGGGTAAAATGGATCTGTTTAAAAGATATTCGAAAAATTTGAATATTATTAGTGTTAGATAGGAATACTTGATGTTATATATTTGTAATTATTTGTATTAAGTATTGTTATTTGAATCTATTATTGTTTACTCAGGATTATTTTAAGTTATTTGAAACTAAATATCTTTGAGCAAACAAATGAATATTATTAAAATGAAATAATTACTTGAAGCCATATAATTTTAGTATTAGATAAGTATACTAAAAATTATACATCTGTCTGCTTAAAAACTCGAACAAAACAATTTAAAGATTGCCCGATTGGCTAAGGCGGCAAAATACACCGACTGCATTTCTACAGAGGAGTAAGACCCCAGCAGAAGTGTCATTTATATGATACTAAACAATCTGATGGTGATGCTCCAGTAATGTTTGGGATTTGGGGAAAGCGGATTACCCCTTTATTACCATTGCTTCCAAGTCCACTTTGGCTCGGAGTGATACCACCTGATAGGTCTTATCAATGGGTTAATCAAAACTAAAGTGTACTTATGCTAAACTGAATTTGTTTGAAATAGAACTGTTGTTGACATTTAAACTGCGCATTTATGCTGACTGAATTGTATGAAATAGAACTGTTTATATGTATAAAAATGGATTTGGCATTAAATAACCTACATATATGATATGCCATAAAACTAAACCAAACCAAATAATTTCCTCTTGGCATGAAATTATCCTTGACGGGTTGACATGCTATTAAAATCAATTTTAGATCTATTGATTAAAAAGTGCCAATTTATATGTAAATGATCCGCCATTAATGACAAGATGATGCCACTAAAAAGATACGTACTCTTTCTTTCTTTCTTTCTTTCTTTCTTTCTTTCTTTCTCGCTCACTTACAAACGAATGGTTTAAAAACGTTTTTTCTTAACTCTAGAAAGTACTCAAATGCTGACCAGCAGAGTACGATTAATCCTAAATGAAATGACGATCCTATCTCTTTCTGTAGGTTTTAGGGTTAAAGGTTTCATGCATTAAAATGCAGTCATCAGATGAAACTCAAGAATATATATATATACGAGGATCATTAAATAAGTCTCCAGACTTTTTTCGTATGGGCACTTTTATTGATAGTACACACATGAAACTCTAGTCCCCTTCGAACTAATCTCCTCCGGTTGCAATGCATTTGTACCGTTCCAACAACTTCTGGAAGGCCCCATGGAAGTCCTCTTGTGTGAGCGTGTCAATGACCTTCGTCACAGCCTCTTTCATCTCCTCAATTGTCTCATAACGACAGCCTCTGAGCTTAGGGAATAACCAAAAGTCACATGGAGCAAGGTCTGGACTATAGAGAGGGTTAGGAACTGTCTCGATGCCCATCTTGCTCAAATAGTCTGTGACAAGGATGGAGTTGTGGACTGGTATATTGTCCTGGTAGAAATGCTACAGACCCGATTTGAAGACTGCTGCCCCCTTCCGATGGAATCTCTTCGTGAACTCCCTTAAAACCTCAACATAGTAACCCTAACCCTTTGGCCAATCAACTCTGGTGTTCTGACTTCCTTACTCCTCGCACAACTCTCATCATCCCTCACAGACTCCCTGCCTTTCTTGAATCTCTTATGCCACTCAAAAACTCATGCTCGATTTATGTAAGATGGTCGAAAAGCAGTCTGAAGCATTACATACATTTCTGTGGGATTTTTTCCAAGTTTAAAACCCAATTTTATTGCATATCGTTCTTCTAAAGTGTCCTCATGTCCAGATTGCATTTGTGAAATTCACCAGCTGTAGCTGTTCATTTCAAGCTGAAATCATAAAAATTCGTCAGTCATCTCATAAGATCTATAGCAATAACATAGTGAAATTTCAAGAGTCTACGACAATTTTAAATGCCTGTACAAGAAAAGTCTGGAAACTTATTGAAGGTACCACGTATATAAGTATTATTCATTCAATACCTAATTCCTGTGTGCATACAAACTTCTCTTTTTCAAGCCCAAGAGCGCACATTTCAATTCTTAAAGCGCCCTTCTAAACTCTATCTATAAATATAAACTCGTACACTGATGTCAACATTAACGCTGCTTCTTTTTTTTTCTCATACAACCACAGACCCATTTCTCTTTTTTTTATTCTTTTGTTTTGTTTTTTCTCTCATGTGGGCCACTAAATAAAATCCATCTACATTTTTACCAGATATTTACATAAACTCTTCCCATTTGTATTGCACTAAGAAAGCAAACGATGCCTTATAATTGCATGTTGTCTTGTAAGCACTGCTATTTGTTAGACATCAAATTATTGGGTAAGAGAACTTTCTAGTCACCACACAGAGGCGTAGAGCTTGGGGACTGGCGTTAAGCGTCCGTAGGTCCTAAAGGTGTACCTGACTGGACCGTTCACAGAAGCAGATGGTATGTCGACGACACATTGGGTCGATTCGTGGTAGCTATGTGATAAAAGATAGTAAAGGCATTGAATTAAAAACTTTAAAGTTTTAGCCGTAGGGGAAAAGAATTAGTAGCAGGTTGAAGAGCGGAAGAATTTGGGGGGGATTAAAGTGTATAGCTGACCTAAACAACTCATGTAGGGTGTTTCATCTAAAACTAATAATGATTAACTAATAATGATTAACTGATTTGTTTTAATGGTATATCAACCGGTCTAAGATTATCTTATGCCTAAAGGTAAGGGAATTGAGTTCATATTTACATTTTTTGTATTGATGCTTCCTTTGAGTTTTTTTTTAAATTCTCGATCAAATCGAATATAAATTACTTTTAAACATATTTATTTGATACATAGATGGCACCCTAACAGCTACTACAACTCTGGGTCAGTAGTGAGTTAGTTTCATGTACAATTGTTGTAGCAGTGAATTAGATGCGTACTGGGTGTCCTGCATATTACACCTTCCGGTTAAAGTTAAACTTACTAAATACCGTGAGAGAACATAGTAGAACACACACACACAGACACACACACACAGACACACACACACACACACACATATATATATATATATTATATATATATATATATATATATATATATATATAAGGATCAATTGGAAGGCAAATGATCATTGAGTAGAAAAAAATCTGAATTAAATCCTGAGAAGAGCTGTTCCGTGAATTAGTTGCTCATTATTGCTCCGATTTCATATAATTAGTTCATCCCCAAAATGTAGCCCGTCAAACAGTTCTCTAAACAATTCTGTTTATTTGCTTAGCAATGTCGGTGTTCTCCACATTTTCCTAATCTCTAGGATTGCAGCTTCACCTTCAGATGCAGTTTAGAGCTAAACTCAGGAAAAAGGATAAATAGAAAAACATTATATATATAGATAGATAGATATAGATATAGAAAATGCTTATATATATATATATATATATATATATATATATATATATATATATATATATATATATATATATATTCAGTCAGCGTCCGAGGACATTGTTTTTTGTTGTTTTTTTTTTTCTGTTTTTCAACCTTGAATTAAATATGTGCAGTCATCAGATGAGACGGAGAGTATAAAGATATTCTTCGCCGAAATAAATTTATACTGACTATTTAACCAGGTTTGAATTGCACAATATATATATATATATATATATATATATATTATATATATATATATATATATATATATATATAATAAAAGCGATTTTTATAGACAAATAGACATATTGCTACTGATAGTTTCATGTGTGTGTGATCATCAAGCTATATATGATATCCCCCCCCATATATATATATATATATATATATATATATATATATATATATATATATCAAATCAAAGACCTTTATTTATCTTGCTATGATAGTTATTTTTTGCTGCTGTAGAGTGACATCTAATCATTATGAGAATTTTAGTAAAGGATGAAAATGCGACCCCCTCAGCATCATCACTGAGTCGCAAATCGGATTAATAATTGCTTTCATCATTAAGAGTCATTCAAGTGTATTGCTCTGATAAAAATATCGCTCTGGAGTGCCATTTTATAGATTATGGTTTCATACAAACATTATGAGAATTTTATTTATATATAGATAATGATTTTTGATCTTTCACCGTCCAAATAAATATATAAATAAATCGTTTGTTCACTGCTGGAGTTTTGGCAATAAGAATATCTATTACAATTTCACGATTCAAAACGTGTTTGACAGTTATAGTGATTCTTTTTGTCATATTTACCAACCCCTCCGCTCGGGCAGGATATGACACAAGGTCAATTTTTTAAGCAGAATTTAACAGGTTTGTATTCAGAGTTTTCCTTCTCCTAGACCAGTTGCCTCACCAAGGCTGAAGAACCTTGTCTGCCCTAGTGATTATTTTTACAATCATTTCATTTTGACGAAGTATCAGGGTTGTTCACCAGTCGTCATTTAAAAATCTTGATTTTATTGATTGATTTTAATGGTACGTCAACCCGTCTACGATTATTTTATGCCTAAAAGGTTGAGAATCGCTTTCATTCGATATTTATATGTATAGTTTTGAATTTTTTCTAAAGAGTTTTTTTTAAATCTAGTAATATGATATCAAGTATTCTTATCTAAAACAAATAAACTAGACACCTTTGTATGATTTCAAGTATTTCGATTTCATCATCATCATCATCATCATCAAGTAACGCTGACAGCAAGTATTTCCCTGACTCTATCTCACAATCTATCCCAATCATCCATTGTTTCTACAAGGTCTTCCAGACAGCATTCAGTGACCACACAGATCAATTGAATATATTTTTACTGGTCAGTAAACACTGGCACATCCATTTTTTCGAGTCGAAATTTCAATCTAATGCTAATAATCTATACTCTGCTTCGATTTAATAATAATTATTTATTTGCACACAGTTATATGGTTTCAAGTAACTAATAATAATCATCAGTAAACAATTATAGCTTCAATTAATTATAATATCAAATATTTGGTTAGTATAGGTTTGGTTCCTTTGTTTTATAGCATATCAACCATCAAGGGTTATTTGATGTTAAAGCCATCCTTGTAGAAGGACTGTAGTAGCACTACTTAACCTATATTTGGGGAGATATGGGGGGTTCATACCTTTTCTTTAGGGGGAGTCTCAGTGGAGTAGTATCTAAAGTGCTAGACTGCGGCTTCAAAGTGGGTTCGAACTTTATTTGCACTATTACGCTTACTTTTAGACAATTACTCTTGGGAAAGGTGTAAACCACCTTATCATTCTTGCTTTTGGTTTGATAGTATCTCTGCAGCTCTTTTACAAGTATTTTAACGAATCACAAGTATGGCTCTGGCATTAAATAACCCACGAAAATTGATTTGCCATTAAGTAGAGATACTGAAACAACCTTTTCGCAGAGGTATCAGGAAACGTAATAATGCCACTGGATTTCGAACTCACTTACTAGGGTGTTGCTGTCGAGTACGTTAGACACAACGCCATGGTATAGTACACTGGCTTTTGGTTGCTTTCAATAACACTTACTGCGTCCCATTTGAAAATGTTTGATTAAAATCCTGCCTTTATATTTTCAAAGTTCCATTGCAGTCTTTTCTTTTAAGTCTTAATTTAATTTGTCTATCATTTGTTTGCACACAGTTACATGGTTTCAAATATTCCTATGCAATACTAATAATTTCTGAAAAAGTATATTTGACCCTTAGATGAGACCCTAAAAGGTATGAGCCTCCTGGATTCTGAGCGAACCTGGCATTAATGAGTATTCTCCAATCCAAAATTCTCCAAGAATGAAACTACCATCAGATGTACTTGAATATCATATCCAAGGGATCCTCTTTGGTGAGGGATTCTTAGTTCTTTTCCTCACAGACAGAACGATGATAATCATCATCATCATCATGTCGCGCCGCCAGCGCGGATATCCCTGACCCTCTCTCGCCACTTCTCCCTATGATTCATCGCCTCCGGCAGGTCTTCAGGGTTACATCCTGTGTCCTCACATAGTTGCTGTATGTAAGTTCGTGCTGGTCGTCCTGCTTTTGCACATCCATATGTGGGGGTCCACAGGAGTAAATCGCTTATGAGCTCGTCCTTGCTTCTCCAGCAGTGTCCTGCGTGTCTGGTTCGTCTGACTTGTATAGTTTTCGTGAGGGGGGGGGCAAGTGTCCGTATAGTTGGTGTCTCGTGGGGTGTTGTCGCCAGGACTTGTTCAATACTGCTCTCAACATTCTTGTGTAATTTCCGTCTAGTTTCCTCTCCAGCCGCTTAGTTAGCGTCCATGTGGTGCATCCATATAGCAGTATCGACACAACCGCTGCCTGGAAGAAACTGCGTTTCATTTTATCGGTTAGGTCCGACTTCCATATGATCGAGAGCCTATCGATAGCTGTCCATGCCTTCGTCAGTCGTGTGTCGATGTCTTTTTCGGTTGATGAGACGCTACTTCCTAGGTAGGTGAATTTGTCTACTAGTTTCAGAGAGGCTCCGTCTAGTGTGGCAATGTTGCCCGTTTGGTTGTAACACATATATTCAGTTTTGTTTGCATTGACATGGAGGCCAATGCCAGCTGCGGCACGTTCCAGACTATGCAGTAGTGTCTCTGCTTGATTAGGCGTATTCGCTAGCAACGCCAAGTCATCAGCGTAGTCGGCGTCCGTGATTGTTTTAGCGGGGTACCTTTTGCTTCTTCTCTTAGTCAGCTCGAAGCCATTTTCTCTGATTTTGTCGATCGAAGTCCTAAGCACATAGTCTAGACAGATGATAAAGAGGTACGGGGCTAATGTGTCTCCTTGTAGTACTCCTGCAACAATGTCGAAGTATTCCGTGTCTCCATCTGGTGAACGTACTTTCACTTTGGTGTTTCTGTAGAGAATCATTATCGCTGCTACGGTTTCTTTTGGTAGGCCGTATGCTAGTAGGATTTGCTCCATCTTCCCTCTGTGTATGGAATCGAAGGCCTTGGTAAAGTCGACAAATAGTAATGTCGCCTGAAGGTTTTTTGCCCGAACGCCTTCTAGGATTCTACGGATGGTCAGTATTTGTGAGGTTGTGGATCTATTTCTCCGGAAGCCATTTTGGTTTTTCCTAAGGATGTTGTCTATTTTGGGTTCTATGCGGTTTCGTAGTAGGGCATTGTAGATTTTGGCTGCTATGGATGTAAGTGTTATCCCTCGGTAGTTCTTGGCTAGTCCGAGGTCACCTTTTTTAGGGAAAGGAAGGATGCATCCCTTCGTCCATCTTTCTATCCTATTTTGACTGCAGCTTTCCTATTTTCAATTCTTCTGAGAACTGAGTCGAGTTCTTCTCTGGTGAAAGGACCTAGTTTAAGGTCTAATTGCTTACTAATAATTGTGGTGATCGGTTCATCCGTTATTTCCGGTGGGTTTCCTAGTAGATTTTTGAAATGCTGTTCCCACAGTTTTACTCTTTCTTGTTGGCTTGCAGCTTTCAATTTTGCTTTGGCTGTGCTCTTCCTTCTACTTACTTCGTTTATTGTTTGCCAGGCTATCCTGGATTGTCTATCTTCCACCGAGTCTCTAATCTTATCTATCTGATTTTGTATGTATTCTGCCTGTTCTTTTAGATATATTCCTGTTAATTGATGTTGTACCTTTTCAAGTTTTCGTGTATTTGGGTTTGTTGGGTTCTTTTGATAGCTTTTGGGGGCAGTTTTCACGAGTGCACGTTTTTCTCTAACCGTTAGCGTTTCCCAAGGGACTCTATATTTAGTTCTAGGTTTTGTTGGAATACACTTCGATGCCGCCTCAAGGTCTGCTTCTACAAAATTTTCATATTCGTCATTTGGGGTACCTTTTTCTGCCATCTCTTGTAGTGCTTCGAATCTGTTTCTTAATTCTAATACATATTTATCTCTAATATCTCTGTTGTTGAGTAGGGCCCAGTCATAGTGCTTGGTTGTCGCTTTGCTAGTGGTGTTTTTTCGTAGGCTTAGTCGTACTTTGGCCGTAACTATTCGATGATCGGAGTACACACCCTCGAAAGAGGAGTATGCCTCGCAATTCATCGCACTGTTTTTCCATTTCCTGTTTATAAGGACGTAGTCTATCTGTGCTTTACTTTTATTCGCGTATGTGTAGGTCCATAATTTCCCCTCCCTTTTTTGAAAGTTTGTATTGAGGCATGTTAATCTATTTTCTATCATGAAATCTATTAGATGTTGTCCATTCCTGTTTGACGCGTTGCGTAGGCTGTATGTATTTGTTGTTTCTGTTTTTTCCGATTTGTGCATTCATATCTCCGCCAATGACTAGCAGGTTGTGTTTCGGAATGCTACGTACTAGGGAGGATAGATCTTCGTAGAAGGTGACTATTTCGTTTTCTTCGCTAACATTGGTAGGGCAGTAGCAGGAGATAATTGTTGCTTTGGGGTTGCCATTAAACGTTGCGGCCATCATCCTAGGTTGTATTCTCTCAATGCTATTAAGTGTTTTTAACGCTCTTGGTCCTATAATCATTCCCACCCCTCCTACCGATGCATTGACAGAGTTTTTCCATGCCGATACAGTCACCAGCATCCATCCATTACCAGTTTCGTGATATTTGATATCTTCGGTGTGCGTGTATCGGTGCTCTTGTATGCAAATTATGTCTATCTTATGTTCTACGGCTGATGCAGTTAGCTCTGATAGTTGACCTATTCTATTTAGGGTTCTCACGTTAAATGTCGCTATCTGTATTGTTTGTTTGCATTTTAGTAGTTTTTGTTTGAGCTCTGTAGCTGATTTTTCGAACACTGAGGCCAGGGCTCCAACCTCAGCAGGACGCGCCCCTTTTTTACCCGCGCGAAGAGCGATGCGGTTTATGTATCTGGTTTGAGTACGAGTCATGGTTATCTTTCGATGGCTGTTTTTATTCTCATCTATAGAAGACACCCTAGTTTAATATAGCCCACAAGCTTTGGTTGCTTACAGTATCTACTTTTTCTAAGCAGTCACCCATCTAAGTACTGAGCAGATTTATCGCTGCTTAATTTCAGTGAACTTTTGAAAACCGGTAACTTGATTGTAAGTTTGTGCTGTGGGTGCTCTAGTCACATTAACATATTTGTTTCCGGATTCATCTTTGTTTGTGAGTCTGTTTTTCTTTCAAAGGACAAACCGCCAGAGAGTCTAAATATTATGGAAAAGTAAATATTACTTCCTACACAGTGTTTAGCCACTAAAATTCTTAGGCAAACAATATTTATTTTCTTTCTTTCATTTTTCTTTTCGTCCGCCTTTGTTTGATTATTGTGAAAAAAATTTAAACCGTAATCAGCAAGTCAAGAGAACAACGAAGAGATAAACGTTAATACGTGCTGATTCACTATTTTTATATGCTGTCATTTACTAAGCGTAGTTTGGCACAAGGACCGATGTAATGAGGACCCAGTGAAAATCTTGCTCATCAAAGTCTGATAGCCAATTTATATTGCCATTGCTCTACACAAAGCGTCCATCGTTGATTGTGAAAATATTGGCTAATTTATCGCAAGGTCTAAAGTATGGGGCACTTAGTGAGAATCGAACTCATTAGCAATGGTCTGCTTGCCTTGTTCGATAACCAATCGTGTATTGTTGATTGACAAAGCTTAGCTTAATTCATCAAAAGGTCCGAAGAATGTTGTACTCAGTGAGAATCGAAATCACTAGCAATGATCTGCCTGTCTGGTTCGGTAAACATTACACTATGGGAGGTTGACTGCGTTTCACTTCGGGCTAATGCCCTTTGGAATTTCATGAATCCATCTTTCCTCCCCCAAGCTATGGGTAAGCAGTAGAACTGACTGTGGTCTTTAACCTTTCAAAAGCAACCAGCGAAGAAGAAGCAAAAATTCGAATTCAACTAAGCTGTTCTCCGCATAAAAATTGACTTTGGAACACATCCTGCTTTGAGATCGGGTAAATTCATACGCTACGCCCGGGGCCCATCGTCAATTGAGATAATAATTTACAAAGCTTAGCTTAATTTATCAAATGGGCCAAAGTATAAGGCACCCAGTGAGATTCGATCTCTCTAACAATTGTCGCTTACTTTTTTACTGCCCGAAGAATTCTTATTATTTTACATTTTTCATTGTTTATGCAAAGGACAAATGTAATACTTACAAATTATTGTAACAGAACCAGGGAACACATTATCACTGTTGAAGAGGGCAAGTTTTCAGCTACTAAACTCTATCCTGCAACAAAGTTACCTCTATTTACGATGTATTCTACCATCGTTGGACAAGAACCGGTACACTGTGGTTGTAAAAGGATTGCTACGAAAGTAATGCCTTATATGTTTTAAAATTAAACTAGGTAAATATGAAAGTAATGCCTTATATGTTTTAAAACTAAACTAGGTCCAACAATATTTTGGAAGCAATTGTGACGTAATGGTCATCGTCGAAGAATATGGATTCAGCGATATGAGATCAAATCCTAAACGAGGATGTCTGTATTTTACATAGTGGTATACTTTTGGGAAAGGTATAAATTCCATTATTCTCCCACTTCCAACTATTGGTAAATGACAGGGTAGACTGGGGTCTTTAGCCTTGTTATGGCAACCAGTCTAGGTGAAGGAAAACTGAATTCAAATCAGCTGTACTCCGCTTAAAAATTGAACATCCTAATCGTGACTGAAAGGTTTGGTAAATATATATAGCAGCTAGAAGAAGCGCGACTTATGGTTAAGTCACTATAAATGCCCTAGCCCAATAAAGTTAAAGAACAATGTGTATATTTTGTATTCTGATGGATAACAGCTAAATAAGAAATCTGCCTGAGATTTATATGCCAGATTAAACAAATCCGAATAAATAACAACAGACACATTCAGAAAATGTTCCTGGTGTCATAGATATCATCGTATGAAATGGATACGACGAAACGAGTTCAAACCTGGACGGGACTGTTTGCATTTCACATAATTCTCATACGATTTGGAAAAATATGAATCAAATTATTTCCCTTCCAGCTATGGTTAAATAGTAGGGCAGACAGAGCTCTTGAACCTTGGTATGGTGAACAGTCTAAGAGAAGGAAAGGTCTGAATTCAAACTCCGCCTAAAGATTGACTTTGTGTCTCATCCTTCTTTTGCAGAAGGCAAAGCATATGTACATACAGTTCAGCAATGGCAACATTTGAAAGTGGGTTTTAAAGAACAAAAGACGTGTTTTCCACATAGTTTCCACCACTAACAATGCATATCGAGCACATAAGGGTCTGCTCCATTCGAGACGATCCACTTCTCAGTAGTTCCTGACGGCACTATTTTCAAGATAGCTGTGTTGTCCATCTTTTATTGGCCAGATTCATGTAAATTTGCTTCTCATTCACACCATATAATATTATAATACATCACAACATATATACATCATGCTGCAAACATAAGTTAAGCAGCAATGAGCTTGTTCAGTACTCAGATGGGTATACACAGCTATCTCAATCTCTTTTCGGTTTTCTGTGGACACTTGGATATCTGCAATGTACAGTTTACTAACTATTTAAACACATTCGCTGAGTCTCGAGACTATTACTGTTGCAAATCAATTAAGTGTGGGTCAATCTTGAATGTGCAGCAGGAAGGGAGCAGTAATCTTCATGAATCTACATGTCACATGGCCTCATGCTGCGAACATTCGGACCGGTGTACTCATTTGAAATTTTGGGTTGAACCTGAACACCAACCTGTAGGCAAAGCTAAGAATGTGCAGAGTATATCCCCTGCAGAGGTGTGATATGACTGTAAACTTCATCTGATATTGACGCTCCGGTTGTGGAACTATGAAGAGTGTGGAGAACCCCAATCCTTGCCATTACTCCCAGGTTCATTCTGACTTGTAATATACGATTCTGGGTTAAAATGAATCTGCAAATAATTTACAAGTTAGGTTCCATCTAAAGGTAACATAGATCTGTATAAAAATCCTTCGTATTCGATAGGAATATTTGATAGTGATTCCATTGGCCTTGTGAGTAGAATATTCGTCAATGGCCCGGGAGACCGAGATTCAAGCCCAGGTCGAGTCATACCAAAGACTAAACAAAATGGTATTTGATACCTTCTTGCTTAACACTCAGTATTTTAAGGTACGTATCAAGGGTAAAGTGGAGCTATTCAGCGAAGGGAGTAGCATCCTCCCCTACACCTTGGTATCATAGCTATTGAAAAAGGGAACCTTCGGGTCGGCTTTGACTACGGTCGCCAACTTTACTAATTTGATACCGTCTAACTATAAATTATTTGTATTAAAGATAGTTACTTGAAGCTTGTTTACGAAGGATTACTATTTGTTACTTGTAACCATAAAACTCTGTGCAAACAACTTATTGTTAGACAGAATTAATACTCGAAGCCGTATAATAGTATTAGAAAGAAATACTTGAAACCACACAACTGTTTGCTAATTATTTGTATTAGATAGGAATACTTGATATCATACAGCAGTGTTCAAATTATTTGTATTAGATAGGAATACTTGATATTATTTAACTATGTGTGAAAACGCTAAACAACAACAGTAAAGTGTAAATGTACAAGGAACCCGATTCCTTTATCACTAGGCCTAAAAAATGAATTTGACGGATTCATACCCCATTAAGATCATTAAGATCACCCCCACCCCACTACAATCGTCCTACTCGCCGAGTTAAGTCCCCTGAGACGTCTTCCTTTTCTCCATGCTAAAGTTCAATTTAAAAGGTTATATTTTTGACACAGTGAGGGAAAAACAAGTGTGAGTTTCATTTGCCATTTCTTTCACTTAAAGAGCCGTTTTTTTCAGAAAGTGTTCCAAGGGTTGTAAAAGCGCCAAATGCATTGTATCGCAGTACAATGTCATTACTTTGAAGGGGTATAGCAGTGAAATCTAAATCAAGAATGAACAAAAGATTTTCATAGATATCTCAGGATTTCTTGATCTCAAAAGAGCATATAAATATATATATATATATATTTACTTGTGCTTATTTCTAGCTCTGTGTGTGTGTGTGTGTGAGCGTTTGTGTGTCTGCGTGTGTGTTATGTGACTTTTTGTATAGGCTTAACAGAAGAAGCAGTCAACTATTGATGGGGGAGGGAGACTCATCTCACGGGATCAAAATGTTTCTTCAGTCGGACAATTCAATAAAACAAAATATCGCAACATTCCACAGCGAAAATTCTGCACTAACATGAGAACAAGTAAACACACCGGGGTTTCTGTTTTCCAAATAGTATTTTTTTAAATTGCTGAAATCACGTGACTATAGCTTCGAAATGGCTGCTACAGTGTTAGATTCTTTACGGTAGTAATGGGGTCTTCTAAGAAAATCTATGCGCCTAATTACGCACTGTTATTTTATGTCAGTGGAACGCTAGAAACGCCTGATCACTGAAATTAATCCGAAAGAAAAAAAAATCTATACGAAAATCATATATATATATATATATATATATATATATATATACTCTTTTCTCCCTGTTTGTACAGTATTTAGAATCTATGTTACTCGCTTGTCGTATGAATTTATGTGGGTCTCTATGGATCAATGTTATTGTTATATATATATATATATATATATATATATATATATATATATATATATATATATATATATTAGAGTTGCCTAGACACAAAGTCATCAAAGCTTGGAGTGTGTTTTTCACATAAGTAATCATCAAATTAAAACTGTGTATATATTATTTTAGCTTATAAATATGTTATATTAACGATATTAACCACTCTTTATAAATGCACACACACACACACACACACACACACACACACACACACATATATATATATATATATATATATATATATATATGGCTTTGCATCGGATTTCGCGTTAATTTAAGCAAATAATTAAATCAAAGTTATTTCTTATTTTATTCAACCGAAATTAGCAAATATTTGCTCATACTTAAATGATATCAAAAATATTTAGAATAGAAATTAATTGGTATCACGAAAATTGATTTTATATTTTCTCTCAATCTATTAAAATACGTGTAAAATAAAGTGTGAATAAGTTTTCGCTATTTTATGTTTATTATTTTTCCTTCTCTATTCCAATAAAATATTATAGACTAATTAAAACTTTTAATTTAAAGATAATCTACAATAATGATTAACTAATTTAAACCTGTTTCTGTAAGTTTCGAATTTGTTCAAGAACATTCTGAAAGCTACTTGAAAATTACCCAAATTAAAATAATTTGATGTAAAAAGCAAGGTATTTTTTATTCGTCCATTAAAAATTTTGATCGTTACATTGATAGAAAATTATTCTGCTGTAATTTGCTACCATCAGAAGGGTATGAACAACTAGGAAATTGCATTAAATCAATTTTCCACTGTGAACAGTAGATGACGTGGTTTCCACTTTGAACCGTAGAGGACTTGATTTCCACTTAGAACATTAGAAGACTTGATTTCCACTTTGAACCGTAGAGAACTTGATTTCCACTTTGAACCGTAGAGGACTTGATTTCGACTTTGATGAGTAGAGGACTTGATTTCCACTTTGAACCGTAGAGAACTTGATTTCCACTTTGAATATTAGAGGACTTGATTTCGACTTTGAAGAGTAGAGGACTTGATTTCCACTTTGAACCGTAGAGAACTTGATTTTCACTTTGAATATTAGAGGACTTGATTTCCACTTTGAACCGTAGAGAACTTGATTTCCAGTTTGAACATTAGAGGACTTGATTTCCACTTTGAACCGTAGAGAACTTGATTTCCACTTTGAACAGTAGAGGACTTGATTTCCACTTTGAACCGTATAGATCTTGATTTCCACTTTGAACCGTAGAGAAATTGATTTCCCCTTTGAAGAGTAGAGGACTTGATTTCCACTTTGCACCGTAGAGAATTGATTTCCACTTTGAAGAGTAGAGGACTTGATTTCGACTTTGAACCGTAGAGATCTTAATTTCCACTTTGAAGAGTAGAGGACTTGATTTCCACTTTGAACCGTAGAGAACTTAATTTCCAATTTGAACATTAGCGGACTTGATTTCCACTTTGAACCGTAGAGGACTTGATTTCCACTTTGAAGAGTAGAGGACTTGATTTCCAATTTGAACATTAGCAGACTTGATTTCCACTTTGAATATTAGAGGACTTGATTTCCAGTTTGAACCGTAGAGGACTTCATTTCCACTTTGAACCGTAGAGGACTTGATTTCCACTTTGAACCGTAGAGATCTTGATTTCCACTTTGAAGAGTAGAGGACTTGATTTCCACTTTGAACCATAGAGATCTTGATTTCCCCTTTGAAGAGTAGAGGACTTGATTTCCACTTTGAAGAGTAAAGGACTTGATTTCAACTTTTAACCGTAGAGGACTTGATTTCATATTTGAACATTAGCGGACTTGATTTCCACTTTTAACCGTAGAGATCTTGATTTCCACTTTGAAGAGTAGAGGACTTGATTTCCACTTTGAACCGTAGTGGACTTGATTTCCACTTTGAAGAGTAGAGGACTTGATTTCAACTTTTAACCGTAGAGGACTTGATTTCCAATTTGAACATTAGAGGACTTGATTTCCAGTTTGAACCGTAGAGGACTTGATTTCCACTTTGAACAGTAGAGGACCTGATTAAAAGGTTGAATGACACATGATCTATTACACCGAAAAAGTTAGGGAAAGCATCAAAATCTTACAAAATCAATGGCAGTATCCTTCAAAGTTTAAAAAACTTGTGATTTAACAAACAAGAAATTGACTAATGAGATTATTTAATATTTTTTCATCGATGTCCGTCCTGCATATGTTCGTCGCATTTCAGTTAAGCTTGGTTATCGATACCAGATAACATTTTAACATTTTTAATGGAGACAAAAACGCTCAATGAGTATGTCATCATCAAAATTGGTCCATTGAAGACTTGGAAAAATTCTTAGTGACTGATGAATCAAAACGTGCCTTATGAAAATGGTTGAAAACGCTATCGAAATCAAAATTTTGAAAATCCTCTGATGATGGTCCACCCTAAAGTAAAACATGTTTTAATAGTAATCAGGTGGAGATATTTAGTTTTAGTAAGATAATGCTCTTATCATACATCTAGAACCACAAACAGTTGGTTTCAGTCCAAAAAATTAAAGTGATACCATGCCCACTCCATTTCAGTTGATTTAAACTCTATTCAGCATTTATGGAAGATTGTCAAAGAAAGGTTTCACGGCAAGCAAATTGCCAACACAAAGTTCCAAACCATTGAAACAATAAAAACTTAGTCGAATCACAAAATGACTTTATCATGATAAATTGGTTGAACTCGATACCCAAGAGGATCAATGTATTGCTGAAGGCTAAACGAGGGCCAATTAATAAGTAATTTTTTTGTTGTGAATTTGATTTTGGCAAATATGTACACACATATTTTGAATAAAGCATGAATTTTCTGCATCCTCTCCTACATTTTTTCTAGAATTTACATACGTGGTGCCTTCAATAAGTTACCAGACTTTTTTTGTACAGGCATTTAAAATTCAGTATGTTAATGCTATACATCTTATGAGATGACTGACCAATTTTTATGATTTCAGGTTCAAATGAACAGCTACAGCAGCAATTGGAATACACCCTACTAAAGCCTGATTGTCACAGCTGGTGAATTTCAAAAATGCAATCTGGACGTGAGGACGCTTTAAAAGAACAATATGCAATAAAATTCTGTTTTAAACCTGGAAAAAATGCCACAGAAACGTATGGAATGCTTCAGACTGCTTTTCGACCATCTTACCTGAATCGAGCATGAGTTTTTGAGTGGCATAAGAGATTCAAGGAAGGTAGGGAGTCTGTGAGGGATAACGAGAGGTGTGGGAGGAGGAAGGAAGTCAATACACCAGAGTTGATTGGCCAAAGGGTTAGGGTTAGGGTTACTATGTTGAGGTTTTAAGGGAGTTTAGGAAGAGATTCCTAGGGAAGTGGCCAGCAGTCTTCAAATCGGCTCAGTAGCATTTCCACTAGGACAATACACCAGTCCACAACTCCATCCTTGTCACAGACTATTTGAACAAGATGGGCATCAAGACACTTCCTCAGCCTCCCTATAGTACAGACCTTGCTCCCTGTGACTTTTGGTTATTCTCTAAGCTCAGAGGCGGTCGTTATGAGACAAATGAGGAGATGAAAGAGGCTGTAACGAAGGTCATTGACACGCTCACGCAAGAGGACTTCCATGGAGCCTTTCAGAAGTTGTTGGAACGGTACAACAAGTGCATTGCAGCGGGAGAAGATTACTTCGAAGGGTACTAGAGTTTTATGTGTGTACTATTAATAAAAGTGCGCATACGAAAAAAGTCTAGAAACTTATTTAATGATCCTCGTACATATTTGGAAATCAAATTATCACAAGTCTCAAACTTTTTTTTAGTAATGATCACTAGTTTTGGGAACAACTCTAAGTTAAAAATAGATATTATAAATCAAAATATTATTTGCACACACAGACATATATTCACACCCTATATATATATTTACGTAAAGTTGTTGACCTTTATCGAAAGTGATCTGAAGGCTCCGTTTTAGATAGCTACTACACCAAGGTGTTGGGGAAGGCAATACTCCTTTTCTCCACTTTACTCTTGATCCTTACAATGCTAAGCAAGTTAGCATCAAATACCATTTTTTGAGTCTTTGGTATACACGACCTGTGATTGAACCCAGGTCTCCAGGGTCATTGGCGAACACTCTAACCATTATGCCAATGCCCAGTATATATAAAGGAGTCAGATCTGTTTTGATATCTACAAGACAATTTATAATTCAATAAAAAGATGTCATTGAACATTAAAATTGCACATACATTTTGATATATTTACAATAAGGAAAAGTACACATTTTAGTTTTTGATGCTAATTAGATCGTATAAATCTGTAATTGAAAATTTATTGATTTGTGTAAATCTTTACAGTTCTTCATAAGTTGGTAGACAAGCATTTGCAACTCTTCAGTTCTTCTAAAGTTCCACAATGTTTGAATATCACAAAGATTTTCGCAGGCAAAATTTTAATTTCAATCCTTTTTCGATAAGAATTGTTTTGTAATTTAGAACTAATAGTAAAAAAAAAAAAACCAACAAATTTCTTCAGAAAAAAAGAAATTTTGAAAATATTTCAAACTTAGGAGTATTATTTTAAGATTCTATTTTAAAGGTTTGGTTTCTTTGTTTAATGACATATCAACTCTTTTTAGGTTATTTAATGCCAAAGCCATTCTCCTAGAAGAACAGTAGCGGTGCTATTTAACCCATAGCTGGGAGGATAAGGGGGTTCATACCTTTCCCAAGGGTATTTGCCCGAAAGTGAATGCTATAGCGTGACTGGAGTACGAACTCGCGTACTACGATTCCGCAGTCCATCGCGTTAACCATTACACCACGCGGACACCCCCTCAATTTTAAAGGTAAACTTTAAAAAATTATGATACAAAATAAATTTACCTTTTCAATTCTTTGCTTCTTTTTTCTTTATAGTACCTCCATATAATGTTTGATCTTTAGAGGGTAAAAAAGCAAAAAATGACAAAAATTAAACGAAAGCATTGTTTATCGATTACTTAAAAGCTGATTTTTCAAAATGAATACTTTTCATATTTCTTAGAACAAAATATATGAAATTCGAAGCAGTGTAAATAAAAAAAACTAATTTTTTAAAATAAAAAAACAAACCATTTATAGTAAAATTGGTACTTTATACTCGAATTATTACGTGAATTTTCCACCTGAAAATAAGGACATATTTTTAATTCTTATACTTTTTTTATTGTTACATTTTTATTGGGTAAAAAAAAAAAATAAATTCAACGAATGCATATTTCAACCTAGTAACTCAACTGATAATTAAGAACTGAATTTTAATTTTAGTCTTATAAAAAAGCAAAAAGGAAATTATAACAATGCTTACGTTTTTAAGAATATTCTTTCAAATATTAAAAAAAAATTGTTGAATAAAAAATATTGTAATAGGGGAATAATTAGATTCTTACTCTTTTAATGTTATATTTTTAGAGGGTAAATAAAATTTGAATTAAAATATTTTCGAAATATAGGAGCTAAAAAAAAAATTATTTTTTTTAGCAGTAATTGAAAAAATTAAAATTTATTGGAGACCGACTAAGAAAAAAATCATGAAAATGTTTTAAAATTTTCCACATTATAGGGTTAAATATTTTGTACATTATTTTAAATGTAAACTAAAAAACGAATAACAAAAGAAAATAAAAGATAAAATGAACTAATTAGAGAAATCATGCAACTACAAATAAGGCCAAATAAAGACATATTTTAAAATCTTAGTTTACTTCTCTCTTCCACATTTCTTTCTCACTCACTGGTATTCATAAAATCCTTTTAGTTCGGCCATGGACTGGGTATATATATATATATATATATATATATATATATATATATATATATATATATATATATATATATATGTAAGTAAATATTTATTACTTTTTCTATATATTTAATAGCGTGAAAGCTTGTCTGCAACCACAGGTTTCATGCCGTTTTATAAATGACAATAATCAGGCAGAGAGAGAAAGATATTGGAGAAATAAAAAAAAATTCGAAAAATACAGTTAAAAGAACGTTAGGATTGTGTACAACTTCTTATGTATACGTGTGTGTGTGTGTGTGTAGATTATGCTAGCGTGTTATTGTGTGTGGTCGTATAAGTAATATTTAGTATGTGTGTGTATAAAGATACATGCGCCGTGGGGCAAATTTTAGGTTGTTTCCTGGATATATGGGGCCGAATGTAGAGCCAAAGTCGCGACAGATTGACCGAGTAAATTTTTTTTTTATTTCTGTGTGTGTGTGTGTGTGTGTGTGTTATGATTGTGTGTGTGTGTGTGTGGTGAAGATTTTAACTAAAGAACAAAATATCATCATCATTTCATTACGAAGAAAATAAAGTTTTGATTTAGACGAAGGAGTATTGTAAATCAAGACGCAATAAATATCGAGATGATGAGACATGTTATATTGTTATATACTATGGAGTATTATTTGTTTATTTATTTATCTATTTATTTATTTTTCAATTTTTGTATTCGTATGTGTGTGTGTGTGTGTGTGTGTGTGTGTGTGTGTGTGTGTGTGTGTGTGTGTGTGTGTGTGTGTGTGTGTGGTGTTGATTTTAAATAAGAAACAAATTATCATTATCATTGCATAACGAAGAAAATAAAGTTTTGATTTGTAAGCCGAATAGACGAATGAGAATGGCAGATCCTAACGCAACAAATATCGTGGTGATGTGACATGTAATATTGTAATGTACTACTGCGTATTATGTAATATTAGTATTTTATGATGGTATATGTTTTGTATTAGCTTGAAAATCAATTTGTATTAGTTATAATGTGTTAATGATATATTGCGTATACATTATGGTAATCCATGATTGCATCTACGTAAGGAATATAATGAATATATGGTGTTAAGAGCAATTGTCATCATTGCATAATTAAGAAAAATCTCTCCGACAACCACCTGGGAAATACTAAAATTAGTACCCGCCTACAGCAAGGCATACAAAAATATGCCTTCTTTGCCTTCACGAGAAACTGACAATTATCACTCATCCATCAAAAAACCCTCCTAAACAAAACATCAGAAATTCTATTCAAATGCTTACATAAGAACAATCATTTACTCTCACATTTCGCTTCGTGCACATAACTCATCCACCTTGTTCCCTTCACTGCCAAACATCTCTCCACAACTTCACAACACACCCGATGCACTATAAGTACCACTTTGCTCCATAAAACAACCCACCCAACCCACCGTAAGTACCATCTTCCTCCATTGAATTTTTTATATCCATCTCCATGCACTTCCACAACCTGATGACATTATGTTAGCCATGTTT